>OZ038502.1:23592708-23617708 GCA_964036315.1 Acanthosepion esculentum | reverse complement strand
GTATTCCTGGTAATAATGTATTGCTGGTAATATAACTTTCCTCCAAAAATTCATTGCTGGTAATAATTTTTACAAAAGCGTATTTCTGGAATTAAAACCTATTTTTACACTTTCAAAGTTGAACCCTGTTTGGGGATTAACTATTTGCCCATAGATGAGACCCTAACAATTGCTACCACCTCAGGTCAGGGTGAACCTGGGAGCACCAGCTGTTAAGAGGTGGTTCCACGCACCTCAGAATCTCCTGATCTGGAGCTGTTGCTGTTTGATATAGTTTATCGTCTTAATCAGGAAGCGGATGTAGTTTATCGTCATACCCAGGATCCTTTACTGTTTTGCATTGGGTCGTACCGATTAAAAAAAATGAAGACCTAGCATGATTTATTATCGGTGTCCATAGTCTTAAAGCGTAGGATGTGTGGCTGATATATTACTGACATCGGTCTCAGAAGTAAAAACGACGAAAACTCCAAGCCAGCGCAGCAAAGGCAAACGGGAGGAAAGAACTAACAATTAAATATATGTAAAGGCAGAATGTATAGCTGTAAAAAACTGTGACAGCTAAAGATTTGAGATTTAACTACAGAAAAAAATTTGATTTAACATCTTTGAATTCAAGGAATATCGGATTTAAAGAACAACTATATTTTTACTGAACGAAGCCATATAAAAGTTAACACAAATCATTTATAGAGTCCGTGTTTAGTTACTAGTTACATGTCAATTTAGTTTGGTAAAAATAAAAAATTTTACAATTTTCAGCACTTTTAAAAGAAATTTTTCTGTGTACATAACAAATCCTACATAGCAATGGTGTGCGTGGCGCATGTATGTGTGAGTGAGTGTGTGTGTGAAAGAGAGATAGAGAGATAGAGATAGAGAGAGACAACGAGAGGGAGAGAGATAGAGACAAAGAGAGAGAGAGAGAGAGAGGGAGAGAGAGACTCATCTGAATGTTTCGCTTGTTTAATGTGTAGCCATGGTCTATGGTAAACGACTGCTCCCGTTAATTCCCCGGTGAGTGCACGGAAAAAATCATTTGTGGAAGAACGATTTTAGTACACGTGCATTTTGTTATGGCTTTATCTATTTCAATCTCGTTCAAATCGACACGTTTTTCGTTCTGTGCTTATCATTTGTTCTTTTTACAATTGAAAGGTCATTTGTGAACAGTTATTTTTGCTTCATACAGTAGAATCCCTCATATCCGGAATCCCGCATATCCGGAATCCCGCATGTCCGGAATCCCTCATATCCGGAATCCCGCATATCCGGAATCCCTCATATCCGGGATCCCTCATGTCCGGAATCCCGCATGTCCGGAATCCCGCATATCCGGAATCCCGCATGTCCGGAATCCCTCATATCCGGAATCCCTCATATCCGGAATCCCGCATGTCCGGAATCACTCATATCCGGAATCCCGCATATCCGGAATCCCGCATGTCCGGAATCCCGCATGTCCGGAATCCCGCATATCCGGAATCCCTCATATCCGGAATCCCGCATGTCCGGAATCCCCCATATCCGGATATGATTTTGATGTATATATATCAAAACAATTTGGGTGATATCTCACTGATTTGACATTTCTGTTTTTTTCAGGAAATATACTTTGGATAATTGCTCATACTTATTTCACCCTAATGGCTTGTATTGGCGAAGAAGAGGCGAGGCGACGGAAATATGGTTCCGCACAAGAATACTAATAATACTATGGACGGAAAATGTGTGCCACAAGGAAGCTGTGAGGAAAGCCGAGACAAAAAAGGATGCTTTTACGTAGAAATATAAAGAGACTGCGGGAAACGTCACGAGGAAAGCGGGCTTGGAGAATTTGACACTCACAGAACGCATTAAAGCCTTGGTGGTGCAGCTGAAAACAGACAGTAACACCTATCGAGCGTGTATAAATCAACATCGAAACAGGGAGTGATAATAAAAAAAATATTGATAAAAACTACAAAAAATAGGAAGTTGAGAAGAGGCATGATCGTGAAGGCAGACAGAGAGAAGTAAGAAAGAAGAAAGAAGTAGCATAGAAATTAGGATTACGTCTTCCAAATTTTATATATAAAATGGTGATAATGATTTATCTGCCGATCCAATAGCTCAGTGGCTATCCCACAAAATGTTCAATATCTAAAGCCAATAAATTAATTGAGTTCTTTTTTCCAGGTTTTCAGATGAGATGTTTAGCCATCTTGATAGCAGTTATTTTAAGAATCACTGAAAAACCCTTATTCAGCTAGAAATAGAACAGATTAATATCGTTTTGTCAACCTTGCAGTCTTCTCAACTGAGCAATGGTCAGAGGAAAAAGGTCATTCAAGCCTTCACTAAGAGTACCAACATTCACACTCTGGCTTTTATCTTCAAAGTCCTTTCAAGAATCATCAAGAGAATGTAGAATATAAAATAAAAAAAGAGCAGCGAAAAAAGACTTCAAAATCAAATCATACGCGAAACGTATGGTTACTCCAGAACAGAAAGTTAGAAAGTTAGAGAGGGAAAAGATGATTTTGAATAAGTTGGAACATGATTCTGGAATAATAAATATATATCTGAATTATTCTTTGGATCAGTGGATAAAAACGGTGCTTGGATCCAGTCTATTGACGCAAAGAATTGCGAGTTCAAAATACCTCGCTACTGCAGTGGTGAACAAAAACTTGGAGAAGTGAGTTAAAGGGAGATAACTGAGAAACCAGTTTTTTTATTTCTTTTTTTTTTCAAAAGTCATCATTATTTTTTTCTTTCATTCTTTCTTCATATCTCAGCATTTTCTTCCTTTCCTTTTTTTATATATCTAACCATTCTTTCTTTATTTATTTCTTCATAACTCATCATTCTTTTTTTCTTTCTTTATATCTCACCATTTTTCTTTTTTTCTTCATAACTGTTACATACCGTACCTATGAACAATAATGGGTCCCAATCCTGATAAATACGTTGGACACTATAGTAAGTGGTGGTAATATGCTGTCTAAGTAATCAACCTCTAGCAGTGGTTTACCTACTTCACGCCGCTGGCGAGTATTGTATTTTGTTGATGTTATAAAGATTGCCATTTCATTTCCAACCACCGTTTTAGTTATTCCTCATTAAGTAACCTTTTCTAGGTCACAACAAGAACACATGAGACAGTCGATAAAGGTGTTGGTTGGATCCAGCTGGATTGTGAGTTCAAAATACCTACCTACTACAGTGGCGTACAAAAACCTTGGGGAGTTGAGTTAAAGGGAGATAACTGAGACATGGAACTATAACAATCCCTTTAATTCAATTCTCCACTCTCTGGCCAGTGGATAAAAGCCTTGCTTGGAGGCAGTGATTTGACTCAAAGAGTTGTGAGTTCAAAATACCTCGCTACTGCAGTGGTGAACAAAAAGACAGTCGATAAAGGTGTTGGTTGGATCCAGCTTATTGACCCAAAGAATTGTGAGTTCAAAATACCTACCTACTACAGTGGTGTACAAAAACGTTGGAGAGTTGAGTTAAAGAGAGATAACTGAGACATCCGGAAGAGGCATGACACGTGCAACTAGAAAAATATGCTACGGTGGACGAAATAAAGAGTTCAGTTTGAAATTTCCATCACCTGAAGAACTTGTTTCTTCACCAAACTTTTCAGAAACATAAATTTAAGGGCAATGTTATGTCTTTTTAAATCCTTGTTCTTTTATTGTCCTCTTTCTTTAATAGAATCTTTTCTTATAATTTCTGACAAGCACAACACCTTGCATCATAATGGCTTTGTTACCTTGCTTGGGATGAGTATATGTGATAGAATGGAAAACGCCTGGAAAAATTAATTAATAATATTTAACGAATTCTAAAACTAAATATTTACTATATACAATGCTCCATTTGTGTGAAGATTATAAGGATAAGAAATATAGATAATGATTGACTCTAGACTTAATTCAGGTCATCCCATAAGTTCTGTCCGAATTTTGAATTTTGAAACAAGTGACCAAATGTTACATTTAATTACAGATTCAATCAACAATGTATTTTCCCTGATTACCTAGGACTTCCTTCCATCTATTAACAAGCTAATTAATTCCATTACTGTAAAATTCTTTTAGCTTTGATTCGAAGAACTCACAAATGTCAGTTTTAACCTCTTCCTGTGTTACAAAAGCTGTTTCTTCCAAATGATTCTGTAAGCTACGAAACAAATGGTAGTCTGAAGGAGCAAGGTCGGGAGAATAAGGTAGGTGAGGAATTTTCTCCCAACCAAGTTCTTCGATCTTTTGTGACGTGATTCTTGCTGTGTGTGGTCGGGCATTGTCCTGATGAAACATCACCCGTTTTCGATTCGCTAGAGCAGGTCTTTTTCTCCTCAAAGCTTGGTTCAAACGCTTTAATTGCTGACAGTATATTTGAGCATTAATTGTTGCATTAGGTGGTAAGAATTCAAATTGGATTATTCCTTGGCAATCCCACCAGATTGAAAGAAGAACATTTCCCTTTTCGGCTGTGGCTGGGGTTCTTCCCCTTTACCAAGGCACTGTCTACGACGCTTAACATTTCGATAAAAGATTCATTTTTCGTCGCAAGTCTATCCAAAAAAGGTGAAACACGTTGGCGAGAATGGAGAATGGAGATGGCGGGATTTGAGGTTGTTTTCAGACAATTCATGAGGCACCCATTTTCCTAGTTTAGGAACTTTTCCAAGTTGTTGAAGATGACAATGAACAGTTGTATGGTTTGAACTGAGAACCACTGCCAATTCCTCAACTGATAAAGTAGGATTTTCTTCAAGGGCTGCTTCAAGAAGCTTTTCGTCAAACTCAACTGGACGTCCGGTTGGATCTTCATCTTCAAGGATGAAATCTCCACTTCTGAATTTTACGAATCATCTTCTGCAAGTTCTTTCATTCACACATTCCTCTCCATAAACTGAGTGAATGTTTCTAGCCGCTTCGGCTGTGAGTTTCCTTTCTTGAACTCATAAAGCATTATGTGCCTCAAATGATTCTTGTGTACTTCCATGTTAGCAGGGTTTTAATCAAACAAAATTTAATTTTATTGTTCTCTGAAATAAAATTTGATCAGTTTAAATGCATCTAAACATAAAAATAATGTTCAGCTCCTTTAGACATTATAAAATACTCTTTAAATTTCGTTGATTTTAATAAAAAGTTAAAATTCGGACAGAACTTATGGGATGACCTAATAGATGGCGGCTGTTATTAGCAAGAATTTACAGACCTTTCCACTTTGATTGAAATATTTTCTTAATTTTTGTTCTTTTATTGTTATTTGTGATTAATAGTATTTTTTAATACTCAGTAAACACTTGCGTCTTAGTAGCTACAACAACTTAGTGGCTTTATTGCCTTGCTTGCTGTGAAATGATTAAAAAAATTAAGAAGGTGAAAACTATTAGAACCTGTCGAATTAATACTTTCTTTTTCTCTCAAGACTCCATAGGAAGGATAAATTTGCAAACACACGCACATAATTCACCTGTCATAGAATCTTTCAATAAAAATTTACCAAAATCGTGAGCTTGGCAGAGCGGTACCATTAATTTATGCATCAAGGTGTCCTTCTATCTCACCTCTCCGTTTTAGTGTGGTGTGGGCCACATTGATAATACAGTTTATAATATGGAATCGGAAACACTTAAGGATTTAAAGAATTTCTTTGAAGAAGAGCCAAATTCGATAACACCTGAAATGTGTCAAAGTGCGATTTGATGTATTCGTAAAAGACTTCAAATTGGCACTGACAATTATGCCTCATCTGATGAGAATTAAAAAAATATAGGTTTCGTTTATATTTCACTTTGCCTTTTTTTTTTTATAATTTTTGGTTTCAAATCTGGCAGAGAATCTCTAACAGGGATTCCTGTTATATAAATTAAACACGAGACTATGAAATGACTTGTGATTTAAAATCGACTCATTTCCTCGGGCGGAAGGTAGAAATATCTAACGTAGTCTATCAGGGATAAGATGTATGTAGTGTTGATAGCAGACACGAATAGAAATATGCAGAAACTTTTACAACAGGTAGTGAAGGAAAACGAGAATAAAGGATTAAACTTCAACTGCAAGAAGACAGAATGCATGGTTGTCAGCAAAAGGATGAGCCCAAATTGCAAATGGAAAAATCGGAGATACCAAAATCAAACAAGTACACGCATTTAAATATCTAGGTAGTGATTTAAGAGAAGGCGGAAAGAACGATACTGAAATTGAGATAGTCAAAGGTACATTACAAAAGACATGCTGAGTACGAAGAAATCGAAAAGATGACTAAACTGCTACGTAATAGTGGTCCTCTTGTATACCAGTGTTAGAGAAAATGGAAACAAAAAGGAAACTGATACTTAATATCACGAAGAGACAGTTGAAATTTCTACAGAAGGATGCTGAGGATACCATGGACCGAATATGTGAGCAACGACGAAATTCTAGGGAAAATGGCAACAAAAAGGAAACTTATACTTAACATCAAGAAGAGACAGTTGAAATTTCTACAGAAGGATGCTGAGGATACCATGGACCGAATATGTGAGCAACGACGAAGTTTTAGAGAAAATGGAAACAAAAAGGAAACTTATACTTAAGATTAGGAAGAGACAGTTGAAATTTCTACAGAAGGATGCTGAGGATACCATGGACCGAATATGTGAGCAACGACGAAGTTTTAGAGAAAATGGAAACTAAAAGGAAACTTATACTTAACATCAAGAAGAGACAGTTGAAATTTCTACAGAAGGATGCTGAGGATACCATGGACCGAATATGTGTGCAACGACGAAGTTTTAGAGAAAATGGAAACAAAAAGGAAACTTATACTTAAGATTAGGAAGAGACAGTTGAAATTTCTACAGAAGGATGCTGAGGATACCATGGACCGAATATGTGAGCAACGACGAAGTTTTAGAGAAAATGGAAACAAAAAGGAAACTTATACTTAACATCAAGAAGAGACAGTTGAAATTTCTACAGAAGGATGCTGAGGATACCATGGACCGGATATGCGAGCAACGACGAAGTTTTAGAGAAAATGGAAACAAAAAGGAAACTTATACTTAAGATTAGGAAGAGACAGTTGAAATTTCTACAGAAGGATGCTGAGGATACCATGGACCGAATATGTGAGCAACGACGAAGTTTTAGAGAAAATGGAAACTAAAAGGAAACTTATACTTAACATCAAGAAGAGACAGTTGAAATTTCTACAGAAGGATGCTGAGGATACCATGGACCGGATATGCGAGCAACGACGAAGTTTTAGAGAAAATGGAAACAAAAAGGAAACTTATACTTAAGATTAGGAAGAGACAGTTGAAATTTCTACAGAAGGATGCTGAGGATACCATGGACCGAATATGTGAGCAACGACGAAGTTTTAGAGAAAATGGAAACTAAAAGGAAACTTATACTTAACATCAAGAAGAGACAGTTGAAATTTCTACAGAAGGATGCTGAGGATACCATGGACCGAATATGTGTGCAACGACGAAGTTTTAGAGAAAATGGAAACAAAAAGGAAACTTATACTTAAGATTAGGAAGAGACAGTTGAAATTTCTACAGAAGGATGCTGAGGATACCATGGACCGGATATGCGAGCAACGACGAAGTTTTAGAGAAAATGGAAACAAAAAGGAAACTTATACTTAAGATTAGGAAGAGACAGTTGAAATTTCTACAGAAGGATGCTGAGGATACCATGGACCGAATATGTGAGCAACGACGAAGTTTTAGAGAAAATGGAAACAAAAAGGAAACTTATACTTAAGATTAGGAAGAGACAGTTGAAATTTCTACAGAAGGATGCTGAGGATACCATGGACCGGATATGCGAGCAACGACGAAGTTTTAGAGAAAATGGAAACAAAAAGGAAACTTATACTTAAGATTAGGAAGAGACAGTTGAAATTTCTACAGAAGGATGCTGAGGATACCATGGACCGAATATGTGAGCAACGACGAAGTTTTAGAGAAAATGGAAACAAAAAGGAAACTTATACTTAAGATTAGGAAGAGACAGTTGAAATTTCTACAGAAGGATGCTGAGGATACCATGGACCGGATATGCGAGCAACGACGAAGTTTTAGAGAAAATGGAAACAAAAAGGAAACTTATACTTAAGATTAGGAAGAGACAGTTGAAATTTCTACAGAAGGATGCTGAGGATACCATGGACCGAATATGTGAGCAACGACGAAGTTTTAGAGAAAATGGAAACAAAAAGGAAACTTATACTTAAGATTAGGAAGAGACAGTTGAAATTTCTACAGAAGGATGCTGAGGATACCATGGACCGGATATGCGAGCAACGACGAAGTTTTAGAGAAAATGGAAACAAAAAGGAAACTTATACTTAAGATTAGGAAGAGACAGTTGAAATTTCTACAGAAGGATGCTGAGGATACCATGGACCGAATATGTGAGCAACGACGAAGTTTTAGAGAAAATGGAAACAAAAAGGAAACTTATACTTAAGATTAGGAAGAGACAGTTGAAATTTCTACAGAAGGATGCTGAGGATACCATGGACCGGATATGCGAGCAACGACGAAGTTTTAGAGAAAATGGAAACAAAAAGGAAACTTATACTTAAGATTAGGAAGAGACAGTTGAAATTTCTACAGAAGGATGCTGAGGATACCATGGACCGAATATGTGAGCAACGACGAAGTTTTAGAGAAAATGGAAACAAAAAGGAAACTTATACTTAAGATTAGGAAGAGACAGTTGAAATTTCTACAGAAGGATGCTGAGGATACCATGGACCGAATATGTGAGCAACGACGAAGTTTTAGAGAAAATGGAAACTAAAAGGAAACTTATACTTAACATCAAGAAGAGACAGTTGAAATTTCTACAGAAGGATGCTGAGGATACCATGGACCGAATATGTGTGCAACGACGAAGTTTTAGAGAAAATGGAAACAAAAAGGAAACTTATACTTAAGATTAGGAAGAGACAGTTGAAATTTCTACAGAAGGATGCTGAGGATACCATGGACCGAATATGTGAGCAACGACGAAGTTTTAGAGAAAATGGAAACAAAAAGGAAACTTATACTTAACATCAAGAAGAGACAGTTGAAATTTCTACAGAAGGATGCTGAGGATACCATGGACCGAATATGTGTGCAACGACGAAGTTTTAGAGAAAATGGAAACAAAAAGGAAACTTATACTTAAGATTAGGAAGAGACAGTTGAAATTTCTACAGAAGGATGCTGAGGATACCATGGACCGAATATGTGAGCAACGACGAAGTTTTAGAGAAAATGGAAACAAAAAGGAAACTTATACTTAAGATTAGGAAGAGACAGTTGAAATTTCTACAGAAGGATGCTGAGGATACCATGGACCGAATATGTGTGCAACGACGAAGTTTTAGAGAAAATGGAAACAAAAAGGAAACTTATACTTAAGATTAGGAAGAGACAGTTGAAATTTCTACAGAAGGATGCTGAGGATACCATGGACCGAATATGTGAGCAACGACGAAGTTTTAGAGAAAATGGAAACAAAAAGGAAACTTATACTTAACATCAAGAAGAGACAGTTGAAATTTCTACAGAAGGATGCTGAGGATACCATGGACCGAATATGTGTGCAACGACGAAGTTTTAGAGAAAATGGAAACAAAAAGGAAACTTATACTTAAGATTAGGAAGAGACAGTTGAAATTTCTACAGAAGGATGCTGAGGATACCATGGACCGAATATGTGAGCAATGACGAAGTTTTAGAGAAAATGGAAACAAAAAGGAAACTTATACTTAACATCAGGAAGAGACATTTGAAATTTCTACAGAAGGATGCTGAGGATACCATGGACCGAATATGTGAGCAACGACGAAGTTTTAGAGAAAATGGAAACAAAAAGGAAACTTATACTTAACATCAAGAAGAGACAGTTGAAATTTCTACAGAAGGATGCTGAGGATACCATGGACCGAATATGTGAGCAACGACGAAGTTTTAGAGAAAATGGAAACAAAAAGGAAACTTATACTTAACATCAAGAAGAGACAGTTGAAATTTCTACAGAAGGATGCTGAGGATACCATGGACCGAATATGTGAGCAACGACGAAGTTTTAGAGAAAATGGAAACAAAAAGGAAACTTATACTTAACATCAAGAAGAGACAGTTGAAATTTCTACAGAAGGATGCTGAGGATACCATGGACCGAATATGTGAGCAACGACGAAGTTTTAGAGAAAATGGAAACAAAAAGGAAACTTATACTTAACATCAAGAAGAGACAGTTGAAATTTCTACAGAAGGATGCTGAGGATACCATGGACCGAATATGTGAGCAACGACGAAGTTTTAGAGAAAATGGAAACAAAAAGGAAACTTATACTTAACATCAAGAAGAGACAGTTGAAATTTCTACAGAAGGATGCTGAGGATACCATGGACCGAATATGTGAGCAACGACGAAGTTTTAGAGAAAATGGAAACAAAAAGGAAACTTATACTTAACATCAAGAAGAGACAGTTGAAATTTCTACAGAAGGATGCTGAGGATACCATGGACCGAATATGTGAGCAACGACGAAGTTTTAGAGAAAATGGAAACAAAAAGGAAACTTATACTTAACATCAAGAAGAGACAGTTGAAATTTCTACAGAAGGATGCTGAGGATACCATGGACCGAATATGTGAGCAACGACGAAGTTTTAGAGAAAATGGAAACAAAAAGGAAACTTATACTTAACATCAAGAAGAGACAGTTGAAATTTCTACAGAAGGATGCTGAGGATACCATGGACCGAATATGTGAGCAACGACGAAGTTTTAGAGAAAATGGAAACAAAAAGGAAACTTATACTTAACATCAAGAAGAGACAGTTGAAATTTCTACAGAAGGATGCTGAGGATACCATGGACCGAATATGTGAGCAACGACGAAGTTTTAGAGAAAATGGAAACAAAAAGGAAACTTATACTTAACATCAAGAAGAGACAGTTGAAATTTCTACAGAAGGATGCTGAGGATACCATGGACCGAATATGTGAGCAACGACGAAGTTTTAGAGAAAATGGAAACAAAAAGGAAACTTATACTTAACATCAGGAAGAGACAGTTCAAATTTCTACAGAAGGATGCTGAGGATACCATGGACCGAATATGTGAGCAACGACGAAGTTTTAGAGAAAATGGAAACAAAAAGGAAACTTATACTTAACATCAGGAAGAGACAGTTGAAATTTCTACAGAAGGATGCTGAGGATACCATGGACCGAATATGGGAGCAACGACGAAGTTTTAGAGAAAATGGAAACAAAAAGGAAACTTATACTTAACATCAGGAAGAGAGAGTTGAAATTTCTACAGAAGGATGCTGAGGATACCATGGACCGAATATGGGAGCAACGACGAAGTTTTAGAGAAAATGGAAACAAAAAGGAAACTTATACTTAACATCAGGAAGAGACAGTTGAAATTTCTACAGAAGGATGCTGAGGATACCATGGACCGAATATGTGAGCAACGACGAAGTTTTAGAGAAAATGGAAACAAAAAGGAAACTTATACTTAACATCAGGAAGAGACAGTTGAAATTTCTACAGAAGGATGCTGAGGATACCATAGACCGAATATGTAAGCAACGACGAAGTTTTAGAGAAAATGGAAACTAAAAGGAAACTTATACTTAACATCAGGAAGAGACAGTCGAAATTTCTACAGAAGGATTGTGAGGATACCATGGACCGAATATGTGAGCAACGACGAAATTTTAGAGAAAATGGAAACAAAAAGGAAACTTATACTTAACATCAGGAAGAGACAGTTGAAATGTCTACAGAAGGATGCTGAGGATACCATGGACCGAATATGTGAGCAACGACGAAATTCTAGGGAAAATTGCAACAAAAAGGAAACTTATACTTAACATCAAGAAGAGACAGTTGAAATTTCTACAGAAGGATGCTGAGGATACCATGGACCGAATATGTGAGCAACGACGAAGTTTTAGAGAAAATGGAAACAAAAAGGAAACATACTTAACATCAAGAAGAGACAGTTGAACTTTCTACAGAAGGATGCTGAGGATACCATGGACTGAATATGTGAGCAACGACGAAATTCTAGGGAAAATGGCAACAAAAAGGAAACTTATACTTAACATCAGGAAGAGACAGTCGAAATTTCTACAGAAGGATGCTGAGGATACCATGGACCGAATATGTGAGCAACGACGAAGTTTTAGAGAAAATGGAAACAAAAAGGAAACTTATACTTAAGATTAGGAAGAGACAGTTGAAATTTCTACAGAAGGATGCTGAGGATACCATGGACCGAATATGTGAGCAACGACGAAGTTTTAGAGAAAATGGAAACAAAAAGGAAATTTATACTTAACATCAGGAAGAGACAGTTGAAATTTCTACAGAAGGATGCTGAGGATACCATGGACCGAATATGTGAGCAACGACGAAGTTTTAGAGAAAATGGAAACAAAAAGGAAACTTATACTTAACATCAGGAAGAGACAGTTGAAATGTCTACAGAAGGATGCTGAGGATACCATAGACCGAATATGTAAGCAACGACGAAGTTTTAGAGAAAATGGAAACAAAAAGGAAACTTATACTTAACATCAGGAAGAGACAGTTGAAATTTCTACAGAAGGATCCTGAGGATACCATGGACCGAATATGTGAGCAACGACGAAGTTTTAGAGAAAATGGAAACAAAAAGGAAACTTATACTTAACATCAGGAAGAGACAGTTGAAATTTCTACAGAAGGATCCTGAGGATACCATGGACCGAATATGTGAGCAACGACGAAGTTTTAGAGAAAATGGAAACAAAAAGGAAACTTATACTTAACATCAGGAAGAGACAGTTGAAATTTCTACAGAAGGATGCTGAGGATACCATGGACCGAATATGTGAGCAACGACGAAGTTTTAGAGAAAATGGAAACAAAAAGGAAACTTATACTTAAGATTAGGAAGAGACAGTTGAAATTTCTACAGAAGGATGCTGAGGATACCATAGACCGAATATGTAAGCAACGACGAAGTTTTAGAGAAAATGGAAACTAAAAGGAAACTTATACTTAACATCAGGAAGAGACAGTCGAAATTTCTACAGAAGGATGCTGAGGATACCATGGACCGAATATGTGAGCAACGACGAAATTCTAGGGAAAATGGCAACAAAAAGGAAACTTATACTTAACATCAAGAAGAGACAGTTGAAATTTCTACAGAAGGATGCTGAGGATACCATGGACCGAATATGTGAGCAATGATGTAATTCTAGAGAAAATGGAAACAAAAAGGAAACATACTTAACATCAAGAAGAGACAGTTGAACTTTCTACAGAAGGATGCTGAGGATACCATGGACTGAATATGTGAGCAACGACGAAATTCTAGGGAAAATGGCAACAAAAAGGAAACTTATACTTAACTTCAAGAAGAGACAGTTGAGGTTTCTACGGTACCTAATGGAGAAAGAAGGTCTGGAAAATCTGATACTCACAAGACAGATAGATGCCAAAGGGTTACAGAGGAAAACAACTTACTTGGTCTGCTTGAGTAAACGGGTGGTGGATCAGGGTTTAGGAGAAATAAGAGAAAGACAATGTTATTAAGAGCTACAACGAACAGGAAGTTGTGGAGAGACATAATCACCTACGTCCCGACGCGACACGGCACATAAAGATGTATCTCCAGCATAGTTGAAAGACTTCAACAGGAACCGAGTAGATGATGATTGACTTAAATATAAAGAAGCAATATTTACCGATTCCATCAACTAACATGACTTACGACCAAATCGCGTTAAAACACCGGTTCCCATATGATTACTGAAGTTAAAATACGTCGAGCTTAGCCAGTATCCAGATAGTTGACCGCTTGGGAATACCAGGTGTTGTAAGCTTGGATGTGTGGGTTGTGTAATGGATACGGGTTCAGAGTTGTTAATCTGAGAATCGTGTTCCAATTCCCGTTGGCTTCGGCATATTACGCGCAAATAACTTTGACAAAAGTATTTATTCCCGCCTCCTCCATCTATTGGTTAATTAGTAAGACTAGTATCACTAAACAATTATTATATCCAAAAATATGTTCTCACAATCTAAAAATATTATTTGGTTTTAAATAACCGTCAGTGGGTTGATAATCCGTAGATAATGAATGTATGAATCAATAGTTGCCTATCTCAAAATGAAGCAAATGCGAATATTTCTTCTTTTTGTTTTTCTTTTAATCGTTATCACGCCATTTAATTCAGTAAAGACACTAACGCACAAAGGGTCACAGGGTGTGGAAGAATTTGGAACAAAAACATTAATAATGAGCGGAAAAAGAAAAGAGTAATCAGGAGGACATAGATAGCGATTGATATTGTACTTAAAGTTTTGAAGATTAAAGTTGACTGGAAAGCATGGAGCTGGAAGGGAGTTCCACAAGCGAGAAGTACGAGAGAAGAAACTGTTAGCACAGAACTTACGGCTACATCTAGCCAGCTCAAATGTAAATTGATGAGAGCTCGACGCCAGTTTAGTACTGCGCTTAAATTCATGCAGTCTAGTTGCCATAGGGAAGAGCGATATTTATTTCTGCTTCAGTACAAAAAATGTGGCACAAGGCCAAAAATGGGGAATGGGGAAAAGCTCGGTCTTCTTCTGTCTTAATTTTAAACTTAGCTAGCCACAAACACTGACCCAGACATAAAAACAACATTCCTAACACCAAAACAATGCATTCTTTCTTACCTTTCTTACGACACTCGCCATAATACCACATGTCTCTATGAAAAACCGAACTAGTTGCCATATGTACAATTCATAGCGAAGAGCTGATCCCAACAATTACCATGAAAGTATTTATAAAATGTCACAGAGAGGCAACCTTACGGCAGTGGGCAAGGGAATGAAGCCGAGACGCGAGATAAGGAGCAATTATATTGCTACTTCTTTGGATCTTATCAAGAAGCTCCAGGTAAATAGCAGGGGCACCGGACCATAATGCCACTAGAACGTAGGTGGTTACCGGGAATTAAAGAGAATGCGAAGATTGAGAATTGGGAGGCTTGAGAAAAGGACAAAAAAGCAACAGGTTTCAGAAAGACGAAAGATGGCGATTGACGTTGCATTTAAATTTTTGAAGTTTGTAGTTAACAGGGAAGCAAGAAATCGGAAGGGAGTACCAAAGGTAGGAAGTGCGAGAAAAAGACTGTTAGAGTAGAAGTGGCGGTGGCATCTGGGTAGTTACACAGTAAAACAGGTAGACCTAATTGCCAATCTAGTAGCACGCTTAGATTCATGCACTCAGACCACCAGGGAAAACAAGATAATGCTTAAATATAAACTACTAATACGTACCTATCCCCAAACCTGGAAAATTTTGCTAAACTCAAATATGAACGCCTGATATTTACCCACCCCAAACCAATTAAATGCTGATAGACTCTAATATCAACGTGTAAATATTTCGTCGTCATCGTGGTCGTCATCATCATCATCATTATCATCATCGCCGTTGTCATCATCATCATCATCGTCGTCGTCGTCATCATCCTCGTCGTAATCATCGTCATCGTCGTCGTCATAATCATCATCATCATCATCATCATCATCATCGGCAACATCATCATCATCAACATCATCGTCGTCGTCGTCGTCATCATCGTCGACATCGTCATCATCGTCGTCGTATTCGTCGTCATCATCATCATTATCGTCCTCGAAGTCGTCATCATCATCTTCGTCGTCGGCATCATCATCACCGTCGTCTTCATCATCATCATTATCGTTGTCGTCATCATCATGATCATGATCATGATCATCATCATCGCCGTCATCGTTGTCATCATCATTATCATAATAATCTTCGACATCGTCGTCGTCGCCATCGTCATCATAGTCGTCGTCGTTGTCGTCATCATCATCGTCGTCATCGTTGTCATCATCATCATTATTATCTCGTGTGTGATCGTAGGGTCACTGCGCAGTTGAAATCTAAACTGCTCCCTTCACATATCTTGTTCAAGCTTGACGCATAACATGTCAAGGACAAGTAGACCCGGTCAAACTACAGCCGATACTCCGCAAATTGAAGATTCGCCTTCCATACGAGCAGCTCACCGTTGATTCTATAGAGGAACCACACTATCCTGGTCATTCTCTTCAGACTAGGAAGAACACCGCCCCGCCATGCGATGCCACGTCATCAACTCACTGGCTGCATGTACACAGCTATGATGCCGAGTCTGCCCCATTGTGCTACATAGATGTTGTCTCCACAAGTTTTTCATCCAGTGGCTTAACCGATTTTGTTGCATGGTCGGCTTATCGGCGACTAAATCGGCCCCACCCACCAGTCATTCCTGGTGTCTGTACTCGCAGAAGGATTAAAAGCAAGACATTTCAAATGATATTAATGTGTTAAGTAAATCTTGGTAATTCTGGGTCTTTTCCGCGGGTAAGTTATACTGATGAAACAAAATAAGCTGTTAATGGTGACTATTGTCTTTAAGAAACCGAATTTGGCTAAAATTGCTCTTACAATTTTAGCCATAAATACAAAATTGAAAGTTGTTCGTAGCCAACAGCATCGAGATAGTTTTATCCATTTTTCCTTTTAAATAAATTCGCATATGAAAAGCGGTCATAAAATTTATGACGGTAAGTTATGATAGAACCACTACCTTTAAGACGCTTTTCAAAACGGTTGACGTCTTTATCATCCGGTATACTTTTTGATTCTGTGTCCAGGAAGTCCAAGCTTTTGATTCCGATTTTGCCTTTTACCATTTCCGAAGTAAACTGGAACAAAAATTTGCCGCTTTTTATTTTATCCAAACTGACATCAATAGTTACGGACAAATGTTTTCCACCAGCTATATCCCTTGACAAAATATGTTGCCTTTTTTTTTTTGGCTTACGGCCACATCAAATTGAAACATCGGTTGAATGCTGAATTTAAGTATGGTTTCGGCTGGTCAGTACCTAGATGGCTCACCGCTTGGGAATGCCAGATAAGCGTCAATGTGCGGGTGATGTAGTGGGTAATGGTCCGAAAATGTTAATCGGACAGCCGAGTTCCAATTACCGTTCGGTTCGTCATTTACGCGCAACTAAGCTTGGGAAATATATGAATCCACAACTTTCCCTCCAGCTATGGGTTAATTAGTAAAACTTTTATCTGTTATAACCATTATTAACTAAACAAAAAAAATTAAAATAAATGAATAAAAATTGCTTACAAATTATGTAGATTTTGGCATTATATGACCCACAGAGGTGTTGATATGCTGCTAAACAATATCATCTAACCAAGGTTTTTTTTCTCGTAGCGTCTAAAGGCATATATTAATTCTACGAATCCATTTTTTCTTCTTGATGTTTTTCTTGCTTTCTTTATATTTTCACGTAATCCTGGGTGCGATGATAAACTACATCCGGCAGCAAGGCCTCTGATCAAGGGATTAGAAATTTGGAGGAAGGTGGAACCATCTCTTAATTGCTGTTATTCATAAGTCCACCCTGATCCGTGGTGGTAGCACCTGTTAGGGTCCCACATATGGGCAAATAGTGAACACACAAACAAATACAAAACACTATGGAAATATGAAAATATATTTTATAGTAACAATACCAGATTACATTTTTATATAGTAAAATTACCAACAAATAGATTTATGTTAAAATTAGCAACAATACGTATTTATCGTAAAATTATCAACAACACCATTTATAGAAAAATAAACAAAAATATTTATTTATAGTAAGATTCGCAACAATATCTACTTTTAGTAAAATTAGCAACAATACATGTTTATAGTAAAATTAAGAGCAATACTATTTATAGTAAAAGTAACAAAAATATTATTTTACAGTAAAATTAGCAACAATATCTACTTTCAGTAAAATTAGCAACAATACATATTTATAGTAAAATTATTAACAATACCATTTATAGTAAAATTAACAAAATATTTATTTATAGTAAAATTAGCAACAATATCTACTTTTAATAAAATTAGCAACAATATAGCTTTATAGTAAAATTATCAGCAATAACATTTATAGCAAAATTAACAAAAATATTTCACTTATAGTAAAATTAGCAACAATATCTACTTTTAGTAAAATTAGCAACAGTGCATGTTTATAGTAAAATTATCAACAATAACTATTTATAGTACAATTACCAAAAATATTTATTTATAGTAAAATTAGGAAAATATCTACTTATTGTAAAATTAGCAAAAATATATATTTGTAGTAAAATTACCAACAATACCTATTTATAGTATAATTAACAAAAATATTTATTTATAGTAAAATTAGCAACAATACATATAGAAATATTAGCAACAATACCTATTTTAGTAAAATTACTAGCAATACATATTAACAGTAAAATTACCACAACATCTATTTGGAGAAAAATTACCTACATTGACTCTTTATAGTAAAATGACTAACATTGTATTTGTAGTTGAAGGGATACAAATGCGTTATGTAGTTGTAGCCATAAAATTGGTCAAAATATTCAGATTTTGGCATTAGTGATTCTTAGAGGTGTTGATATACCGGTAAAAAAAAATCAGTCAATAAAATATCTATTTTCACGCATATCGCCGCAAAATAAAAAGTGTGCCTGTTGGGAGGGGGCTGTTAAAATTAGATGGTTAATTTATGAGAGGGCCACTCAAATGCGAAATGATTATGTGAGGACTAAATCATGTTACAAGTCGGTGTATAAATCAAATGCTAACAAGATGGGGGAGGTAAGTTACTCTGCAGTTGTAATGGTCAACATGACTCGCTCACTAGCAATGACACTTCGCCGAGTTGGCCTAAAAATACGTAGTTTAATTTAGGCGCAAGACCTTCTTTCTTTTTATGTGCCCTGTCCTTTCAGGACGTAGGCGATCATGGCTCTCAATTTCCCCCTATTCCTTGTAGCTCTCAATAGGTTTCGTGCCTCTGCCAACTCCCCCAGGCTATGTTCTGCCATTCATTACTTAAGCCCACCAGGTATGTCATGCGCTGCTTTCCTTTTTACACTTTCTCTATTCGACTTGTGAGTATCAGATTCTCTAAGCCCTCCTTTCTCATTACGTGTCACAGACATTTCGTCTGCCTCTTCCTGATGTTAAGTATAAGCTTCCTCCTTGTTTGCATCCTCTCCAAGACATCAATCTATGATATTCTTGCATCCTTTTGTAGAACCATATCTCCGCTGCTTCGAGTCTCTTCTTCATCTTTAAGGAGACCGTCCAACATTCGCTGCGTATAGGATCCTTGGCCATCCCAATCCGTCTTCGGATCTCAGCGTCGCACCTTCCGTCCTCCGTCATTTATCTGAAACACTAAGTCGACATACTCAGGGGGCAAGACCACAAGTATGCAACACTCAGCAGTTGAACACAATATCAGTCAGTTATGTGATATGCGCGATACACGCTTAGGCGATCATGTATCGTGCGATACATGACTGACAAGGCAGATTTTTTTCCCCGAAGTAGATAACATTCAGTTATATGCCATGCGTGATGAACGTTTTTCCGCAGTAGGTTGCCAATTCTTTCTGCGATAGACCAGTTGCCATCCAAGCCTATAGAACCCGGTCGGTCCTTCTATTTCGGGGTAAATAAGATTCAGCAATTTGCCATGCGTGATACATGCTTAGGCGATCATGTATCGTGCGATACATGACTAACAAGGCAGATTTTTTTCCCGCAGTAGGTTGTCATTTCTTTCTGCGGTAGACCAGTTGTTATCCAAGGTTAAATTTCTATTTCTGACACGAACTCAGTCCACACTGGCTTTGTTAAGACAGACGACCGATAACTTATATGAGGTGGTTTTGGATTCTATAATTTATTATATATATAAATAATATATATATATATATATATATATATATATATATATATATATATATATATATATATATACGCATATATATATATATGCATATATATATATATACACATACATATATATACATATATATATATATATATATACATATATATATATATACATACATATATATATACATACATGCATACATATATATATATACATACATATATATATACATACATACATACATATATATATATATACATACATATATGTATACATACATACATACATACATATATATATATATATATATATATATACATACATATTTTCGAATAAATGATTATATATATATATATATATATATATATATATATATATATATATATATAAAATCATTTATTCGAAAATTATAACATAAAAATGTTATAAAATCACTAAAAAATAGCCATTTTGTTTCAACACTTCTGGTGTCTCATCAAGTGATGGTGCTGAATGTAGAATAAAGGTTTTTAAAAGGTTCAAATCTATCAAACATCCCTCGCTAGGGGAAACGCTCTTACATAAGATGGAATAACCAATCAAAATACAAGTATATGAGAATTCAAAGAACTTGACAACGAACTTTTGTTATACTAATTATTTAATACTTTAATGTTAGAGTTAGACTAAAATAGAATCCATTCTAACTAATAAATATTAAACTATAGTAAAAAAAATTCAAAATTCAAAATACCAATTTTAAATTTTAAATTAAATCTATATTAATCTATATTTTTAAGTACACATATGTCTCTATGTATTTGTACTCGTGTATGTTATATATATATATATATATATATATATATGTGTGTGTGTGTGTGTGTGTCTGGTCGGCCAATGATAGAAATTCAATAGATAAAAATGTGATACTAATGACAATAAAAATAACATCATTTATTACATATTAGTAGGCCTTTAGACTAAATAGACGTGTGTTGAGAAAATATGTTTAAAATTAAAATTGTCGGACATGCCTGTGTTCTTTATCAACGTAAAATTAAATGAGGTTAGCCCTTTTTTTTTGCTTGGATTTGGTGGTGGATTTTCTTTTTTGCGCATGCGTTATATTGGTGATGACATCTCTCTATTTTCCCTGCAGAGGTTTGTGGAAGATGCGTAGATGACTTTAGTGTGGAATCTGTATTCATTGAATTTGCCTAAATCTCTATTTAAACATAACATGGCTGAATTTAACTTGTTTAAAAATGTTTTTTTTCATTCGAACTTCGGTGTCCTTAGTATTTAAATAAAAAACTCTAAAGAAACACATTATCAAACATATGATTCAGTTCATTAAAATATGCTGCTACATCCAAGTAGGTTTTTGATAGTGTGATATATAAACACACACACACACACACACACACACACACACACACACACACACACACACACACACACACACACACACACACACACACACACACATATATATATATATAATAAAAAGATTTGAACACTAATATTCCATAATTTATTCCATTGGAATCGTAAAAAAAAAAGTTTTTTTTACGATTCCAATGGAATAAATTATGACCATGGAATATTAGTGTTTAAGCCTTTTTATTATATCCTTACTCTGTCCTGGACATTGAGTTCTACCTGGATCATATCCTCTTGGAATTATTTTTATACATATATGTATGTGTATATATAATTGCATATGTATGTGTATATTTACCACTAATATATATATATATATATATATATATATATATATATATATATATATATATATATAAGGAAGAGGTTATATTGGTTCCAACGAGAGAAAAGTGTGTATATTAAAAAGAAGAGAGGTACCGCAAACGTTTTTGGTTGTAATATGGATTTTCAAAAAAAAAATATTATGCTTTATTTTTCATAATTTTGCTAGACGGGTTTCTGGTCTCGCGACCGTCTTCAGTTAATGGATGGAGATTTCCACATATTATTAAAAATAATTAATTTTTTCTTTATGTTTTTCAATATTAAATATTCTCGATACGAGACATTCTCTATTTTTGTGTTAGTAATCCGAATGTCTTTCTTGAAATGGCAGCGAAGAGTTCTGCGCGAGGGTCATAAAAGAATTAAGGTTGGTTTGAGAAATGATGAATTAGTTGTCGCTATCTTATCTTTTAATGAATTTAATGACCCCTATATGTTCTTAGGTCTATTTCCATTTTCGTGTGTTTCTGTCTCTATGCGTGTAATATGCGTGTGCATATGCCCCCTCAATACATACACTGTCTTACTACGAGGAATTAGTAAACACATTTGTACATACACACACACACACACACACACACACATATATATATATTTAAATATATATATATATATATATATATATATATATATATATATATATATATTCAGTTGCATGGTTTGTAACCTCGGGTTTCACGCTTTTGGGATCATCAGGCAAACTGCTTTTTTAAAAAAAAAGTTTTGTGCTTATTTGTGTTTGATTATGTTTGGTGGTGGGAAGGGGGAATTGTCCGTGTTTTTTTTTTGGTGGGGGTGACACTCTCACATACATAGACACACATACATACAGGTGCATGCATTTCAGTTCGTAGAAACACACCCATAGATATAATCTTAGCTTAGGTGCATATATATATATATATATATATATATATATATATATATATATATATATATATATGCGTGTGTGTATGTATGTGTAAAGAAAACAGCTTTATTGTCCGTTATCAAATGTGTCTTGGAGCAGGATTTATCGAGGATGAAGTGAACATTGGGGATGTTGTATTGTGGTGTATGGAGGCTGAATGTTATCTAATAATTTTGCCGGTTTCAGAAGAAAAGAATTCTCTGTTGAATTATACATAACGTATACATAATTATGACTAACCGTTGAATTGGACATTGCATTTAGTTTATTAAGTTTCGGAATTGCAAGGAATTTTACATACCTCCACACCCCATTTCATATTTTCATAAAATACTCATCTCTCTGAAAAACTGAAACAAAAAAAAAAAAATTGTTTATAGTTACTTTGTTCTGGAATTGTCAACAATCGTCAACTGAACTTGCTTTGTCCCAATAAATTCATTCGATTTTTTGCCTTTAGAAAGTCCACATTGGACGAAACGCGTCGGCCACAACAAATAAAAAAAAAGTTGTCTTACTGGCAATGGATTTCAAGAGAAGCTTCTGAACATTTTCCATGCTCACAAGGGCCGTATATAATATAAGTATATTATTTGAAAGTCTATTTTACCTGAGAAGGTTATAAATTATATTACATGGAATTATTTTGGCAAACTTTGATTATCGTCTTATCAGATAAATTCACTACTTCCTCTCACCAAAACACTGGGCGAAAAACAAAAAACGAAAAAACGATTCGTCTTTATTAGTTTCTTTTATATTTGTTAGAAACCGCTTTGTAGGAAATACACGCCATGTTTGTTGGTAGGGAGTCCCACCATGAAATAGGCCTGACAGGAAGTCGGCCTGCCTCATTACCGGAAGCGAGTCATCAAGGGAAACCATATTATACACCTAAACAATCTAAGGTTACGTTCTTTTAATAAAAAGATATTTATTTAAATTAGGAAAGTGCGAAGGTTTACCGCGGGTGGTTTTATGATTATGAACCTGTAGCAAAATTTAACCTAAAATAAATGTTGTCCAACTCTTTCTCACTCTCCCTACCGCCCCCTCCCTCTCTCTTTCTCTCTCTCTCTCTCTCTCTCTCTATATATATATATATATATATATATATATATATATATATATATATATGCTACAGTTCAGAAGTTTCAATTTAACATGGGGTGAAATTGACAGAAGAGTGATAAAAATTAAAGAGTTCTGAGAATCATTGAAGAAAAGAATGGAATCAGTTACCAAAATTATTCTTTGAGAAACTTTTGCAATGAATGCCAAAAATTTGTGTTGCAGTAAACAAGGAGGATATATTTGGTTCTCAGCAGTCGAGATGCAGCCGCATCGAAACAAGAATTCATCTTTGCAGTGAGTAAGTTGTTTTGGTCCGTATGTTAAAATTATAATATATATTTATATATATGTAGATAGATAGATAGATATGAACAGGCTGAGGTAGATAAATAGATATAAAGGTAGATACTTAACAGGAGTAGGTATATAGATATTGTGAGTTAGATAGATAGATAGGTAGATAGATATATAATGAAAAGAACGAGATAGATAGATAGATAGATAGATCTCTGAAGAGACTGAGATAGATAGATAGATAGATAGATAGATAAGGAAAAGAACGAGTAGATAGATATATAAGGAAAAGAACGAGATAGATAGATAGATAGATAGATAGATAATGAACAGAACGAGATAGATAGATAGATAGATAGATAATGAACAGAACGAGATAGATAGATAGATATGCACAAATTGAGATAGCTAGATAGGTAGTTAGAAAAGGAGGCGTACGAACGAAGAACTTTCTAAGAATGAATAAAAGAATGAATGAATATAGGTCTGAAATGATTGTGTTAGAAAAAGTTTGTGCTTGATATGGACTAATATAGGGTGACCCCCAAAACAACGGGAATTTTTGAAGTGCGTATTGCCAGAGATGAGCAAGTGGCAACATTGCGAGACAGTGACCTTGAGCAAGTAAACATTTCGCCATTTTAGTAACGAGAATGAAATTCACAGTATCCCAGCTGAGATGTTGCAGCAGTCAATGAGGAATCTCAATAGCAGATTTCAAGAATGCATTCGTACAGGAGGACGCCATCTACAGGAAGTAATTTTAAAAAAATGAAAATTCCATCATTGTTTCTTAAATGCCATGTTTTAAGGTTTCAATTACTATGAATTAAAAATTTTTCTTCCATCAATCTTGGTTTTATTGTTAAAAAGTTCCCGTTTTTTGGGGTCACCCTGTATATACATTGATAAATGCCAGACTAAGGCACAGATAGATAGATAGATAGATAGATAGATAGATAGATAGATAGATAGACCATTCGCACTTGCATGGAGTATTGCTGCCACGTATGGTCTGGGGCCCCTGCTGTTTGCCTCAACGTTCTTGATAAGATCCAAAAACGGATAGGCAACGTGATTGGCCCTGATCTGTCATCTCGTCTGCAGTCGCTCTCTCACAGAC
>OZ038502.1:23572708-23587708 GCA_964036315.1 Acanthosepion esculentum | reverse complement strand
TTTGCCGCTCACAGGACATACTGAGAGCAAGATGGGCGAAGAGAAACATCGAGTAACTTAACTAATAAGCTTGTAAAAATGGAAGATAATACAGAGACTTGGAGGGAGATGAAGAATATCATAATTGATCCCCCACGTCCTGAAAGTGACAGGGCTACTAAAAAACGATGGCGTTTCTTTTAAAAACATCATTTTTAATTTCTCATTAGTGGAACGCTCTTCCGGCTTCCTGCGTTCCAATGAACTTTGATCTTCTGAAATTGAAATGCAGTGTTAATCGCTATCTTCTTCTTCTTCTTCTTCTTCTTCTTCTTCTTCTTCTTCTTCTTCTTCTTCTTCTTCTTCTTCTTCTTCTTCTTCTTCTTCTTCTTCTTCTTCTTCTTCTTCTTCTTCTTCTTCTTCTTCTTCTTCTTCTTCTTCTTCTTCTTCTTCTTCTTCTTCTTCTTCTTCTTCTTCTTCTTCTTCTTCTTCTTCTTCTTCTTCTCCTCCTCCTCCTCCTCCTCCTCCTCTCCGTGGTAGCATTTTTCTTTATTTCACATACCCTCTTGCTCTCAGTCACCCCTTGCATCTTAGTGGCTTTATTGCCTTGCTTGGAGTGACATGATTAAAACACAACTCCAGAAATGATATTTTGATCTCAATCCATTGGATGAGTAGTGCAGTTTTAGATTCAGTTGATACATGGTACGCAATAAAAGATTATTAAAGAAGTAATTGTGAGTTCAATCCCTGGGCTGGGTAATGTTGATTTAGACTCAGTGGAAACAGGGTGAGCAATAAAAGATCAGTCTTGATTACTCTTCTATTGTTCTCGCTTGCTTTTTTTAAAATTCTTCCGCCGTGTGTCTTAGTGGCTTTATTGCCTTGCTTGGGGTGATATGATTAAA
This sequence comes from Acanthosepion esculentum, assembly GCA_964036315.1. Taxonomy (NCBI): domain Eukaryota; kingdom Metazoa; phylum Mollusca; class Cephalopoda; order Sepiida; family Sepiidae; genus Acanthosepion; species Acanthosepion esculentum. The sequence continues at coordinate 23,586,821 of OZ038502.1, read as the reverse complement.
AAATGTTTGGTAAGTCATTTTGATGAATGTAATAAAACAGTAAATGTAGAGGTTTTAAAAAAATGGCGAATATTTTTCTTAAAAAATTTTGCAAATTTAAATTGTTTTTTGTTTTTTTTTGTAGGATCCTAACAATTAAAATTGTTTCCATTTGAACGATTTTTCATCAATTAAAGTTAATTTAATGATTTTTTTTTATTTTGTTGGTGATCTGGAGTTAATTAAATTTTATTTCAAATATTCTGTTCCTCTTGTTACAATTGCTATTTTTAATTGATATTTAAAAAAAAAATATATTCAGTTTGATATTTTCTTTGAAAAGAGGGAAAGATTAGAAGAAAGAAGTATTTTTTAAAATTTTGTTTTGCCGACACTTTCAGATATAGGTGCTCAAAACAAGGATGGAAATCAGAAAAGGCGAAGAGAAGTTTTTACAGAGAAAACGAAGGCAACAATGAAAAGCATAAACTGAGTGGCGTGTAATAAGGAATGGAATAAATTATTTGGCACTCTTTTTTATAGTTTTTGTATTTGTTTTGTTTTGACTTGTCGCATTTCTTCAGGTTCCCGCCATTTTCTCGCCTGGCTCTTCGCTTTGATTATCACTAATCTCGACATTTTTACATCTTTGACTGGCGAACTGCAAAAGCTGGTGTTGAATACTGACGATGATAGCTTGAATTTAGAAAGTAGGGTGAGATGATTAAAATAAAGATAAAGAAGAAGAAGAGGAAGATAAAAAGAAAAAGAAGAAGCAAATAAAGAGGAAAAACGATGGAGATAATGAAGAAGAGGTAGATAAAGAAGAGGAAGAAAAAGGAGGAGGAGGAGGAGGAGGAGGAGGAGGGAAATAAAGAAAAAGAAGAAATAAAATGGATGACGAGAAGGAAGGTAAAGAAAAAAGAAGGAGGAGGCAGCTAAAGAAAAAGAAGGAGGGGGAAGAAGGAAATAAAGAAAAGAAGAAAGAAAGAAAGAAAGAGGCAGATAAAGAAAAAGGAGGAGAAGATATAGACGAAGAATGATAGAGATAAAGAAGGAAGATGAGGAAGAGGGATATAAAGAAAAAGAAGAAAGAAACAGGATGACGAGGAGGAAGATAAAGAAAAAGAAGGAGAAAAAGAAGAGGGAGATAAATACAAAGGAGGAGGAGGAGGAGGAGGAGGAGGCATATGAAGAAAAAGAAGAAAGAAAGACGCAGATAAAGAAAAGGAAGAGAAGATGTAAACGAAGAATGATAGATATAAAGAAGAAGAAGAAGAAGAAGAAGAAGAAGAAGAAGAAGAAGAAGAAGAAGAAGAAGAAGAAGAAGGAGGAGGAGGAGGAGGAAGAGGGAGATAAAGAAAAAGAAGAAGAAGGATGAGGAGGAGTGAGATAAAAAAAGAAGAAAAAAGAAGAAAAAAGAAAGAGGTAGTTAAAGAAAAAGAGGTAGGAGAAAATAAAAACGAAGAATGATGGCGATGAAGAAGAATGATGGCGATGAAGAAGAAGAAGAAGAAGAAGAAAAAGAAGAAGAAGAAGAAGAAGAAGAAGCGATATGAAATAAATAAGAGGAAATAAGGGAAATAAATACGAAAAAATGCGAGAAAAAGAAGAAAAAAAAGAGATTAAAAGTGATGACGATGACAACAATGAAGAAGAAGAAGTGATATAAGGAGATAAAGAAAGTGAATAAAGAAGATTAATTAGAAAAAGATGGTGAATGAAGAAGAAAGAAAATGAATTAGAAAAAGATGGTGAATGAAGAAGAAAGAAGATTAATGAGAAAAAGATGGTGAAAGAAGAGAAATAAAGAGGAAGCAGAAGATGGGAGATGAAGGACGAATAGGAGAATAACGACTACGACGAAGAAGAAGAAGAAGAGACTAAGGGAGATAAAGAAGAAACAGAAAAAGAAGTAGAAGAAGAAGGTGCGAGCGAAAGAGTAAAAAGAAGAGACTAAGGGAGATGAAGAACAAGGAAAATGGAGAATAAAAATAAGAAGGATAACGAGATAAAGAATGAATATAAGGGAGAAAAAGAAGAAACAAAAAAGAAAAAGATGAAAGGAGAATACCGAAGAAGAGGAAGAAAAAGAGAGAGAGAGAGAGAGAGAGATAAAGGGGGAGAATAAGGGCGAAGAAGAAGAAGGGGGGCGAGAGAAATAAAAGAAGTGAATAAGGGAGATGAAGAAGGGAAAATGAGAGATAAAAAGGAAAGGAGGAGGAGAAGGAGGAGGAAAATAACGGGGTAAAGAAAGGGAATAAGTGAGATAAAGAAGCAAAGAAGAAGAAGAAGAAGAAGAAGAAGGAGGTGGAGGAGGAAGAGGAAGAGGAGGAAAATAACGGGGTAAAGAAAGGGAATAAGTGAGATAAAGAAGCAAAGAAGAAGAAGAAGAAGAAGAAGAAGGAGGTGGAGGAGGAAGAGGAAGAGGAGGAAAATAACGGGGTAAAGAAAGGGAATAAGTGAGATAAAGAAGCAAAGAAGAAGAAGAAGAAGGAGGTGGAGGAGGAAGAGGAGGAAAATAACGGGGTAAAGAAATGAACGCTGAGAAAACGTACAGGCCCAAGAAATTAAAACTACGCATTGTCTTTGCACAAATTCTGACGTTAAACGATAGTGTTTATTTTTTGTCTTCACTCATTCCCGAATTGATGAACATTTCCTCACAGTGAGATTTTTAAAAACCTAAAGCAGTGTCTATTGGGGCATCTTGATAACGTCTCTGGCACTACCACTTTGATCGTCACCCGGCCACTAATTATTATGGGCTTAACAGTAATTTGAAAGTGCCAAATACTTTGCAATTTGATTTCACTTATTTGGACATAATCTTTAACATATGTATTCATTATCGGATGGCACTGCCGTTTCATCAGAAGGTAGTTTCATTGGTAGTTTGAATCACAGTATCTTGTCTATTCGCTTTTAAATACCTGTATTATTATTTTTTTTTCCTTTAATATCTGCCGTTTACACATTTCTTTCCGGGTCACGCCCAGGGACCTAAGGTTAGAAATGGTATCATGACATTTTCCACTGCAAAAAAAAAAAAAAAAAAAAAATTATTACATAGATAAAGCCCTTCGTAAAGTGTGGGCTGTACTTGTCAGAATATTTTTTTGTATCTCTTTGCGGCATGGACTTCCAGGGATCCCTTCAGTTAATCTACTGGAATCTTTTCCAACCAATCCTAAGACTCCAATTACAACAGGGATTGTTGATGTTCCCATGTGCCACATTTTTGAGACTTCCATTTCAAGGTCCTTGTATTTTGACAGCTTTTCGAATATCTTCAAAGATACATTGCAATTATTATTATTATTATTATTATTATTATTATTATTATTATTATTCCAAAGCTTCCAGTGAAGAGCGATTTTTTCAGAAAAGTACTGTCAAAGTCATAGTGTTTAACAACGTTTAATAATATTTCTACATTATGTTTGTGATCTTTAAGTTATATATCAAAAGAAAATGCAAAAATGTATTAAAACAAGTCTTTGTATAATCGTCACTTGTCTTGAGAAAAAAAACGGTTGTAGCGATAATCAACGCGACAAAGCGAAGGAAACACGGTGTATTTGTCTGCAGGAATTTTAAATTACCACAAAACTTTGATATCCTGCACTTGTTGGTTCAGGGTGATGTTGGAACAGCTTCTTCTTCTTCTTCTTCTTCTTCTTCTTCTTCTTCTTCTTCTTCTTCTTCTTCTTCTTCTTCTTCTTCTTCTTCATTATCATCATCATATAATTCTGCCTCGCCCTTCTTTCGTTTCTTAGTTCCTGAGTGAATTTACACGAACGTTACCAATAACGCATAAATAATGGGCTATTTCATTTTGACCTCATGAAAACACATATCAAAGACGCTACTTGGTTTCAGTGAGAAATTAGTTGTAGTATTATGAACAGTATGTTTATTCATCTGCTATTATATGCTATAACTTATGATAATACAACTAAAAATTACTTAGTGTTATAATAATAATAATAATAATAATAATAATAATAATAATAATAATAATAATAATAATAATTCTTCAAAAGGCGCGAAAGAATCCCGCCCTCATTTTAAAACATCTCCTGCCACGTGACGCCTATTTTGTACATTTCCTCCTCCACCTCACGCTAATCCGCTCCGTATCGACAAACTTCTGACAGAAATTCCTGTCAATTAAATTTAATCAACCGGAATAAACGAGGCTATTCCGGATCAGCGGGTGTCTTTTCTATTCTTTTTTTTTTTTACTCTCCTCATTCATTGAGGGCGTTTAGTACCCGCGCCGGATACTGCATCATGCGGTTGGATAGTGGGTATTAATAGAGTCAAGGTTACACAGTGCGACACTGAGAGGTATACATTGCAGAACCTCTTAGACTTCAACACCGTCCATTCATCTCCATCTTCTGCTCACGTCAGCACAGACGTCCCGAAAGCTGGATTTATGCCATTTTACTTTTACGAAGGACCTTCCGTCTTTTGTTAACTGGGGCAAACGAAGCCTTTTTTTTAAATATTAATGCCTCCAAAACTAAACTGCTCTCTATTAGTCATCTGAGAGAGCCCTTTCTGCCTCCCATCAGCATGGCTGATGCTAACCTCCAGGACAGTACCCGCTGTGCCATTTCGAGCCTATGTTCACGGCTGGCATGAAGTGGAATGTCTATATTGAACCCATTATATTCCATCACCCCCATTCGGACCCTGACTTACCGCCAGTCGCTTGGGGAAGCACAGTGTCTTGAGAGAATATCCAGCCTTAAAATCACAGAATGAAAAAAGTTTGAAAACAGATTGTTAAGGAGCGAGAACAATAGAGGAGGGAGCATGAAGACACTGGATAGCGATTGGCATTGCATTTAAATTTTTGAGCATCAAATTACGCTGGATGTACAGGGCCGGAAGAATGTTCCACAGGCGAGAAGTGCGAGAGAAGAAACTGTTAGCATAGAAATTACGGTTACATCCAGCCACCTCTACTGTGAATTGATGAAAATTCGTTTTCAATCTAGTATTGCGCTTAAATTAATAAAGTCTAGATACCCTAGCGCAGAGTTCATGCGAACAATTACCATGAAGGTATTTATAAAAAAAGGCGCAGGGTGGCAACATTACGGCCGTGGGAAAGTGACTGAAGCCGAGAAGCCAAGTCAGGACCCATTAATATTTCCCAAGGGTATTTGTACGTATGGGAATGTACAGTGGCCTAAGAAAAGTTCTTAGCCAGGAGAAATAAACTTCATCAATTTCAAAATTTAATTACCTAATCCCAACTCAACATCAATAAACAGTATTCAGAACTAGTATGGAGTAGGTTCTCCATTTGCTAGTTTCAGTGCTTGTATTCGATTTTTTATGGATTTGATCAAGTTATCCACCAGCGTCTGATTCATATTTTGCCAATCCTTTAGCAATGTGACATTAAGAGTTGCCACTGACATGATTTTGGTTGCACACTCTCGAAGTCTTCGGTCAAGATGCTCCCAAACGTGCTCTATTGGATTCATATCAGGACTTTGGGCTCTCCATGGCAGTGACTTGATTGCTTGAGATTGCTTTCAGCCCTTTGCTACTTTGCTGGTATGACATGACACTCAATCTTCTTGAAAAAGATAGACATTCTTGTCAATCTGATTGGTTTCAAATAGTAGGAGTAGTCCTTTCTCTAATATTTGACAGTATTTTGGACCATTTAACTGCTCGTCAACAAGAATCAGCTCAGATTTCCGCCCGACACCCTTACTTCAATCCCTCCATGTTTCACGGTCGCCTTCAGACATTCAGTGTTCCAAGTCTCATTTTGATTTCTCCAAACGTAAACCAATCTCGAATTAGAATATTGACAGAATTTACTTTCATCTGACCGAATTACAGACTGCCAAAATTCATAATCTTTGCTCTCGAATTCTCTCGCTCAGTCTATACGAGAGATTCCTGTTAACCCCTGAAATGAAGGGCTTCTTTCTTGCAACTCTAGCTCTAGCTTAGCTCTTTTCAGAGTCTTATCGCATATGGCGACATTTCCATTCTGCTGGCGATACCTTTGACGCTCTGAAAACGGCTTCTGATGACTTCTCTATTCAGCGCCCTTTTCGTCCGCTCAGACCACGTTGCTTGCTCTTCCTCGACGTTGTTCCATACGACAATGGACGTCTTCATTAAATTTCTTGACAATATTGTTAACCGTTTGATGATTAACCTGGAAAAACCTAGCAATTTCTCTATTTGTCTTGCCACACTGATGCCATCGTATTATTTGTCCTTGTTGAAATTCATTAATTCCCTTACTTCCACGAACTTTCATAGCAAAATATAAGTCAACTATCGTTCATAGATGAGAGTAGCTTGATACTAACACGATATTGTCTGAAACAAAAGAACAGACGTTATTACACAAGCCAAAATTGCTATAATCAAGGGGGGCTAAAAACTTATCATAGCCCACTGTAATGGCGCCGACTGCTATTCGAACTCGGATATCCAATTTCATATACTTAGTCACTGTATGTTAAACACACATTCCCCGCACCAGGCAGCGTCGACATTTTGTGATGCTAGCATCTTTGCAATAAGTATTCATCCAAAAAAGTTACATTAATCTTAACTGGCTAGTTTTGTAGGTTCTAAATTTACTGCACATGGGGACGTGGCCGAATTGTTAAAACGTTCTCTTTCTGATCATAAGATCCGGGTTCGAATTTTACCATGGTTGATTTGTCAGGAAGGTGACATTTTGAAGTTCGATCCAAGCGTACATGACCTTTGGAAAGTGCCTGAAAACCATAGCACTGGTTGATCCAAGTCTTGTGCGTGAAACTGGGTCGTCGGAACCCGTTGAGAGCAGTCGAAGGTTGTGACCGAGGGTTTCAGCGTGCTTAGCTTGTTCAGGGTGTTGATCACGCTAGACAAAGCTTTCTCTCTCTCCCAGACACTGTCACTAATGTCTAATGGTTGAAGTTTAAACCACAGGTAGACTCTGTGGGTGTTGAACAAACGCAAATGTGCCTGAGCAGAATTAGCTAGCCAATCTAGTAGAAAGGGAACCTTGATCTGCAGTTAGAGATTCGTCTCCAGCTGTGCTGGTCAAACTCCGCCTCTGGGCAGAGAGAATCCCCAGACGAGGCGATGTCCAAAGACATCGTCTTGTCTCGGGAAACAGCTATCCGACCGCGTCTACAGGGAAGTTTTGGCCGAGCTTACGGGCACGGATACTCCACATTAAATTCGGCCTTGTGCCAATAATGACCACGTTGGTGGGGTAGTAGATACCCTGCAGTTGGAGATTCATTGTGAAATTCACTTGACTCAATTCTAGCTATTGAATGCTTCTACGCGCAGCAGGTGAATCTTATATGTGTTGTTCTTGTCCTAAGTATTATCGTTCATTACCAGCCTTTGTTTGATTATTCTATTCAGTAACCTTCCCTAGGTTCCAACATTTTGGCGACGAGGATTAGCCAAAATTACAACAATCCACAAGATGCAGATGGAAGCTTTGGGACAAAAATAAAAGTGGAAGGAAGGCATCGAGAATTTAACATACACATGACTTACTGATGGTAAGGGGAGCAGGCGGAAACTGACAGTATCGAGTTTAAGTGAACAGAAGTTTGGAAAAACAAAAGACGAAGAGGCATGTCAAAGGGTCAAATGTTACTTAAAGAAGCAAAAAACAGAACGTTAAGGAAAACCAGGTTTATTCCCGTTTTGAAGGAAAACCAGGTTTATTCCCGTTTTTGGTTTGGTTTGGTTTGGTTTGGTTTGTTTTACAGCATATCAATCTCAATGGTTTATTTAAGGCCGACAGGAATTTTTATTGCTGGTTTGGTTTGTTTTGGCTGTTTTAAGGCATACCAACCTGGATAGGTTATTTAATGCTGAGAAGATTTTTATTGTTGGTTTGGTTTGACTTATTTTACGGCATATCAACATCAATGGGTCATTTAATGCCGACAACTTTTTTTATTACTGCTTTGGATTGGTTTGTTTTGTTTTACGGCATATCAACCTTTATGGGTTATTTAATGCCAGTAAGATTTTTATGGCTGGTTTGGTTTGACTTGTTTTACGGCATATCAACATCAATGGGTCATTTAATGCCAACAAGTTTTTTTTATTACTGCTTTGGTTTGATTTGTTTTGTTTTACGGCCTATCAACCTCAATGGGTTATTTAATGCTGACAATATTTCAAAAATGTATTGCTGGTTTTATTTTTTGCTTCAAAAAATTATTGCTGATAATATTTTTCTCCAAAAATGAATTTCTGGTAATAATTTTTTTCTTAAAAAATTTATTGCTGGTATTAAAACCTATTTTTTCACTTTCATAGTGTTTTGACCCCAGTTTTGGTTTTAACTATTTCCCCATAGTTGGAACCCTAACAGGTGCTACCACCCCCGGGTCAGGGTAAGACCTGGCAACACTAGCAATTAAGACGTGATTCCACGCTCCTCAACACCCCCGACCTGATCAGAGGCCTTGCTGCCGTACGTAGTTTATCGTCTTACCAAGGAAGCGCATGTAGCTTATCGTCATACCCAAGACGACTGAAGGGGCGTAGGAAAGAAGGTACAGCAGCAACTGACTGCTACACTTGCCACTGTTCCACGGCGAAACACTGTCTAATCTTTATCAACATTGGTAAACAGAAAGAAGACTGGAAGAAATACTACATAAGGTAGTTCTTTCTGGGTATGACGATAAACTACATCCGGCAGCATGACCTCCGATCGAGAATTTGGAGGTGCTTAATTGTTGTTGTTCTCATGTCCACTCTGACTCAGGGTGGTAGTACCTGTTAGAGTCCTAGCTATGGGCCAACCGTGAAATCCAAACTGGGGTCACAGCACTATGAAAGTGTAGAAATATTTTTTTAATAATGCCAGCAATATTATTTTCATAGTAAAAATATTACCAGTAATATATTTTTTAAGAAAAAAAATTCCAGCAATATATTTTTGCATAAGAAATTACTAATGATCCCAAGAATATTAAATTTCAGTATTAAATGACCCATAATGTGTTGATATGCCTTTAAAAAAAGAATCATAAGGTAGAAAAAGAAAGGATTAAACATTATCTTCAATTCATTGTTGTTAGCAAAAGGGAGACCCAACATATAAATTACAAATTAGGGATGTCAAAATCAAACAAGTACAAAAAACTAAATATGTGGGAAGTGTTTTAACAGAGGAAGGAAAGTGTGACATAGAAATCTGAAAGCGCATTGGGATGAGCAAAGATACTTTCCTTAAGCTAAAGAAAGTATTAAGAAACAGAAAAATTTCCTGTGAAAAAAGAAATTGTGTCAATAAAATTTCTAAATGGAAGTTTTATTCACATTTTTTGGCGGTTGGGGGGGTGCTTATTTGTATCGATTAACTGAGCCATATAAGCGAATGTGGAAGCTTGAATGTATGGGTGACACACACACACACACACACACACACACACACACACACACACACACACACACAGAGGCCCACGCACTCTATCTCCCGCTCCCACACACATACACTCTCTCTATTAAGCACACAAACACACTCTCTCACACACACAATTACTTTCTCTTACACACACAAACACACACACTCATACACGCACTCACACACACTCTCTCACACAGACACACCGTCTCTTTCTCTCACTCTCTTTCTCATACACAACCTCTCTCACCCACATATTCTCTCTCACACACTCTCTATTTCTCAATCTCCCTCTCTCACATTCACATACACACACTCTTTCACACACCCTCTTTCACACACACAAACATACACACACATTCTCTCTCTCTCACACACACATCCTCTCTCTCTCATACACTCTCACACTCTCCCAATCATACACACCCTCTCTCACACACACTATCTTACACACACACTCTCTCACACAGACACACCGTCTCTTCCTCTCACACTCTCTCTCATACCCAACCTCTCTCACCCACATACTCTCCCACTCACTCTATTTCTCCCTCTCTCACATTTACATACACACACTCTCTCTCTCACACACCCTCTCTCTCACAATCATTCACTCTCTCTCACACACACGAACACACTCTCTCTCTCTCGCACACATCCTCTTTCACACACACACACACACCCTCTCTCTCACACACTCACAAACCCTTTCTCACAATGACACACACACACTCTCTCTCACACACAAATACACTCTCTCGCGCATACACCCTCTCTCTCTCTCTCTCTCTTTCACACACACACTCACTCTCTCACACATACATACACACTCTCTTTCTCACATTCTCCTTTTCGCTCACACTCTCTCTTACACACACACACACACACACACACACAAATAAATCCGCCACACTGCACTTAGCAACTAAGAGGGGTTGCCTGATAGCAAAATCTCGAACTATAACCGTAATTAATTATCTCTAAGTGCTAAGGAAGGACTCATAGAGTTGAGTAATGGTATAGATTTTGAAGAACCCCACCCTGTGCCTCGGTGAGGGTAACCTTTAAATTTGTATTTATTTATTTTTTTGCCGCTGGATCGTTGAACTGCTAAATTACTTAAGAGAATTTTGGCCCAACTGCCGAGAGGTGAGTCGTAAAATCCATTAATTGATTATGTTATCATGAAGATTGGAGCGAGAGTAATAATAACCAATCAGGACGCCATCCGAGGAAAATGTTTTTCAACCAATGAAAAATGAGTATTACATACAATTTTAAAAAAATTTTTTAATCAACTTCTGTAAATAGCATTACTAGTGTGAAAATATCACGAGCTCTTTAACTGAAGAAAATATTTGGTTGGTCTATTTATCAGATATTTACCGTATAAACTCGCGTATGATACAACATTTGAAGACTTAATTTTGAAGTTAATTTTAAGGGGGTCGTATAATACACGTATGTACTGCTGGCCCTGGCTAACGCCATTGACCAAACTATATACCTATTTACTGTAGTAAAAAGTATAGATTTATTTTTAAGTAAACATGATTTTGATAAAACTGTTGTTTTACTTAACTGTATCCAGTAATAATGCATGTAATATTCACATATTAGTATCGTATTATAAAATACAAACATACGAATATTCATTTTTTCCATTGTTTACGTTTGTAAGATGTTTAACTGTTTCTCGATCTGTTATTCACGGCTCTACGCGTTATACACAATGAGTATAACCTTAAATTAAAAATATTTTATTCGAAATTTCTTTTCACATAGCCAAAACTTTAATTCAGCATCCCTCCTGCTCGTTACTCCAAAAATGGAAAAAAGGTATCCATCGTGTAATGTGTTGTTCTTCCACGGTTTGATAAAATATTTGCTTCCATTTTGGAATAAAACGGCTTTGACGACAGAAAAATATGAAGCTGTACCGAAGGAAATATAATATAAAAATACATTTAACTACTTTCTTTCTTAAATTTAAAAATGCCTCCAATTATTCCTTATCTTAAATATAAAAAAGTCTTCCATCAACTCTTTTTCTTAAAGCGGACTATTGGAGCAAATTTGACTATAACGGCGAAGTACTAATTTGACTACAGAGAGAGAGAGAGAGGGAGAGACAGAGACAGAGAGACAGAGAGAGATATTGACTATAACGACGAAGCAGTAATCTGATGCCTAATCATCCTCTGCTGAAAAATCCCTACGTCTATGCCGAATCAGGGACGCCAAATGGGCTACGCCAGAACATCCAATTGCCTAGTACACTATCCATCAACGGTATGATTAATATTAATAAGAACAGTCAGTCTTCATGGAAGAGATTTACTTTAAGTATTTTATTTTGATCACGGCGAGAGAAGGTCAAAAACAAAAATTCAAAATCTTTGTAAAGCTATTTAATCTTAGAAATTACTGCATTGAAGGAAATATAATATAAAAATGTCTCCAACTATTCTTTTTCTTAAATTAGACTATTCTAGCAAATTTGAGCATAACGTCGAAGTACTAATTTGACAGAACTAATTTCAACTCGGAACTAATTTCAACTCGGAATTAATTTCAACTCGATTTAATAACCCTAACCACTAACTCTAACCCATAGTTCCGAGTTGAAATTAGTTCCGAGTTGAAATTAATTCCAAGTAGAAAGTAATTCTGCCCCCTCTAAACGAAAGAGAGTGTGAAAGAGAAAGAGAGAGAGAGAGAGAGAGAGAAAAAAATTGACTATAACGACGAAGTCGTAATGCCTAATCGTCACTCTGCCGAAAAATTCCTATGTCGAATCCGCTACCCTGTTCGGAAAGTAATTTCGTTTTGTCAGAAAAGCTATAAAAACAAATATAAGTTTTAAATTATTTCAATACGGGTTTACCTTTGGCGTCAAAGATGGCGGCAATTATTAGAAATATCAATGCTCAGATGTTATAAGATGAAATGTAAAAAAAAATGATTTCAAAATAATCTATGGAGATTCTATAAAAACCTTCACGACATAGAATAGATGAGTTACCATTATTTACACTATTTTCGAACTGTTGTCCTCATAACGTTTCGGTTGTCGTGCCCTCCAACCTTCATCAGTTATATATCGATCTGGCTAACCTACAGGTGATTTCGAACTGAGGCGTTTATTTAATCCAAGGTGGGTAGAATGTTCTCGTTCCACTATTATCGACTATTTCTTATTTTTAGTGCTGTTCATTTATTGCTCGCTCTGTTTCCACTGAATCCAATTAAACACGGTTACATCAAGTTATTTCAACTGTAAAATGATGAGACCCCGCCGCCAATCAAGTACTGAAGTTAAATTCATACTCTAGTTTCAAACAAGAAAGTTCATCAGAACAATTATTATATATTAATTAATATTTTATAGAAAAGGGAACAGGGAAATTACATTACATCAGTATGAAGTTAGCTGAACTCGAGATGCCAGTTCAGGACCAATAACATTGCAGATTATTCTTTGGATTTTATCAAGACTCTGTAAATGTATAGCAGGAGAACCAGACCAGACGTGGCTGCAATATTCAAAGAACTTACGAATGGTAGACTTATATTAATGTCAAGATGCAGTGTGAAAAAGGATTTCAAAATAATCTATTGAGATTCTATAAAAAAAACTTCACGACATAAAATAGATGAGTTACCATTATTTACACTATTTTCGAACTATTGTCCTCATACCGTTTCGGTTGTTGTGTTCTCTGGCCTTCATCAAGTATATATCGGACTGGGTAACCTACAGGGAAACTAAGCTAGATTCTGGCGAGAAAAATCCTCTAACACAACAAAGCAAACTAACTTTCCTAGCAGCAGATCTAGAAATTCATTATAATCTAATCTATAGTATTTTATTATAGGGGATACTCGTATTTAAAATAGACGCCATATTTCCATTTTGTGTGTATTACGTCTATAATGTTGGATTTAAAAACTTTATCAATTATTTGGAAATTACATATGAATATATTATGAATTTTAAATCATGATATTTTGATTTTTTTTTGTTTTTTGTTTTTTATATTAAGCATATCACCCCGAGCAAGTTGGGAGTGCCACTAGAACGCTAGGGGTTACACAGAGTGAGAGTAAAGAGAGGTTTTTGAGGAAAGGATAAAGAGATGGACGGGGATCAAGATCAAGGCATCAGAATTTGAATATATTGAATACATTTGAATATTTGGAGATTATAGCTATCAGGGAAGCAAGTAAGAGGAAGGGAGTTCAACTGTCGGGAAGTGCGAGAGAAGAAGCTTTTGGAGTAGAAGAGGCGGTTACATTTAACCGTTTCGACAGTGAAAGGGTGGGACCGAGATGCCAACCTAGAAGCACGCTTAAATTCATGCAGTTGGGGTACCAGTGAAAATACCTCGTCGGAGCAGTTGCCATGAAAATATTTGTAGAAAAGGCAGAGGAAAGCCACATCACGTCTGTGAGAAAATGGCTGTAGACAAGATGCCAGGTCAGGATCTATCACATTGCATACCTGTCTTTGGATTTGTGTCGAGGACCTTAAGATGAACAACGGGGGTACCAGACCATATATGGCAGCAGTATTCAATGCAAGGACGAATGGTTGATTTGTAGATTTGAAAGATGGACTCAGACGTGAAAAACCTTCTGGTGCGACACAGAATACCAACTTTGCTTGCGGTAGATGAAGCTATTGATTCAATGTAGTCGTTCCAC
>OZ038502.1:23552708-23567708 GCA_964036315.1 Acanthosepion esculentum | reverse complement strand
ACAAGTAAAAGAAAAAACCTGTAATCTATCGAATATAAAATATCTTTAATCATTTCTAAGATACAATGGTTCAAATCGTAATTTATTGTCTTCATTTTTTGTTGTTATCATCAACCTACAGGGAAAGTTGAACTGAACTCTTTATTTGATCAGCGGGGACTGATTGCCGAAACGCTGTGATAAAAAAAACAAAGATGAGGATACTGGTCCGAATTCTAAATATTGCAAATATTTTTATCACTTTAGGCGTTATTTTATAGTAGATACCCATATTTAAATAGACGCTCCGTTTGTTTTAAACATTACCTTATTTCTTCTTAATATTCGACAAAAATGTATTGTTTTTGAAGTAGTTGTAACAAATTTTATTTTAAGTTTAGATAAATTACTTTCAATAGAGACTAGAATAATATATATGATATATATAATATAATATATATAATAATATATAATAACTATATATAAATATATATATATATAATATATATGTTATATATATAATATCCATATATATAATATATATGTTATATATATATAATATATATTATATATAAATAATAATACATATAATATATATACGTTATATATATAATATACATATATATAATATATATGTTATATATATATATATAAAATATATATTATATATAAATAATAATACATATAATATATATATATAAATATATATATATAATATATATATGTTATATATATATACAATATACATAATTAACATATATATATGTTATATATATATATAATATATTTATGTTATATATATATACAATATACATAATTAACATATATATATATATATATATATATATATATATATATATATATATATGATGAAAAATATGGAAAAAACAAAACAAAATCCGAATTTGAAAGTTTACTGTTTTAATGTTGTTTTACTGTCGACGTCAGACGTTTCGGTCTAGTGGACCATCTTCAGGACATGGTTATTAGACCGAAACGTCTGACGTCGACAGTAAAACAACATTAAAACTGTAAACTTGCATATTCGGATTTTGTTTTGTCTTTTCCATATTTTTCATCATACCGTCGGATCTACATCCACATATTTGCTCATATATATATATATATATATATATATATATATAATATATAATAATCCCCAACAAAATTGACATGATTTTATAGTCTAATAACATAGCCAATTCTCGTTCATATGGTCTCTAACTTTAACTAAGTGTGTAATTTGACTATGCGAACTTATCTGTGAGAATCTACCAGTATGATGGAACGCGCGTGCCAGGGATAATATGACATGTTTTTTTTCTTTCTATGGGTCCATTTGAAAGGACTGGACTATATCCCCCGATTCCTACTAGTATAGAGAAACTTAAGCAGAGAATCGCCTGAGGCGCTGGAAAAATGTTACGCTACAGCGTGTTTGGTAGGAGACGGACAACCGATTTGAGGTGTGACGTGTCAGAGATGGTACGCACATTGAACCTTTGTGAAGCTTTCAGAAATCGGTTATAAAATCTACGTCCCTTTTATTATCTTGTTCGAATTTTGATAAAAAAAATTCTCTGTTATTGTTCAACATGAAGCCTATTTCATTCCGTTTGCTTGGGACATGTACTTTCTCAGATATTCATCTTTTAAATGAACTCAATTTTTAATGTGGGTGTCTGTGTTTGAGTGATATATATATATATTTATATATGCCCGTGTTCGTGTACGATCGCGCACGCTTGTATCCGACATTCTAGCAAATAAATAATGTCGAAAAATATAAAAATCATTCATAAAATAAAAGACTTCGGTTAGTAATAAAATCCCTCTTGAAATGCCCAAGACAAGAAAGACTGGAAAGAAATGCTGAAATATTATCAAATAATTTTCAAGCATTTATCGTCTTAAAGATCATTTTTTCCAAATAAAGAAGGCATAAATTCCAAAGTCTCTTCTGCTTCTTCTTCTTCTTCTTCTTCTTCTTCTTCTTCTTCTTCTTATTATTATTATTATTATTATTATTATTATTACACGCATTTCTTTATTTCTCCATACATCAGTCGCGGGTCCAAGGCAAATTTACCGTATCGACATTTTTCGAAGAACGGATACCTAAGCAATGGAAACGTCATATACACAGGATCCCTTTTAGACTCTGCTACGTAAAAAAAAAGTCCGCTCGCCGATGTTTTTTTTTAGATTAGAAACCCGGTGACAAAATTATGTTGTCAGAGATTACGGTTAACCAATCTTGATCAGATTTTCTCAAATACAAGGATGACCTTGAAGCCTATCTACACACGCACATGCACATACACACACTGATATATATATATATATATATATATATATATATATATAATTCAATAGACACACAGCATACATGCATGTATGTATGTAAATAAATATATATATATATATAATATATAATATATATATATAAAATAAATAGACAACACTTGTCTATATTATTTAACGAAACATGCATCAATATATATATATATGTATATATATATATTGATGCATGTTTCGTTAAATAATTATTATTTAACGAAACATGCATCAATATATATATATATATATATATATATATATATATATATATATATATATATATATATATTGATGCATGTTTCATTAAATAATATAGACAAGTGCTGTCTATTTATTTTATGTAAATTCTTTTCATATCGTCTGATAAGCTTAAGAACATTATCATTAAACGAAGAAAGAAAATCACAATATTAATACATATTTTTAATCCTGTCTAAGCTTTCAATATATTAAGCAATACACGGACAAAACAATAATGATAATCTGTTTTTGTTCACATGGAACATTTCCAAGTAACTACAAGCTCGTGCATACGAAACGTTGGACCGAAAATCACACCGCAGCTCATGACGTAACACATGACCACGCGAGAGTGAAAACGAGAAGTATTAAGTATGGGAAGCCGTTGGTATAAACTAATGGCTTGTGTTACCAATTATAGGCATTTCAGAATATATATATATATATATATATATATATATATATATATATATATATATATATATATATGGATAGATAGATATATAGATATACAAGTTTGATTAAAATATGTCTGACAAGGTCAATGTGTTCAATTTTTTATTATAGTTATCGAATTTTCGTTGTGTATAAACTGTCCAATGTTCTTGTCTTGTTATTTTGATTCAAGTGCTTTCGACTTTCGCAGTCATTTTCAAGAACCGATGTTGTGTCTGTGTGGTAGTTAGAATTCGTTTGCCTCCGTCTTTGGGAAACTGGCCTTTCAGATGCTCTAGCGTGACGTCATGCGTAACAGCTAATGGGAACGAGGCTGCGCAAAATGAATGTGAATTATTTATTTTATATTATTCATTTATTATATTTTTATGTACGTTGATGTAACTGAGCAAACCATTTAAAAAATAACATTAAAACAAATTTTTAAAATTCCGTCTTATTTAATCCATTTCCGAAAAGAAATTGTCTTTGTTTCCGTTAGGATATAAAACAGGTCAGATATATATATATTTACAGAATCAGGAAGAAAATGTGCGTCCATAGGCACTACCCGGGCTTTGATTGATCACGAGGTTCTACGTCATAATTACTGACGGTTTCCCCCAGGAGACGCTGGTTCAAATCCTGCCGGAGGACGCATATTTTCCTAACAAGTTTTCTCGAATATTCAGGCCGGTTGATGTAAGTAAATATACTGTTTGATAAACAAATAAAAGCATTTACTCAAATATGTGTATCCATTTAAAAATAACGTTTAAAGAAATTGATATATATATATATATATATATATATATATATATATATAGATAGATAGATAGATAGAGAGATGTATATTTGGGTGGTATATTTTCATTCAAGCATGTTTGCTTAAATAATGTAGATATATGCTTATTTATGTTAGTTTTAATCCCTTCAAGTACACGAATTAATTTCTTGGTTACTGTACAAAATTTATTAAGAAAAATTCAAAAAATTCTTCTTACAAATAATTTTTTTCCCAAGTACTTTCAATTATATCTTAGAACATCTTCAGGGGATTAAATTATCTGTGGATGTGTATACAGTAGTTCCTTAAATTCACAATATTTTTCACTGTTCGTTTGCCGTGTTCAATAATTCAAATTCGAAAATGATTAGCTATCCAAGGGAGGTACCTTTTGTAATTTTTTATTTCAATATATAAAAAATGAAAAACATTTTTAGTAATAATATTTGCGAATTTTATTGCTGTACTAGTATTTTGACTTTATTTATTTGGGACCGCAATTTTCTAAAAGGGTTCCAGAATTTAAAATTCTTGCATATTATTCTTTTGATGAAGTACGATTATGTTTCCGACTAATATTAGTCTAAATTAGGAATGTGGACATGAATGTTCTTTAAATATGCTGAAATTGAACTATGCTTATTCAAGTGAAACGTGCGATACGTCGTCAACGTCGTCGTTGTAATTCGTGGACTTGAAAGGATGAAAACTGAAATAAATAGATATAATACGTCTCTCTCTCTCTCTCTCTCTCTCTCTCTCATATATATATATATATATATATATATATATATATGTGTGTGTGTGTGTGTGTGTCTGTGTGTGTTGTGTGTGTGTTTGTATTCGAGAATACCCGTCTACTAGGGTGGTTAGCCATCCCTATGGCAGACGCTTGCTCTGGTGCATTTGTGTTTATTTAATACCCCAAAAGACCACCTGTCGTTTATACTGCAAATATTCAGAGTAGACCTTAGTTACAGTTTCTGGGAAAGAGCGTGTTATCTACCGTGAACAACCGTTTGACCAAGGCCAGCACGCTCATCGTGTCCGAAAACATCAGGAAGTCTCCTTCCTGACAAATCGACCAGGGTGAGATTCGAACCCGGGTTTCATGGTCAGAATGTGAACCGCTCGGCCACGTACCCAATATATATATATATATATATATATATATATATATATATATATATATATATATATATATATATATATATATATATATATATATATATATATATAAAATATATATATAGTAAACACAGACACAATTCCTATAAAATTCAAGGCTATGACGCAACTATGACACAAGGGGTTACTGAGTGTCAAATAATCTGCGATTTTTTTAAGGAGAAAGAAAAAAATTGATATTGAGCAGTTTATCCCATAAATATAGCACACTTTAAGACTATATTTCTTCATATATTTATATATATATATATATATATATATATATATATATATATATATATATATATATATATATATATATATATATATATATCAGTCTGTTCATATCTATCTATGGTTTTTCATATATATCTGGCTAGCGAGCTAGCTACCTATCTTCCTTCGTCGGTCCATATCCCTATAGTCTGTTCATATCTATCTACCCCAGTCTTTTCAAATCTATCTATCTATCTATCTATCTATCTATCTAGCATAGGACTGATTATTGGGAGTGTTGAGGAAAGGACAAGAGATGAACGATTACCGGTACAACTGTTTGCCTCAAGACAAGCAATGTTCAAAGATGAAGAAGAGACTCAAGGCAACAGATGTATGGTTCTACAGAAGGATGCTAAGGATATCATGGCCCGATCGTGTTTCACTAGGAACAAAGAGGACTAAACTGCTACGTGATATCTATCCATCTGTATAGCATCGAGTGCTGGACGATCGCCTCGGAGATGAAGAGGAATCTTGGAGCAATAGATATGTGGTTCTACAGTATGATGCTGAGGATACCATAAACTGAACCTGTGAGCAAACGACGAGGTTACAGCGAAAATGGTAACAAAAATGAAATTATCCTTAACATCCATAAGAGACAGTTGATATTTCTGGGGCGCATGCATGCATGGATTCTCCCAGCTATAAACAGGAGCAGGTACTGCCTTTTGGGGAGGGAAGTTTCCAGCAGTCAGCTCATAAAGTTGGACCAAACATTTTTGCTGTAACACTCTCCTTTGTATATGTTTGTATTACTGTTTCTGTTAATATATTTGTTTAACTCAATTCCTCTCTCGTGTCTTTATTTCGGGCCCTAACATGGCTACAACTGTACATCATTATGCTATTTAGTTGTTTATGTTGAGTGAATTACGTCTTTCTAAGCTGGGCAGGCTCCTTTTACGCTGATTAATTGCACTTATTAACGAATCAGCTGACAAATGAGCAATGACCCCATCATGTTACTCACGTTTCAGTTGCATTCCATTCACACTGGTTGCCTTTCATTCGTTTTCTCGATTACCGGTACAACCGTTTGCCTCAAGACAAGCGATGCTTATACAAAGTGCTGTATCTTTTACTTGTATTGGGATGGCCAAGGACGCATTCCAAAAGCTGGGCAGAGTACTGCGAGATAGGATTTCTTTGGTAACAAAGAAAAGAGAATTGAGCTGTTACGTGGTATCTGTCCTTCTTTACGGCAGCGAGTGTTGGACGGTCTCCTCAAAGACGAAGAAGAGACTCGAAGCGGTGGAGGTATGGTTCTACAGAAGGATGCTGAGGATATCATGGGCCGCGGGTGTGAGCAGCAATGAGGTGTGGAAAGGTTGCAAACAGGGAGGAAGCTTATACTTAACATCAGGAAGGGGCAGCTGAAATTTCTGGGACACGTAATGAGAAAGGAGGGTTTGGGGAATCTGATACCCACAGGTCGAATAGAGGGAAAGAGAGACTAGGGAAATCAACGCGTGACATACCTGGCGGGCTTAAGCAAGTGGATGACAAAATATTGTCTGGGGGAGATGGCAGAATCATGAAACTTATTGACAGCTACAAAGGATAGGGAGAAGTGAAGAGCCATGATCGCCTACATCGTGAAGGGTCACGACACATGAAAAGGAAGATGCTATTTTTAAACATAATTTTAAGGAGAACGACTTCCTATCGAAATATTCTCAAATATCATTAAACTCCTTGTGTTTTCATTTCTTAACTTACGCTCTTCTCTAAATGTTGCAAAGAATTGGAAGAGTTACATCAATCACTTGTTAGTTTAATAATAATAATAATAATTATAATAATAATAATAATAGTGGACAATATCTGTACTGGAAAATTTGCAACTCCTACGGAAGGAAACTGGAAGAAATTGGTACGAACCCCACCCAGACCCGGTTACGGAGATAGGACCTGTTGCCATTCTATGGGACTACACAATACACACTGACAGAACAATCAAAGCCAACCGCCCAGACATTGTTATTAAAGCCCACAAACAAAATAAGTGCCACCTTATTGATATGACAGTCACTGCAGACTGCAATGTATCTTTGAAGATATTCGAAAAGCTGTCAAAATACAAGGACCTTAAAATAGAAATCTCAAAAATGTGGCACATGGGAACATCAACAATTCCTTTTGTAGTTGGAAACCTTGGACTGGTTGGAAAAGATTCCAGTAGACTAATTGAAGGGATCTCTGGATGTCCATGCCAAAAGATTGTTCTGACAAGTACAGCCCACACATTACGAAGGGCTTTATCTATGTAATTATTTTATTTTTTATTTATTTTTTATTTTTTTGCAGTGGAAAGTGTCATGATGCCATTTCTAACCTTAGGTCCCTGGACGGGACCCAGAAAGAAATGTGTAAACGCCAGATATCAAAGAAAATAATAATAATAATAATAATAATAATAATAATAATAATAATAATAATAATAATAATAATAAATGAATGCAGAAATATAAGTAAAGCACCATACACCGATTGAAGCTCCAAAATACATAAAGAAACGAAAAAACAAATGCAATCGACCAGATTTAGAAACAATGGCAAGATAAACCGCTTCATGGCCAATACTCTGCCCGTACCAAAACAAGCTGATGTAGACAAGCCCCGTGCCCATCAGTGGCTACGTAGTGCAGGGTTGAAAGCTGAAACGGAAGGTTTTATCCTTGCTGCACAGGATCAGTGCTCGTTAACTAGAAATTATCAAGCACACATACTAAAATATAGTGTTAGCCCAAAATGCAGGTTCTGTGATAATTACCCAGAAACAATCGATCATCTTGTATCAGGTTCCACAGTATTGGCACCCGCTGAATATAAAACTCAGCATGATAGAGTTGGCCAATATCTGCACTGGAAAATCTGTAACTTCTACGGGAAGGGAACTGAAAGAAATTGGTATGAACACCACCCAGACCCGGTTACGAAGATGGGACCCGTTACAATTTTATTAGACTGCACAATACACACTGACAGAACAATCAAAGCCAACCGTCCAGACATTGTTAGTAGAGACCGAAAACAAAACAAAAATGTGCCTCCTTATTGACATAGCAGTCCCTGCAGACATCAATGTATCTTTGAATATCTTCGAAAAGCTATCAAAATACAAGGACCTTGAAATCGAAATCTCAAAAATATGGCACATAGGAACATCAACAATCCCCGTTGTAGTTGGAGCCCTCGAATTGGGCGGAAAACATTCCAGTATACTAATGGGGGCCCTGGAAGTCCATGCCTTAAAGAAATACAAAAATTGTTTCCAGGAGTACAGCTCATACATTACGAATGGCTTTATCTATGTAATTTTTTTTTACTGTGGAAAATGTCATGATGCCATTTCTAACTTTAGGTCCCTGGGCGGTACCCGGAAAGAAATGAGTACACAAGGAAATAAAACAAAGAAATAATAATAATATAGACTATGGTACTCTACCAGACATGGCTCTCATGGCTTCTGATCTTAATTGATTGGAGGTGTTGGCATGTACGTATTTCATTTTGTTGAATTACAGATTTACCTGTCAGTAGCCGTACCTTACCCAGTTAGGTAGGTCCCGTAAGGACTGATGTAATTTGCTGCTATGCTCATGAGCAGGATCTTTTGTGCGTGTCGGTGGTGGGTACATCGTGGTTAAGTGTCGAGAGAATTGTTCTTAAGTTTGAAGAGTTGGCTAAGGCGACTTGGCAATCACATCTAGATACTTGAGAAGACATTCAATCGGAGATCGTCAGAGCGGACTGGGTTACCCGACATGAAAGTCTCTTTATCTGGTCCCCACCTGCTTGTTCAGGCGTTTGCTTTTTATAAAAACCTCTCATTTTATTATGCATATTTATATGCGATGCATCTGCCTGATACACCCTTATGATATATACTGTACATAAGAACACTAATGGGTATGTCCCAATTCAAATAAATACGTTAGATCACTAGCAGTGGTTTACCTACTTCAAGCCGCAGCCGAGTATTGTATCTTGTTGATGTTATAACGATTACCATTTCATTTCCAATCTCCGTTTTGGTTATTTCTCATTCAGTAACCTTTTTAAGATACAACTACATTTTGATCTTGTTCCACACGGTCGCGCTAGCAACGCTAAAGTCCAAAGTTAATATTAAATTGGCCAGAAAATTCTGACTCACATAGAAAGCGGGAAGAAAACAAAACATCTTGATTTCTATCTGGTAGAATTTCCAAGGAGTACTAGTGTTATATGCCGTACATTTGAACACCAATGGGTGTGTCCCAATCCTCAAATACGTTGGACACTATTGTAAGTTGGGGTAATATGCTAAGAAGTCCACCACTAGCAGTGGTTTACCTACTTCACGCCGCTGGCGAGTATTGGATTTTGTTGATGTTATAAAGATTACCATTTTCATTTCCAACCTCCGTTTTGGTTATTCCTCATTCAGTAACCCTTTCTAGGTTACGATAGATAGATAGATAGATAGATAGATAGATAGATAAAAAAGGATAATATAGATAGATAATTTTATACACTGTACCTATGAACACTAGTGGGTAAGTCCCAATCGTGATAAATACGTTAGACACTATTGTAATTTCGGGAAATATGCTGTATAAGTAGTCCAACACTAGCAGTGGTTTACCTACTTCACGCCGCTGGCGAGTATTGTCTTTTGTTGATGTTATAAAGATTAACATTTCATTTCTAACCTCCGTTTTGGTTATTCCTCATTCAGTGACCTTTTCTAGGTTACAACACCTTATGAGACTGGTTGTTATGATGGGCATACTGGACTTCGCATATTTCTACCCAGCGTTATATTTTTGACGTACAGCTCTTCACATTCAATAATAATAATAATAATTTTAATAGTTATAATAATAATAATAATAATAATAATAATAATAATAATGTAAATCTGGTACCCGATATCGTACTGAATTCAAAACGTATGCGTCTGTTACTGAATACCCAGCAGAGTTAAAAAACAAAACAAAAACCAAAAAAACAAAAAACAAAAAAAAAAACAAACAAAAAAACAAACAGAATATCAGACATAAACACCTTGGCTGTCCCTGTGGGGTAATACAGTTTCGACATTCTTAACTGGACCATAGCTGACATTAAGCGAATGCATGCCAAATCTTCCCACTTGCGACCGAAATTCATTATCCCAAGGCTGATGTTGATCGCCCGTATGTGCCCAGATCCGAAAGAGACAAAGGATTAGTTCAAAGTCATTTGCTGCTTTTGAAACTCCTTATGTGACGTGGTTTCTGTCACTTGTTACCGTTCGTTATGATTCTGTAGCGTCAGACCTCAATGTTCAAAGAAGTCTTTGCCAAAACCCACAGACTTCACTTGCTCAAATCCTCTTGATAAAGACAAGAATTCATCTCCCCCCACCCCGCTATTAGAGCAAGTCATATTGTGCACTCTTTTCTTAGATAGCAGCTAGTCTGGGAGAAAGAAAAAAAAAACTACACTGATTTAAAGGTGAGAGCAGATATTTCTGGAACACTATTTCTTCCGAGTCGCTTCTTCAACAGTAGCCTTCCCTGCTATATGCAAATTAAGTGTAGCTGTTCTCGTAATAATTGAACTGTTCAAACTCACATATGTCGAATCGATAGCAAAGGCGACTGATAATAATTTAAATGATGTTTTTATTACATGAGTCTATCGATTTTAAGTACATTTGCTTTTTATTTCATTTTCAGAGATAAGCAGTCAACGTTTTCTTTTTAAAAAAGGGGGCAACACATACTCATAAAAATGTATCGGGACTGGTGCTATAAAAAAAAAACTACAACATATATTAATTCAGCATTTGATTTCCTTTGAAATAGCCTCCTTCTGAAGCCACACGGTTTATCCAGCGTAGTGTCAATTGAGAAATCCTTCCAGGAACTCATTTTTTTTTGGTGGGGGGGATAACTGTAATACATGTTTAATGTAGTTTGAATGTAGCAATCCGACGAAGTAGTATGTTTCCACATCAAGCTCTATTTTTGTGACTTGTCTGGTATCTTTTATATTTGTGAATGTTCTCATTCTATCTTTTTTATCCCTAGATAACTCGATATTCCACTGATTTTTATAGGATTTTACTTGTATTTTGGTCTGGAATGGGTAGGTAGGTGGCATTTCGAACAGCTTCGGTCACTTCTGTTATTTAGAAACAAACAAAAGAGTTTCTGAAATGATGTCATATATTTTTTTTAATCAGTTTCCCCCAAGCAAGGCGGGAATGCCCCTAGTGCACAGGGGGTTACAAGGAGGGAAACTAAAAAAAAAAGAAAACTGAAGGAAGGATTGAGGAAAGCGTGTTTTCTGTAAAGTATTCGTCAGCAACCATCTCTTTCAAGCTATTTTCAGGGCCAAGGATTGATAATTAATATCGCTTGTTATGTTAAGATTACTAAATAGTGTAATACATGTTTAATGTAGTTTGAATGTAGCAATCCGACGTAGGAAGTAATTTATCCAATGTAACAGCACCAATGTCTCGTAGCACCTATTCAGGAATTCTTAAGGTCTTCCGTATCAGAGGTTGGCAGTGGATATTTGGAGAGTAGGAAAACGTAGTTCTGCAGGTCTCCTCAGTTGACAGGTTAGCAGTAGATCTTCCGAAAAAGAAAACAAAATGGCCGCCTTTATACACATCGGGTCGAATATTTCTAGTCTTCTGATTGGTTAACTCTTGTATTATCTCGGCGTCTTGAAATCTTGTTCCTTTAAAGTGGGATTTGATTTTCGGAAAGAGGAGAAAGTCGCAAAGGGCGCGATATAGGTAATATGGTGGTTTTCATGAGTTGCTATTAATTTTCTTAGACCAAAATGGCGGCACAAGCTATTGCAACAGTCGAAACCTATTTAGAGAGACGGCCACACTCTCCATACTTTCCTTCAAAGCAGTGCTATTATCAACGGAGATAAAGAAGAACGTTATATCTTAGTGTGTATGCAAGATAATGTTGAAGGTCAGTCTGTGCTTTTTATTAATAAAATCTCTGCAGAGGAATCTAACCGTACACACACACACACACACTTTATGGGAGAGAGTGCTCAATATCAGAGATAGAGCGTATGTAAATATAAAAGTGAACATTGAAGTCAACACTCAGAGGTGACAGGCTGTTTCATACTAGACGCAATCGTCAGGCCGCGTCCTGACGATTGCGTGTAGCATGAAACAGCTTGTCGCGTCTGAGTGTTCACTTTAATGTCCACTTATATATATATATATATATATATATATATATATATATATATATATATATATATAAATAAATAAATATATATATATATATATATATATAATGATAGATATAAAAGTCTGATAAACAAAGAGTATTCGGACTGGAGTTATAAAAAGAAAACTACAAAACATATCAATTCGGCATGTAATCTCCTTCGAAGTAGTTCCACTTTCGAAGCTACATACTTTATCCGAAGTAGTTTCCATTGGTGGAAGCCTTACAGCAACTCCTTTTTGTGGGGATAGCGAGCAACGGCCTCATCGCATTGTCCTGAATTATTTCGTAGTCTTAATATCTCGTTCCTTTAAAGTTGAATTTGATTTTTGAGAAGACGAAGAATTCGCAAGCGACGAGATCTGGAGAGTATGGTAGATGCTAGACGTTGGGAATGTTCACCTTGGGCCCAAACTGCTGCAAAAGGCATCGTTAATGATGGAAGCTTTGTAGAGTGGCGTGACGAGAACGATATAAATAAGTGCACATGCGCGGCATAGTTCAATGTCAATTTGTGCCAAGCGGCTTCACGCTACTTACTTTATCTCAATTATCATAGAAAGAGTCCCGATACTTTTTGATTAAACCTCGTATAAATTATATTTGCATAACATTTAAGAAGGAAGTAAAACATTTCAGAATTTTAGTTGTCCCTTCCTTAGGATGTTCGCGTGCGTGCAAAATTTGTATCAGAAAACTGTTATAAATATCAGCTTATAAAAGAAAAGAAAACACAGAAACTCTCCCTGCAAACGCAGAAAATGTGCGAGAGACCCTTTTAGAGATTCTACAAGCAGCGAATTCTTGGAATACCATTATTTTTATTTTGTTCGCAGACATTAGCGCTAGTTCCATGCAACCGTACACTCTAAGGCTGCAGTTCTGATGATAAAAGATTTGACAAGTGAAAACACATGTCTGTACTTTTCTGTGCGAGGAAGGTGAAATAAAAGCAATTGTACATGACTGTACAGTATTGTTTGGTCTTTTCAATAGGATTTTCTTTTTCTTTTCTTTTCGTGCACTGACTGTTTGCATGGAAAAGGCCAAAAAACAATCTTGGGAGGAAAAAAGAAGAAAAAGTCAGTTTTTTTTTTCTTTCTCTGACACAGTTTTATTTTATCTACCTTTTATCTTTTTTGTTTTTATTTTTTTATTTATTTATTTTTTTTACTTATGTTCGGTTTTCTTTTGTCTTTCCTTTCTAAAGAAAGAAAGAAAGAAAGATGGAATTGCGTACTTTTCGGTCTCAGTCTTTTTATTATTTTTCTGTTTCTCTCTCTCACTCTTTCTTTCTTTCTTTCTTAATTTGTCTTCTTTTGCTTCTTTCTCTCCTTCATTTATTCCTTAACTCTTTCAGGTTTCTTCTCTCTCTCTCTCCCCCCTCTCTCTCTCTATCTCTCTCTCTAATTCTTTCTATATTTCTTTCTTAGTTTATCGTTTTCTGTTTCTTCCTTCCTTTATTTCTTAGTGTATCATTATTTGTTTCTTTCTATCTTTTTTCTCTCTTTCACGATTTCAGTTTCCTTTCTTTCTTAGTTCATCGTTCTTTCTTTCTTTCATTCATTCAATATTTTAGTTTGCTTCCTTTCTTAGCTTCTCGTTTTTTACATTTTCATTCACAGACTGTTTTAGTTTTTCTCTATTTCTTCAGCAAATTTCATTTAATTTACTCCACAAACACGAACTTTCATACATTTTTCTTCCAAATTCTTCCGTTCCTTCATTTTCCTTTCTTTCCGCGAGCAATTCGTTCGATCGTTCCTTCCTTTTGTTTTTCTTTTCTTCTTTTCTTCCTTCTTCCCTTCCTTTTCCTTCCTTCCTTCCTTCCTTTTATTTTTCCTTCCTTTTTCCTTCTTTCCTTCCTTTTATTTTTTCTTCCTTTCGTCCTACCCTTTGTTTTTCCTTCCTTTTCTTTTTCTTTTTTCCTTCCTTTTCTTTTTCCTTTCTTCCTTCCTTCCTTCCTTCCATTTTCCTTTTTTTTCCTTCCTTTTGTTTTTCCTTTCTTCCTTCCTTCCTTTTATTTTCCATTCTTTTTCCTTCCTTTTCTTTTTCTTTTTTCCTTCCTTTTCTTTTTCCTTCCTTCCTTCCTTCCTTCCTTCCTTCCATTTTCCTTTTTTTTCCTTCCTTTTGTTTTTCCTTCCTTCCTTCCTTCCTTTTATTTTCCATTCTTTTTCCTTCCTTTTCTTTTTCCTTTCTTCCTTCCTTCCTTCCTTCCATTTTCCTTTTTTTTCCTTCCTTTTGTTTTTCCTTTCTTCCTTCCTTCCTTTTATTTTCCATTCTTTTTCCTTCCTTTTCTTTTTCTTTTTTCCTTCCTTTTCTTTTTCCTTCCTTCCTTCCTTCCTTCCATTTTCCTTTTTTTTCCTTCCTTTTGTTTTTCCTTCCTTCCTTCCTTTTATTTTTCCTTTGTTTTTCCTTCCTTCTGCCCTTCCATCCTTACTGCTTTATTTCTTTCAAATTTTCTTTCCATGCAATTAAAGTTTTCCTTTTTCATTAATTCTTTCGTTCCCTCATTTCCCATTCTTT
>OZ038502.1:23520208-23550208 GCA_964036315.1 Acanthosepion esculentum | reverse complement strand
TACACACACACACATATATATATATATATACATACATATATATATATATATATATATATATATATATATATATATATATATTGATAGATATTGAAAAGACGGAAATAGATAGATAGACAGATAGATAGATATTGAAAATACGGAGATAGATAGATAGATAGATAGATAGATATTGAAAAGACGGAGATAGATAGATAGATAGATAGATAGATAGATAGATATATAGATATATACTGAAAAGACGGAGATAGATAGATAGATAGATAGATAGATAGATAGATAGATAGATATTGAAAAGACGGAGATAGATAGATAGATAGATATTGAAAAGACGGAGATAGATAGATAGATAGATAGATAGATAGATAGATAGATAGATATTGAAAAGACTGAGATAGATAGATAGATAGATAGATAGATAGATAGATAGATAGATAGATAGATATTAAAAAGACGGAGATAGATAGATAGATAGATAGATAGATAGATAGATATTGAAAAGACTGAGATAGATAGATAGATAGATAGATAGATAGATAGATAGATAGATAGATAGATAGATAGATAGATAGATACCGAGTGTATATCAGCAAAGTTGCCCAATTGTTAGATTAAGCTTTGAACCGTTGTATCTTAGAAATGATTAAAGATATCTTACTGGAATTCTCCGAGGTTTTTATAACACTATTGGACCCTTCTTTGAACAATAAGACTGTATTTAGCTCTTAGTTGAAACGATGATCCCTCTTGCTCTTGTGATCTCCTGATCCAGTTTTCCTCTCTACCATTCCCTCCTTTTAAAACGTATTCATCGTTCTCTTGATGGTTTTTGAATGAACTTAGAAGATGGGAGCCAGAGTGTGTACAAGCGATTTGGATTTAATCCATTGTTTGTTTGCTTCGTGAACTCACACGTACATATAAATGCACACACACACATACACATTCTTGGTAGATTTTCTATTATCACAATTTAGAATATTTAATCAAAATAAAGAAATATATAATAAGAAAATATGTACAAAAAATATATACAAAAAGCACTAAAAAGAAACTACATGGAACAGAAACTAAAGGTACAGAGTATAGACTGAGACTAACTGTTGTGGTAGGATCCACCTAATTTGCATAGTGGAGTACCGACTATATAAATATGGTTGGTACCGGGAAGACAGGGAGGCGAATCAAGAGATTCAACTAGAGAATCTGCCCGACTGCGACTTAGTCAACACATTCTCCAGGAACGGTCTTCCCAGGAATATACAAAAGACTATATGTAAATATTGTGTACACTTTCTTGTTTCAATACATTTTGTTCTAAGTACATTTTGTGTTGCATTATTATTCTATGCATTAGTCAAGTTTCAACAGTAACGTACTTTAAATAAAAAGGTATATATATATATATATATATATATATATATATATATATATATATATATATATATGTATGTATTCACACCTTTTCCCCAGAGCTATGGGTAAATAGCAGGACAGACTGGGTTCTATAGCCTTGGATGGCAACTGGTCTAGGAGAAGGACAACTCTGAATTCAAAACCTGCGGAGGGTCGTTTGGGGACCTTGTGGCACGTACTACACCAGGTCTCTGTATTCGGCCCTTCAAAAGTGTGGATGGACTTGCACGAAACCTTCACCACTATAATCAAATCTCATGTGCTGCTGTCGGGCTGTCGGTTTCCTAGTAACTGATCTGCTTGACCCTCATACGTCGTATTCGACGGGAGAGTCGAATATATATATATATATATATATATATATATATATATAAACAATGACTTAATACAAAACAAAATAATAAACTAAAACTCCAAGGAGGATGTTAATGTAGTAACTGCCACAAAGAATACATTGGAGAAACCTCAAGGAATTTAAATAAAAGATTATATGGCCACAAAGATTATATGGGATCTTTTACAAAGTAAATTATATATACAAAATATATATATATATATACAAAAAGAACTAAAAAGAAACTAAATGGAATCTGTAAGAAAAAAATATATTTATTATATATTTTAAAGATTTATATATATAAATCTTTAAAAAAATTAACAATAAAATTAAAAAATTTCAACGTTTCTACCCCTTCATGCGCAAGTGATAAAAAAGCATTTCCAATTTATGCATATTTATAAACAACATATTTTTGTATCCCTCCTCCACTTCATACGCATATAGAATTACATCACTAAAAATCATTACTCCGGTGAAGACCTAAAGGATGGAACGCGTAACGGAAAAAAAGAAATGTTTTTTTCAAATTTTGTCATTAATTTGCCTTACACCCGACAACACGCACACACTACCATACAGCCCCTGATCCCCACACACGCCCATACAAAAATCTGACACACACACACAAACACACACACACACACACACACACATAATTAGTTTTACATAATTGAAAAATTTTCTTGTAATTGCCTTGAGTCAATTTGTATTTTTTGCTTAAACTTAATTTTAGTTTCATATTCAGAAAATAGTGAAAATGAACATGAAACAACAGATCAACATAACATCATTCATGTAAGGTCCAAGGACATATCATGATGCCACAAGTGATCAAACATATATATATATATATATATATATATATATATATATATATATTATATCCCATAATCCCAAAATTACCTCAACATAGAGATTTCAAGCCGTTATGTACGCGGCTATCATCAGCCCTTAAGTGTCTGTCTCGAAGCATTGTTTAAATTTATTTTCAATCTCAGTCCTCCTGTGATATATATATATATATATATATATATATATATATATATATATATATAGTACAGGTTGTCGATCCGATAGTATATAATTCGGGTGGATCCTAGTAATATTAATTATTAAAATTGATCCACAGGGAGCTCAATGTTTTATTTTAATACCTATCTCTCTATCTCACACTCTATCTATCTATCTATCTATATATATGTTGAGTCTTGACTCATTGTTGAATCTCGACTAATGCATGGAATAATAATGCAACACAAACTGTACTTAGAACAAGAATGTATTATAACAAGAAAGTGTACACAATATTTACATATAGTATTTCTGTATATTTCTGGGAAGACCGTTCCTGGCGAATGTGTTGACTAAGTCGCAGTCGGGCAGAGTCCCTAGTTGGATCTCGTGATTCCTCCCCCTCGTCTCCCGGTACCAACCATTATTTATATAGTCGGTAGTCACCTATGCAGATTAGGTGGATCCTACCACAACATATAGCATATGTATTTTTACAACAAAAAAAAAAAAAAAAAAAAAATTACCTCAACATAGAAATGGTCTTTTTCAAGCCGTACTCCGTGCGGCTATCATCAGTATGGAAGTGTGTGTGTGTGTGCGCGTGTATGTGTGTGTATACACACACACACACACACACATATATATGTATATATTTGAGACAGCCTTTATATATATAAATATATATTTGCGAGAGCCTAAATACATATATACATATATATATATATAATGATTCAGGCATTGTTGACGACGCGACTCAATGGAATCACAAGTATTTGGTGGCATTCTTGCTCTATGCTACCTTTCATTTCAGCGATTGTTGCTGGGTTTGTAGTGCAGAAGTTATCTTTTTATTATCGCCACAAGATAAAAAGTCTAAAGTAAGGGGGGGGTCCGGTGAGCGAGGAGAAACATTCTACAGAATGTCGTCTTCTGATTCTCTTCTTTGGTGAGTATGATCGTACATCACGATGCTAGTGTGCTGATGCTACAGCTTGCTGAAAATAAAATTCCTCATCTGCAAAATCTACTCTAATTCTTGACATGATAGACAGTTGCATGTTTAGGTTTAGTGCGTATACATTTTTGAGATAACCTATATATATATATATATATAAATATATATATATATATTGCGTATATTTTGGCAACATATTTTCATTAAGAAAAAAAGACACTGATGATGACATTGCACTAATGTCGAAAATACTCGCAACGAAATTAATATACATTATTACATTACATGCATGATAACTTTCTTCCTTTAATAAGGGTACTAAGAAACTTGTCCGTAAATATGAGATGATCCTATTAAGGATAAGTAGACAAAACTAGTCCAAATTATTTAAGGAGACATGACTATTAAAGGAGACATATATATATATATATATATATATATATATATATATATATATATATATATATATATATCTGTGTGTGTGTGTAAATATATAGAAAAATAGGGAAGAACATGTTAGGCAAATAATCCGAAGTTCTTTAGTATTTTTTTTTATTTTTAAAAAACAGTGCTCAAATCAAAAGTACAGCTTAAATTTTAATTATAATTATTTAAAAAAAAATATGATTCCTTCGCTACATAAGAGTTCTCATGTTTCAAATACAACAGCCAAAAGATCTGTTTCATCCTCAAGCGAAATGTTTTGGAAAAAAACATAAATTTCCAAAACATTTCGCTTGAGGATGAAACTGAGATTTGGCTCTTGTTTTTGAAAGATGAGAACTCTTATGTAGCGAAGGAATCATATTTTTTTTAAAATAATTCTAATTATATATATATATATATATATATATATATATATATAATATAATCTATTTGAACTATGTGCGTGAAAAACTGGGTAGCACAATTGTCAAAAAATTGGCATCCGATGAAAAAAAAAAAAGGCACCGTGCAGGGCGAAAAAATCGCCCACTTCCTGAAATCTCTGGTAAAAAACAAAAAAAAAAAAAAGAAAAGAAAAAAGAAAGAACCAATGAGTAGTAAGTTAAATCAAAGTGTGCTCAATACACTAAGTACAGCAAAGGTAAAATAAATAAATCTTAATGAGTCAGGTACTGACTCACTAGGATCATCTGGCATCATCAGGGTGAACTGGGTAGTTCACCCTGATGATAGGAATTATTTATTTCATATATATATATATATATATATATATATATATATATATATATATATATATATATATAAATGACAATAGGAAAACAGTAATTGCTGACGCGTTTCGTCCAATGTGGACTTTTTCAAAGCAAGAAACGAAATGAATTTAATTAAACAAAGAAAATTAATAAAAACAAAAAACAGATTAATGATAATATTCTCCACACGTGACATTAACTGACGTTATTTTCAGTTAACAATATGAAAATACCGTTTTCTACATTCCAGTTGCTAAAACACTGTTTTTTGTTTTTATTAATTTTCTTTGTTTAATTCATTTCGTTTCTTGCTTTGAAAAAATCCACATTGGACGAAACGCGTCAGCAATTACTGTTTTCTTATTGTCATTTATTTATAAATATTGTCTTCTCTAAAAGTTAACTTTGAGAAATTTTCATATATATATATATATATATATATATATATATATATATATATATATATATATATATATAGAGAGAGAGAGAGAGAGAGAGAGAGAGAGAGAGAGAGTCATTTTTTTCCGACACGAACATATTTACCTACCATATGTTGGATGATTTCTTCAAAGATGAAGAAGAGACTTGAGGCAGCAGAGATGTGGTTCTACAGAAGGATGCTGGGGATATCATAAACCGAACGTGTTAGAAAAGATGAGGTCTTGGAGAGCATGCAATCAAGGAGGTGGTTTATACTTAACATAAGGAAGATGCAGATGAAATTTCTGCGACACGTCGTCAGAAAAGAGGGTCTGGAGAATCTGATACTCACATATCGAGTAGCGGGAAAAAAAGACAAGTGAAAGCAACGCATGATACATCTGGCGGGCTTGAGCAAGTGGTAGGCAGAACGTGGTCTGGGTGAGTTGGCAATTTATTGAGAGCCGCCACGGGATAGGGGGAAGTGAAGTGCCAAAATCTCCTACGACCTGTAAGGTCACGGCATATAAAAAGAAAGAAAGAGAAAGTTTCCTGTCCGCCATCAGCATGGCTGAAGCTAGGCTCCTGGGTGGCAACACACTTCGCTTTCTTGGCCTCAAATTTTCAACTGACTTGAAACTGAACGACTACATCGAATCAATAGCTGCATCTACTGCAAGGACATTTCGGTCAATGTGTCGTGTCAGAGTTCATTTTGCATATTTACAAATCTAACAGTCGCCCGTGCATCTCGAGGTTCTTGACAAGATCCAAAGAAGGTTCAGTCATGTAATCAATTCTGACTTGGCATCTCCATTTCAGTCGCCGACGTGGCGTGGTTACTCTCTATCTTTTCTACAAATATTTTCATTGCAACTGTTCTAACGTGCTTCCACCCTCCTGGTGCCCCGAATTTAATCGTGCTATTCAGTTGGCATCTAGGTTCCAGCCGATTACTGATGAAGTAGTGAAACGGAACTGCAATTTTTTCTCGTACTTCCCACCTATGGAACTCCCTTTCCTTTACTTGCTTCAAAAATTGAAATGGAATGCAACTGAAACGCGAGTAACATGATGGGGGGGGGGGGGCTCGTTGCTTATCTTGAAATTTGTCAGCGCGATTAATCAAGCAGTTTAATAGGAATCTTGTGGAACTATTCTGTCAATTTTTGCATCCCCCCAGGCTGGGATCTTAGCAGTTTTCGTATATGATCTTATCTAGGGGCGTCTTAAGGGTTATAATGTCAATCGCCACCTTCTGTCTTTTTGAATCCCGTTCAGCTCTTGTCCTTTCCTCAACACTCCCAATAATCAGTCGTATGCTAGATAGATAGATAGATAGATAGATAGATAGATAGATAGATTTGAAAAGACTGGGGTAGATAGATATGAACAGACTATATGGATATGAATCGACGGAGGAAGATAGGTAGCTAGCTCGCTAGCCAGATATATATGAAAAACCATAGATAGATATGAACAGACTGATATATATATATATATATGTATATATATATATATATATATATATATATATATATATATATATATATACATATATCTATATATATATATATGTGTGCGTGTGTGTGTGTATCTATGTGTGTCTGTGTATGTTGATAGATAGATAACTAAAATAAATCCTAAAGAGCCAGGAAAACCTACCTAGGTTTCACCTAAACGGATCTTCAGGGTAAGCTGGCTAAAAAGGAAATGACGAAATAGTAATAATAAGCATAAAACCACGTGACAGAAGAAAAAACAAAATAAACAAAGTGTCTTTTCCAATAACCAGGATTTACTATGCCTACACCTATTTAGAATCAATAGATAGATAGATAGATAGATAGATAGATAGATATGAACAGACTGGGGTAGACAGATATGAACAAACTAAGCTAGCTAGATAGATATGACAAGCCATTGAGCATCAATAAATACATACAAATGAAAAGCAATAAATAGCTAGATAGATCGATAGATAGATATGAATCAACTGAGATGGATAGACAGATATATATATGTTGGATATGTCACTACCCCCACCTTCACTTTGACGCACGCGCGACATTTTCACCCCTTCCTCTCACGTTCGGTCAATCATAGTAGTAAACCGTTGTCTTAGCCTAAGATGAGGAAGAATTCATATTTTTCGCGCGCTTTTGCGCTGACGTCGCGGCAAATTTGGTTTTTCAAAATCAGTCGCCCCCGTGGTCGTTTGACCATCGGCACGGGCAGGCTCACTTTCCTCTCGCCGGTGAACCCATAGATACTGGCAGAGAATTTTATTCGGCAAAACCTTGCCTAGACCTCATGGCTCGTCTCGGTATCTTAATACATACGACACGGTCGTCACCTTCATGACAGAAGCTAACCTCTACCGAGCCCGCCAACTTCCAGAGATCCGTGAACTTCCAACCTGACGAACGAGCATTTTTCACATTCTTCGAACTCATACCTTCAGAACCTGTTACTTTAAAAAGAATTACATACACTCACAATCATAAACTCTCGCAGTGAGTATTTTTCCTTGCCGTATGTTCACTATGCATTACAACTGACTTTCTGAAGCTTTCTTCTCGAAGAACTCGTTCCCGCCATATAGCCATATTGGATTTGAATTTTGGCGCGGATTCTTATCTTGTCAACTACATTCCCAGTACATTTACTGATGGTCTTCACTCAAGACAATTAAATTTCATTCTCTACAACGTTTCCAGTACCTTACTGAAGACAATGTACTTGGCCTCTTCTTCAACTACATTTTCCAGTACATTTACTGATGGTCTTCACTCAAGACAATTAAATTTCATTCTCTACAACGTTTCCAGTACCTTACTGAAGACAATGTACTTGGCCTCTTCTTCAACTACATTTTCCAGTACATTTACTGAAGGTCTTCACTCAAGACAATTAAATTTCATTCTCTACAACGTTTCCAGTACCTTACTGAAGACAATCTACTTGGCCTCTTCTTCAACTACATTTTCCAGTACATTTACTGATGGTCCTCACTCAAGACAATTAAATTTCATTCTCTACAACGTTTCCAGTACCTTACTGAAGACAATCTACTTGGCCTCTTCTTCAACTACATTTTCCAGTACATTTACTGATGGTCCTCACTCAAGACAATTGAATTTCATTCTCTACAACGTTTCCAGTACCTTACTGAAGACAATCTACTTGGCCTCTTCTTCAACTACATTTTCCAGTACATTTACTGATGGTCCTCACTCAAGACAATTAAATTTCATTCTCTACAACGTTTCCAGTACCTTACTGAAGACAATCTACTTGGCCTCTTCTTCAACTACATTTTCCAGTACATTTACTGATGGTCTTCACTCAAGACAATTAAATTTCATTCTCTACAACGTTTCCAGTACCTTACTGAAGACAATCTACTTGGCCTCTTCTTCAACTACATTTTCCAGTACATTTACTGAAGGTCTTCACTCAAGACAATTAAATTTCATTCTCTACAACGTTTCCAGTACCTTACTGAAGACAATCTACTTGGCCTCTTCTTCAACTACATTTTCCAGTACATTTACTGATGGTCTTCACTCAAGACAATTAAATTTCATTCTCTACAACGTTTCCAGTACCTTACTGAAGACAATCTACTTGGCCTCTTCTTCAACTACATTTTCCAGTACATTTACTGAAGGTCTTCACTCAAGACAATTAAATTTCATTCTCTACAACGTTTCCAGTACCTTACTGAAGACAATCTACTTGGCCTCTTCTTCAACTACATTTTCCAGTACATTTACTGATGGTCTTCACTCAAGACAATTAAATTTCATTCTCTACAACGTTTCCAGTACCTTACTGAAGACAATCTACTTGGCCTCTTCTTCAACTACATTTTCCAGTACATTTACTGAAGGTCTTCACTCAAGACAATTAAATTTCATTCTCTACAACGTTTCCAGTACCTTACTGAAGACAATCTACTTGGCCTCTTCTTCAACTACATTTTCCAGTACATTTACTGATGGTCTTCACTCAAGACAATTAAATTTCATTCTCTACAACGTTTCCAGTACCTTACTGAAGACAATGTACTTGGCCTCTTCTTCAACTACATTTTCCAGTACATTTACTGATGGTCTTCACTCAAGACAATTAAATTTCATTCTCTACAACGTTTCCAGTACCTTACTGAAGACAATGTACTTGGCCTCTTCTTCAACTACATTTTCCAGTACATTTACTGAAGGTCTTCACTCAAGACAATTAAATTTCATTCTCTACAACGTTTCCAGTACCTTACTGAAGACAATCTACTTGGCCTCTTCTTCAACTACATTTTCCAGTACATTTACTGATGGTCCTCACTCAAGACAATTAAATTTCATTCTCTACAACGTTTCCAGTACCTTACTGAAGACAATCTACTTGGCCTCTTCTTCAACTACATTTTCCAGTACATTTACTGATGGTCCTCACTCAAGACAATTAAATTTCATTCTCTACAACGTTTCCAGTACCTTACTGAAGACAATCTACTTGGCCTCTTCTTCAACTACATTTTCCAGTACATTTACTGATGGTCCTCACTCAAGACAATTAAATTTCATTCTCTACAACGTTTCCAGTACCTTACTGAAGACAATCTACTTGGCCTCTTCTTCAACTACATTTTCCAGTACATTTACTGATGGTCTTCACTCAAGACAATTAAATTTCATTCTCTACAACGTTTCCAGTACCTTACTGAAGACAATCTACTTGGCCTCTTCTTCAACTACATTTTCCAGTACATTTACTGAAGGTCTTCACTCAAGACAATTAAATTTCATTCTCTACAACGTTTCCAGTACCTTACTGAAGACAATCTACTTGGCCTCTTCTTCAACTACATTTTCCAGTACATTTACTGATGGTCTTCACTCAAGACAATTAAATTTCATTCTCTACAACGTTTCCAGTACCTTACTGAAGACAATCTACTTGGCCTCTTCTTCAACTACATTTTCCAGTACATTTACTGAAGGTCTTCACTCAAGACAATTAAATTTCATTCTCTACAACGTTTCCAGTACCTTACTGAAGACAATCTACTTGGCCTCTTCTTCAACTACATTTTCCAGTACATTTACTGATGGTCTTCACTCAAGACAA
Source organism: Acanthosepion esculentum (assembly GCA_964036315.1). Lineage (NCBI taxonomy): Eukaryota > Metazoa > Mollusca > Cephalopoda > Sepiida > Sepiidae > Acanthosepion > Acanthosepion esculentum. The sequence goes on along the minus strand of OZ038502.1, from coordinate 23,539,731 downwards.
TTAAATTTCATTCTCTACAACGTTTCCAGTATCTTACTGAAGACAATCTACTTGGCCTCTTCTTCAACTACATTTTCCAGTACATTTACTGAAGGTCTTCACTCAAGACAATTAAATTTCATTCTCTACAACGTTTCCAGTACCTTACTGAAGACAATCTACTTGGCCTCTTCTTCAACTACATTTTCCAGTACATTTACTGATGGTCTTCACTCAAGACAATTAAATTTCATTCTCTACAACGTTTCCAGTACCTTACTGAAGACAATCTACTTGGCCTCTTCTTCAACTACATTTTCCAGTACATTTACTGAAGGTCTTCACTCAAGACAATTAAATTTCATTCTCTACAACGTTTCCAGTACCTTACTGAAGACAATCTACTTGGCCTCTTCTTCAACTACATTTTCCAGTACATTTACTGATGGTCTTCACTCAAGACAATTAAATTTCATTCTCTACAACGTTTCCAGTACCTTACTGAAGACAATCTACTTGGCCTCTTCTTCAACTACATTTTCCAGTACATTTACTGAAGGTCTTCACTCAAGACAATTAAATTTCATTCTCTACAACGTTTCCAGTACCTTACTGAAGACAATCTACTTGGCCTCTTCTTCAACTACATTTTCCAGTACATTTACTGATGGTCTTCACTCAAGACAATTAAATTTCATTCTCTACAACGTTTCCAGTACCTTACTGAAGACAATCTACTTGGCCTCTTCTTCAACTACATTTTCCAGTACATTTACTGATGGTCCTCACTCAAGACAATTAAATTTCATTCTCTACAACGTTTCCAGTACCTTACTGAAGACAATCTACTTGGCCTCTTCTTCAACTACATTTTCCAGTACATTTACTGATGGTCTTCACTCAAGACAATTAAATTTCATTCTCTACAACGTTTCCAGTACCTTACTGAAGACAATCTACTTGGCCTCTTCTTCAACTACATTTTCCAGTACATTTACTGATGGTCCTCACTCAAGACAATTAAATTTCATTCTCTACAACGTTTCCAGTACCTTACTGAAGACAATCTACTTGGCCTCTTCTTCAACTACATTTTCCAGTACATTTACTGATGGTCTTCACTCAAGACAATTAAATTTCATTCTCTACAACGTTTCCAGTACCTTACTGAAGACAATCTACTTGGCCTCTTCTTCAACTACATTTTCCAGTACATTTACTGATGGTCTTCACTCAAGACAATTAAATTTCATTCTCTACAACGTTTCCAGTACCTTACTGAAGACAATCTACTTGGCCTCTTCTTCAACTACATTTTCCAGTACATTTACTGAAGGTCTTCACTCAAGACAATTAAATTTCATTCTCTACAACGTTTCCAGTACCTTACTGAAGACAATCTACTTGGCCTCTTCTTCAACTACATTTTCCAGTACATTTACTGATGGTCTTCACTCAAGACAATTAAATTTCATTCTCTACAACGTTTCCAGTACCTTACTGAAGACAATCTACTTGGCCTCTTCTTCAACTACATTTTCCAGTACATTTACTGATGGTCCTCACTCAAGACAATTAAATTTCATTCTCTACAACGTTTCCAGTACCTTACTGAAGACAATCTACTTGGCCTCTTCTTCAACTACATTTTCCAGTACATTTACTGATGGTCTTCACTCAAGACAATTAAATTTCATTCTCTACAACGTTTCCAGTACCTTACTGAAGACAATCTACTTGGCCTCTTCTTCAACTACATTTTCCAGTACATTTACTGATGGTCTTCACTCAAGACAATTAAATTTCATTCTCTACAACGTTTCCAGTACCTTACTGAAGACAATCTACTTGGCCTCTTCTTCAACTACATTTTCCAGTACATTTACTGATGGTCTTCACTCAAGACAATTAAATTTCATTCTCTACAACGTTTCCAGTACCTTACTGAAGACAATCTACTTGGCCTCTTCTTCAACTACATTTTCCAGTACATTTACTGATGGTCCTCACTCAAGACAATTAAATTTCATTCTCTACAACGTTTCCAGTACCTTACTGAAGACAATCTACTTGGCCTCTTCTTCAACTACATTTTCCAGTACATTTACTGAAGGTCTTCACTCAAGACAATTAAATTTCATTCTCTACAACGTTTCCAGTACCTTACTGAAGACAATCTACTTGGCCTCTTCTTCAACTACATTTTCCAGTACATTTACTGATGGTCTTCACTCAAGACAATTAAATTTCATTCTCTACAACGTTTCCAGTACCTTACTGAAGACAATCTACTTGGCCTCTTCTTCAACTACATTTTCCAGTACATTTACTGAAGGTCTTCACTCAAGACAATTAAATTTCATTCTCTACAACGTTTCCAGTACCTTACTGAAGACAATCTACTTGGCCTCTTCTTCAACTACATTTTCCAGTACATTTACTGAAGGTCTTCACTGAAGACACTACTTGTTAAACTCTTAATAAAAATGTATGTTTGTTCTTAACCTTTTGTTGTTTTGCCTGTCTACTTCTTTTCACTTTGTACGTTTGTACGGTGGAAAGAGCACGTCTTTTTATTTTCTCTTTTCTTACTTTGTCGGTGGATTCGGTAGTAGTGTGTAGCGTCTGGCACAAGGCCTTATTTTCGTAAGCCAGATCCGCACCGCTATCGGGTCCGCAACATTATATATATATATATATATATATATATATATATATATAAGAACAGAGTGAGATAGTAGATTGATAAATAGATAGATATGAATAAACTAGAAACGAACACAATGAGATTGAATATCCAAAGAAAAAATTCACTTTTGATCTTTTTCTCTGACATGTAAATATCCTGTTTAGTGCTTGAGATAAGTAAAGACTGTGGAGAATTCTTATTTCTTAGATACCCAGGAAGACAATCTCTTCCTTTTCCCTGATGCTAAATTTAAGTTTCTTGAGAATCGAAAATCCAGATTTGCCTGAACCGCAAAAATGGTTTAGTCACCAAAATTCTAAAAGGATTCTTTCCACGTTTTTGGTATTGTGTTGTTTTTTTTTTTCGGTTTATCCCTCTCAACTCGTAGATCATAATTCTGGAATCTTCGGTAAGTTCCAACACGCCATTTCTTCATTATTTTGCAGGGTGCAAGACTGAGTTGAGTGTGACTTCTACAAGAAGACAGAAGGATGGCTTCCAAATAAAAGCGCGTGTCGTAGGAGAGGAAACATGTAACGAAAAACTGAGTCGGCAAATGCGAGAAGCCGGAACTTATACGTAGGAAATATCTGGGCACCTAGAGAAAAAAAAAGGTAAGGTTTTTCGATTTTAAAGATTAGGAAAAATAGGTATCGGTAGTTTGTTGCATTATTCTGCAAGAAATGGTATACATAGCTTCCGTCATAGTTTTGGAAGAGATAAAAAAAGAAGCACTTTTTTTTTGTTTCGGCAAAATAAGTGTTCTAAAAGAGGACGGAAAGTGCGGTACTAAGATCCGAAAACGTATTGGGATGGCCAAAGTTGCATTCCAAAAGCTAAGCACAGTATTAAGAAACAGGAAAGTTTCGTTGGAAACAAAGGAAAAAGTACTGAACTGTTATATGATATGTGTCATTCTCTAAGGCAGCGAATCCTGGACAATTTCCTCAAAGATGAAGAAGAGATTTGAAGCAACAGAAATGTAGTTCTACTGAAGGATGCTGAGGATACCCTGAGCTGAATATGTGAGCAACTACGAGATTTTAGAGAAAATGAAAACAAAAAGGAAACTTATACTTAACATCAGGAAGAGTCAGTTAAAATTTCTACAGAAGGATGCTGAGGATACCATGGACCGAATATGCGAGCAACGACGAAGTTTTAGAGAAAATGGAAACAAAAAGGAAACTTATACTTAACATCAGGAAGAGACAGTTGAAATTTCTACAGAAGGATGCTGAGGATACCATGGACCGAATATGTGAGCAACGACGAGGTTTTAGGGAAAATGGAAACAAAGAGGAAACTTATACTTAACATCAGGAAGAGACAGTTGAAATTTCTACAGAAGGGTGCTGAGGATACCATGGACCGAATATGCGAGCAACGACGAAGTTTTAGAGAAAATGGAAACAAAGAGGAAACTTATACTTAACATCAGGAAGAGACAGTTGAAATTTCTACAGAAGGATGCTGAGGATACCATGGACCGGATATGGGAGCAACGACGAAGTTTTAGAGAAAATGGAAACAAAAAGGAAACTTATACTTAACATCAGGAAGAGACAGTTGAAATTTCTACAGAAGGATGCTGAGGATACCATGGACCGAATATGTGAGCAACGACGAGGTTTTAGGGAAAATGGAAACAAAGAGGAAACTTATACTTAACATCAGGAAGAGACAGTTGAAATTTCTACAGAAGGGTGCTGAGGATACCATGGACCGAATATGCGAGCAACGACGAAGTTTTAGAGAAAATGGAAACAAAGAGGAAACTTATACTTAACATCAGGAAGAGACAGTTGAAATTTCTACAGAAGGATGCTGAGGATACCATGGACCGGATATGGGAGCAACGACGAAGTTTTAGAGAAAATGGAAACAGAAAGGAAACTTATACTTAACATCAGGAAGAGACAGTTGAAATTTCTACAGGAGGGTGCTGAGGATACCATGGACCGGATATGGGAGCAACGACGAAGTTTTAGAGAAAATGGAAACAGAAAGGAAACTTATACTTAACATCAGGAAGAGACAGTTGAAATTTCTACAGAAGGATGCTGAGGATACCATGGACCGGATATGGGAGCAACGACGAAGTTTTAGAGAAAATGGAAACAGAAAGGAAACTTATACTTAACATCAGGAAGAGACAGTTGAAATTTCTACAGGAGGGTGCTGAGGATACCATGGACCGGATATGGGAGCAACGACGAAGTTTTAGAGAAAATGGAAACAGAAAGGAAACTTATACTTAACATCAGGAAGAGACAGTTGAAATTTTAGTGTAACACGTTCTGGGGAGGGAAGACCTGGAAAATTTGATACTCACAGGACAGATTTAGAGATAGATGGGGAGAGGAAAGCAGTATGTAACAAATGGATGGTGGAAAAGGGTTTGGCAGAAATAACAAACGGCAAAACCTATTAAGAGCTACAAGGGACAGGAAGATGTGGAGGGACGTGATCGCCAAAGTCCTCAAGGGAGACGGCACATAAAAGGAAGGAAGTTTAAATTTCTGTGGCACGTAATTAGGAAAAAGGATTTGAAAACACACACAGATTGAAGGAAAGATGGATAGAGGAAAGCCGTGTGTAACTTGATTGGATTCAGCAAATGGATGGCTGAACAGGGTTTGGGAGAAAGAAGAAAAAGACGCAAACTTATTAAGAGCTACAAGGGACAGAAAAATGTGGAGGGCCGTGATCGCCTACTATTTTGAAGTGATACGGCCCATAAAAGAAGCAGCCGACGACATTTTCGACAAAAGAATTTCTTTTCAGCAACCAACGTTTTCGCTTCACCCTTTGAGCACCGAGAAATTTTTTCTACGTCCATTAAATCGGTTGGCGTTCTCTGTGACTTTTGTTTATCGTTTGAACTTAACATTTATATTTCTTCTTTTTTTTTACCTTCCTATGCAACGCAAGAAAACAAAATGTATCTTTTCTCACATTTTGTCTTCATTCTTGTCGGTTGCCTAACCAAAGTTACGGGATTTCATGTACAATATACACAAAAGCGAAGCAGTGATATTATCTTTATTTTCATACTTTTTTTTTAGATTAATTATCATCGATCATTATTGTTGTAACGTAGGGAAGGTTACTGAATAGAATAATCACACGAAGGTTGGTAATGAACGATAATACTTAGGACAAGAACAACACATATGAGATTCGCCAGCGGCATGTAGAAAAAGTAGTCAACTGCTAGGAGTCAAGTGAATTCCACAATGAATCTCCAACTGTCGGGTATCTATCAACCGCCCCACGTAGTCAGATGTGGCACAAAGTCGAATTTAATGTAGGATATCCGAGCCCGTAGGCTCGGCCAAATATTCCCCGTAGACTCTGTATAAAACGTGGTAGCTGAACGGACTGAGATAGATAGATAGATAGATAGATAGATAGATAGATAGATAGATATGAACAAAATAGTAATAGATAGTGTTGTGACTAAGGTAAGGTTACTGAATAGAATAATCAAACGAAGTTTGATAATGAAGGATAATACTTAGGACAAGAACAACACACATAAGATTCGCTAGCGACGCGTAGATTAAGTAGTCAGCTGCTAGAAATGAGTCAAGTGAATTCCACAACTCTAGACCAACATACAGTATTTACTACTGTATTTATGTGAATGGTGGCATACCCATTATCGTCCGTAGGTATGCTACAACAATTATTCATCTTGCAATTATCATTTCATCTTATTTTCTCGATTTTTCGATCTGTGTTTACAAGTGTAAACGCATTTTGACACTTTAAGCAATTTTAAAGTAATTTTGACCACTCGGCGCCATTTTATAATAATTTTGACCCATGAACCATAGAAATTCTGAGAGCTGGAAATAATTTTAAATTAATTTTAAACACTGACAGCAGTTTTAAATAATTTTGACATATGTCAGCAATTTAAAAATAATTTTGACCTATATCAGTAATTTTAAATTAATTTTGACCCATGTCAGGAATTTTAAATTAATTTTGACACATGTCAGCAATTTTAAAATAATTTTGACATATATTAGTAATTTTAAATTAATTTTGACCCATGTCAGCAATTTTAAATTAATTTTGACATATGTCAGCAATTTTAAATTAATTTTGATACATGTCAGCAATTTTAAATTAATTTTGACACATGTCAGCAATTTTAAAATAATTTTGACATATATTAGTAATTTTAAATTAATTCTGACCCATGTCAGCAATTTTAAATTAATTTTGACATATATTAGTAATTTTAAATTAATTGTGACCCATGTCAGCAATTTCAAATTAATTTTGACTCATGTCAGTAATGTAAAAATAATTTTGACACATGTCAGCAATTTTGTAATAATATTCTCTCATGTCAACAATTTTAAATTCATTTTGACCAAAGACAGCAACTTAAAAAATATTTTCACTCATATCAGCAATTTGAAATTAATTTTGACACATGACAGCAATTTAAAACTAATTTTGAACGATTCAGCAATTTTAAAATAATCTTGACCTCTGTCAGCAATTTTCACGAAATTTTTACACATGAAAGCAATTTGAAGATAATTTTAAACCATTCAGCAAATTTAAAGTAAGTTTTACCCCTGACAGCAATTCTAAAGTGATTTTGACCCAAGGCAGCAATTTTAAAGTAATTTTGAAATTGAATTCGGCTGTAATTCCCTCAGGAATTATCTTGAGCTTTTATTTATTCAATCAATTTTATTGGTAAACCTACGCTAGAATTCTGCTTTTTAAACCATTCAATGTATATATATATATATATGTATATATATATATATATATATATATATATATATATATATATATATATATATAAAGGTAACTACCACGTCACGTATGATAAAAAAATGAAACGACCTATTTACTTTCACGCAGGCATACGTTGTATGTTTTATAACCTGTGTCGATGATTTTTTTATCTCCAAACTTTTATCGCCACATCTATGAAAGATTTCTGCTTTTACAATCATTAAATATAAAAAGTACATAAATAAATATATAAAAGTCCATAAATAAATACCTAAGTACATAAATAAATATATAAAAAGTACATAAATAAATACCTCAGTACATAAATACATATATAAAAAGTACATAAATATATAAAAGTACATAAATAAATATATAAAAAGTACATAAATAAATATATAAAAGTACATAAATAAATACCTACGCACATAAATAAATATATAAAAAGTACATAAATAAATATCTAAGTACATAAATAAATATATAAAAAGTACGTAAATAATATATACAAAAATATTTTTTAGAAAAGTACAAAAATAAATACCTAAGTACATAAATAAATATATAAACAGTACATAAATAAATATATAAAAAGTACATAAATAAATACGTAAGTACATAAATAAATATATGAAAAGTACATAAATACCTCTAACATGCCGGCCATATTTAAATAATTGCATGAGCTATCAAAGACATTTAACTGTATTGTGACATTAAAATGGAATTCTGTTTTTGTTTTCATCTTTAGACGGAAAACTATGCAAAGAAAGCTAATATATAATTAAAAAATATCATCAGCCCAGTCTTTGTTTCTATGTGCCATGTCCTTTTTGGACGTAGGCGGTCATGGCTCTCCACCTCCCTCTAACCCTAGCAGCTCTCAACAAGCTACTTCGCTCTCCTTCCTCCGCCAGACACCGTTCTATCATCCACTTGCTCAGGTACGCCAGGTATGTGATGAGCTTTTATCCCTTGTCTCTCTTTCCCTCTATGCGACCCGTGAGTATCAGATTCTCCAGGCACTCCGTCCTCATTATGTGTCACAGAAACTTCTGCTGCCTCTTCCTGATATTAAGCATAAGCCTACTCCTCGTTTGCATCCTCCTCGTTGCTCACACGCTCTATCCACGATATCCTTAGCATCTTCCTTCATCTTTAACGAGATCATCCAGGATTCACTGCCGTAAAGAAGGACAGATGTCATATAACAGTCCAGTATTCTTTTCTTTGTTACGAAAGATATCCTCCTGTCCCAGCCTGGTCACAATACTTATTAAAAGATATTTCGTTGTTGTCTTAATCAGTCCTGGGTATGACGGCAGCAAAACCTCCGATTAAGCGGTTTCAAGGATAGTAGAATCACCTCTTCATTGCTATTGTTCTCAGGTCCACGCTGACCCGGGGTTGTGGCACCTGATAGGATCCCCGGTGTGGGCAAGTAGTCAAAACATTATGAATGTATGAAAATAGATTTTTATAGAAATTATAAAAAAAATATGGTAAAAATACCAGCAATAAATTTTTATAGTAAAAAAAAATTACCAGCAATACATTTTTGTAAAAAAATAAATATTGCCAGCAATAAATATTTGTAAAAGAAATTACTTCTACTTCCAAGAAAATTAAATTTCGGCATTAAATGACTCATAATATGTTTATGTGTCACTAAACGAAGATACTCGACTCTATTGTCTTAGCACGAAGCATTTTTTTCGTAACTGGCGACAGGTAAAGCATCTTTTAAATATCACAGTAGATATATCCCGCTGCAGCCAACGCCACTGTCGCCACTGAGATGGACGGCATCACACGACCAATTCCGCGACAACAACATGGTGGCAAGTAGCTAGTGACGGACGTAGTTGTATGGCCATCGCCGCCACCACAGTCAATCCTTTTGACATATTGTGGTGGGTGCCGGGGTTGCTAGTCTCTCGCGTTTTGTAGATGGCGACCGCACTGGTCGCGGGTGCGTTTCTAACTAATGATGCCGGCAGTTCGCCGCCGCCCGTACCAGCCGACGCCGACCGAGAGTCATGCTGTCTGGGACGTACACGCAGATGGTGAATCTCGACCTACTTGCCCCTCGTACACATTTTTGAAAAACACACACACACACACACACACACACACACACAGACACACACACACACACACACACACAGACACACACACACACACACACACACACACAAAACAAACCAAAAACAAAAAACAAACCCTTGACAGGGATCACTCGGCTCGTGCGTCGATGAAGAGCGCGGCCAGCCGCTAGAACTGATGCAAATTGCAGGACTCGGTGAAAATCAACACCTCGAACGCGGCCTGGAGATCCTTTGTCTCGAGGGGCCGAAAATTGCATGTCTTCTTACTCGAGAGTCGAGAGACATCTCACCGTCACCGCGTCTTTTGCCTTTCTCACGCGGAGGAAACCGGAACGTTGCAGGATGAGAAAAAGAAAACATTGCTTGGTCTCCCGGTTGCAGACCACGGGGTCGCTTCCATTTCACCCGGATGAAGTCGTTGATTGCAAGACATAAAGAATCCTTTAATTATTACGGTAGATATTATATCTGCTGTTATATTTACAGGATGCCTTACGTGTTGCCAGTTAGCATGGATATGTAGAGCTGATCAAAAACATATTAAAACAAAAATTCTGTCTTATTTATGAGGTGAAAATGTTGTACATGCTATGGTAATTTGCCCACGCATGCATGGACTCTCTCTCTATAAATAGGAGCAGGTACTGCCTTTTGGGGAGGGAAGTTTCCAGCAGTCAGCTTTGACTGTCGGACCGAACATTCTTGCTGTAACACTCTCGTTTGTATATGTCTGTATTACTGTTTCTGTTAATATTTTTGTTTAACTCAGTCCCTCTCTCTTGTGTTTTTATTTCGGGCCCTAACAAGGCCACAACTGTACATCATTATGCTGTTTAGTTGTTTATGTTGAGTGAATTATGTCTTTCTCAGCTGGGCAGGCTCCTTTTACACTGTTTGATTAATTGCACTTACTAACGAATCAGCTGACAAATGAGCAATAACCCCATCATGTTACTCACGTTTCAGTTGCATTCCATTCACGCTGGTTGCTTTTGATTCGTTTTCTCGATTACCGGTACAACCGTTTGCCTCAAGACAAGCGATGCTTATACAAAGTGCTGTATCTTTTTCAAGACTTGTATTGGGATGGCCAAGGACGCATTCCTAAAGCTGAGCAGAGTATTGCGAGACAGGAAAATCTCTTTGGTAACAAAGAAAAGAGTACTGAGCTGCTACGTGACATCGGTCCTTCTTTTCGGCAGCGAATGTTGGACGGTCTCCTCAAAGATGAAGAAGAGACTCGAGGCAACAGATGTATGGTTCTACAGAAGGATGCTAAGGATATCATGGACCCAGCGTTTGAGCAACGATGATTTTTTGGAGAAGATGCAAACAAGAAGGAAGCTTATACTTAGCATCAAGAAGAGGCAGCTGATGTTTCTGGGACAGGTAATGAGAAAGGAGAGTCCGGAGAATCTGATACAGACAGGTCGAATAGAGGGAAAGAGAGACAAGGGAAAGCAACGTATAACACACCTGGCGGGCTTAAGCAAGTGGATTACAGAATATTGTCTGTGAGAGGTGGCAAACTTATTGAGAGCTACAATGGATAGGGGGAAGTGAAGAGCCATGATCGCCTACGTCCTGAAGGGACACGGCATAGTTCGGAAGTTAGGACGGGAAGTGTGAAGATGTATTGAGATAGCCAAGGAAGCATTCCAAAATCGAGTTTGATGGCTAAGAAATAGGAAAAATCGCTAGGAACAAAGAGGACTAAACTGCTACGTGATATCTGTCCATCTGCATAGCATCGAGTGCTGGACGATGAAGAGGAAACTTGGAGCAACAGATATGTGGTTCTACAGTAGGATGCTGAGGATACCATAAACCGAACCTGTGAGCAAACGACAAGGCTACAGCGAAAATGGTAACAAAAATAAAATTATCCTTAACATCCATAAGAGACAGTTGATATTTCTATGGCGCATAATCAGATTTGTAAAATCTGATGACCACTGGACAGGTTGAGGGTAAGTGTGACCGAGGAAAACAACTTAAAATTTACTTGATGAGCTTAAGTAAATGGATGTCGGATCAGGATTTAGGAGAAATAACGAAAAAAATAAAGAAACTTATTGGGGTTCCAGCTATGGGAAAATATTAACCCCCACCAAAAAAAAAAAAAAATACAATGAAAGTATAAAAAATCATTTTTATCGTAAACATTTCCAGCCATAGATTTTAATAGCAAAAGTATAATTACCAAAACTCTCAAGGAAATCAAATTTTGTCATTAAATGACCCATAAGTTGTTGATATGCCGTTAAACAAACCAAACTAAATAATTTACATGTGCTTCTGTGTGATCGAATCGAAATACTTGTAGGTTCATGGACCATCTAGTACAATCTGGTAAACTGGTCTCTATAGCTGTGTATGCAACCAATACAGGAAGGACCACCATCAGTTGCTGGAGGTTTTCTTAAACTGACATCAACGGCCAGGGCGTAGGGATACTCCAGTTGAATCAGCAGGCAAGTTGCCTTGACAAAACCGATCTTTCAAGATGGAGGACATCTGCTGTGGTCTTTCTCGCGGAGGGATATTTACCCAAGATACGCTACGCATCAAATTAATACATCTTCTTTCAGTCCAGATATATGGAAGGAAGTGACCAGGTTCTCAACTACGTGGCGACTTTATGACTCCACCAATTCAAGGCAGTTACAGTGATGATGATTGTACAATTTTAAACAGGTAAATTACGTCAACACAGTACGCTTCACCTAAATTAGTTACCAGCTTGAACCCTCTTAAAGATAGACATGCGCACATAAGTCGTGAATCAGTCTATAAAATGAGAAAGTGCAATCGTGCTACGGAAGCAACCCGAAAGCTGTTGGTGGTATCGGTTCATTAAACTAATAAAATTGCCGTTGCTGGTTTGAAAGGTTTCCGAAAAGGTGATTTCAGCTTAAGAAGTGCGTCGCGACATGCTTGTTCTGTTTGGTTAAACTTTAATTTGTGCCTGTCAGAACTTGATAGGCATACTGTTGTTACGGTTGAAGAATTGTCTCAAAAACAGAATGGATGTCTGTTCAACGGTTTACCATTAATAAGTTAGAAATATACTTTAACATGGAAAAAGGTATACCCATGGTTTTGATGAATCAAAATGGGGATTTGAATGCGACCTCAAGAGATTTTAAACACCACTTCGCCTTGACGGCAAGAAGATAAAATATATATATATAACGACTCCGTAACATCCATCACGATAACGATCGTGTCCATCGATTTCACACACGACCGAACTCGAAAATCCTGCTAATGGCAAGGAAAGATCGAGATATCCACGTCATCTATCTTCTTCAACTAAAAGATTGACTACAAAATCCAACTTAAAAATTTCTTCAAGTGCAAAATAGGAAAAAATCAACGTCAAGTCAGGATCACATGATTTCAAGGTGCACTTCCATTTAGAACAATGCAAGAAGGCAAAACCTGGTGTCTGCATGGAAGAGGTACGCCGACAACACCTTTTGAAAAGGAAGCCTCAAACAGCAATGGAGAACTCTTGCCTAACATTTGTTACTCAAAATCATACTCTATTCTTAAAACGTGGTTTGGTCAACACGTGGAACTCTGCACCAAATCGTACAGCCCAGATAATGTAACGAAAAAGATTATTGTCTTTAGCAACTCAGACTTTGGCCGATTCATGACAGATGTTAGTAGATAACCATTAATACTGGAAAGAGCGATAACAGCTACCGGACTTGAGAAACGTGATTTCATAAACAAAATGTCTTAAGCGAAAGATTTCAAACATTTCAGCTGAAGACAGTACTGGGCGTTCGGTCAATAAATGTTAAATATTTCCTTGTAACGAAACGGCTTATACTACCGTTACCATTACAAATTGCAGACATCTGCATGTCTTTGTCTTTCGTAGATGTACCTATTTTCAGACATCAGTATTTTACAAGAATATTAAATGATGAAGACAGTAGCTTTTTTATTGGAGGGGAGAGAAATAGGGTGAAACTCAACAGAAAATTTGGTATGTTTTTGATGAAGTTTCTTCGTTTTTTTTTTACTGTTGTTCACCCAATACAAGATAGAGTAACTTTAAGTAATTACATAATGAGGTTGTTGCGAGTGAATACAAGGAGGATGCAAGAGGTAAATGTTATGAGGATATGTAGGATAGATAAAGTTTGACCCTTGGCTTGAAGCGATTAAGATCATAGTGATCAGAGAAGAGTAGTCTCATGTACCAGTTCTACAATGCTATAGTTCTGAGGAGGAAGTGTGTATGAATAAAAGTTCCATTTCAACCAGTCTTGGAGAAGGACAATTCTGAATTCAAACCCATGGAAAAAAAATAGCAATGGTGAACCTTTCCATTATCTCACACCAAATGTTATAAAAATTCATAGATCAAAAAAATAAATTTGTGATAATTGTGGACACTGAAGGAGATTTAAAAAACAAACTTTTAGCGGAAGTCGCAAAGGAGAGCAAGGAGAAATGGCTAATCATTAATTATAAGAAGACAAAATATACGGTCGGCAGCAAGGGGAGACGACCAAAGATGCCAGAGCAAAACAAAGGACAGTGTACAACTGTTTCGTTTGTATGGTAACAAACTACGTGTGGCAGTGAATTCCTTACAGATGAAGAACAAATTTGAAACCATAAAGATGAGATTCTAGACAGGGATGCTGAGAATGACATAGACAGGGCATGTGATCAATGAGGAAGTTATAAACAAAAACGCCAACTAGAAAGACACTCATCGTTAAAATCGGAAAGAGACAGTTGAATATTTTGAGAAAGGACTATCTAGAAAATTTAATACTCTCAGGGCGTATTAAACGAAAGACAAGGAAGGTAGACAGCGAGAAACTTACCTAAGAAATTTCTGCAAATGGATGACAGAATGTCAAATGTCCTTTAGATATGTAAGCTGTAGAGAGCCATGATCGCCTACATCTAGAAGAGAGAAGGCACAAAATCTGTGGATATTACGACAGCCTACCGCCTGAAGGGATGTGGAATAGAAAAAAAGAGATAGTCAGAAGATACATTTTGGGGGTGATCAGTCAGTTAAGTGCCATACTTGATACACGTTTGGGCGATCATGTATCTTTCGATACATGACTGACGAGGCAGATTTTTCCCGCAATATGTTGCCATTTCTTTTTATGGTAGACTGGTTGTCAACCAAGTCTAAACAACCCAGTCTGTTCTGCTATTCCACCCATAGCTGGGGGAGAAGAGATGAATTCATACCTTTCGCAAGGGTATTTGAGCGTAAGTGACTCGAACGAACTCGGCTGGAAATCGAACTCGGCTGTCCGTGTTCTCAATCCGTGTCCATATCCATTATACCACAACGCACATTTTGGGGTAATACAGAATTTTAAAGAGGGTCTCAAACCATGAATTTCTTCATCATCATCATCATCATCATAATCATCATCATCATAATCATCATCATTTTCTTCTTCTTCTTCTTCTTCTTTGTGTTGTGTCCCTCCACGATAAAGGCAATCATGGCTCTCCACAACTTCCTATCTCACCCACTCTCAACTCGATCATCGTTTTCCTCGAGCTCGCGTTATTCAATGCTTTCCTCTGTTCCTTTTGCCTTCAATATTTCCTGTGAGTGTCAAATTCACCAAGCCGACCTTTCTCTTTAAATATATCGGGGTAAATTTCAGCTGTCTCTTTCTTTTTCTAAGTATAAGAGTCTGTTCTAGTTCCACGTGCCATGTCTAATGGATGTCAGTTATCAGTTATCTCCTGTTAATTCACCCCTCCAAGTTCTGCACTGCCTTAGCCAAGTATTGAACTCACAACTTTTGGGGTCCTGTCACTGGGTCTAACCAACGCCTTTATTCACTGTGCCATGTGTCCTTGACATCCATTAAACATGGCACGTGGAACTAGAAAAGTCTACCCCAGTGAGCGAAATAAAAGGTTCAGTTCGACATTCCAACCACCTGAAGAAGTCCGGAGCGTACAACGACCGAAACGTTGTAATAAATATGGCGACAAAGATGAAGACAATACTCCGAGTAATGTAAATAGGGCAACTATGCTGAGTGGACCTTAGTTTCGCTTTCTGGGAGAGAGCGTGTTATCTAGCCTGATCAGCAGCATGAACACGACTAGCACGCTCAGAACATAGCACAACGACTTCCCAAGGTTCTATCGACCTAATTTCACGCACAAGGCTTGGGTCAACCCGTGGTATGGTCTTCATGTAGTGGGATCGCCTACTCCAGACCGATAACTAAATCGACCTTGTGACATTTGAACCCGGGTTTCATGGTCAGAACGTTCTAAACACTCGGCAAAATGCCGTTCTTTCAGTGAAGGCCAGAGCGTACAACGGCCGAAAAGTTGTAATAAATATGGCGACAAAGATGGGGACAATAGTCCGTATAATGTAAATAATGTACATAATACCTCATCTTAGAAATATAGACAGATATTCAAGTTAGTTAAACATTCATGCCTGCTTGATTTTGGATGGTGAAGAACCTTATTGCTGAGAGCCATATATTCTGTTTTGAAATTTAAAAAAAAAAAAATTTTTAAACTAATGTAAAGTCCAATTTACCTGTATATCAATGTAGAAGGGAGGAAAAAGAAGAGAGAAAACGTTTGATAAAAATATCGATACGAATGCGAAATAATGAAAGAGGGAAATATCAATAAACGATTGGTTTACTTCTGTTTTGATGAGCTGAGTTGTGCTCGTGTGTTCAACCGACGCTGGAATGATCGATGCAGTTACAAGTTGTATTTGTGCGCGCGCGCGCGCGCGTGCGTGTGTGTGTGTGTGTGTGTGTGCGCGTGTGTGTGTGTGTGTGTGTGTCATTCATAAATTTTGCTGGGAAAGTTTAAAGCGGTTAGCGTAAAACGCTATTGGCACAGAAAACTGAAACAGGGGGACCGAGATCAAATCTCACCGTAGTCTGCTGCATCTAGAAAAGGGTATGAACAGCAAACTTCTCCCACCAACTATAGGTTAAATAATAGAGTCTGTAGAGTTAGCTGACGATCAAGCTTGAACAAGAAATACTTTTAATTGAAAAGCGTGGCGAGGATAACTAGATATCTTTGCCAAGAAATATATCTATCTATCTATCTATCTATCTATATATATATATATATATATATATATATATATATATATGTTTCAACATCATCACTTGATAAGACACCAGAAGTATTGAAACAAAATGGCTATTTTTGTAGTGATTTTATAACATATTTATTATCATAATATTTAAATAAATAATTATGTCTGCTCTACTCTGTATTGAGCACTCTTTTAAGAATAATAATTGTTGGTTATTGGAATTTATTCCGTATATACCAATCCTATACTTGTATGTATATATATATATATATATATAAGATAAGAGAAGAAATCTATCTATCTATCTATGTCTGTTAATAGCTGTCTATCTATGAATGGTTTTATGTGTATGTGCTGGTGTGGATGTGTTTTTGCAAGTCTTTGAATAGATAGATAATCAGTCTGTCTATCCATATAACTAGCTAGCTATATTACTTTTTATTTTATTTCCCTCAATCCGCATAGTTTTATATATATATATATATATATATATATATATATATATATATATATATGTTTGTTTGTTTATTTCGTTGTGTGCGTGATTTTGAGTAGATAAATTATATGAAATATAACTCAATTGTTTTGCCTAATAATAATAATAATAATAATAATATATATATATATATATATATATATATATATATAATATATGTGTGTATGTGTGTGTGTCTGCCTGTGTGTCTGTCTGCGAGTCTGTCTGTGTTCATCAATATACACATTCATAGATTTCAGATTTAATTTTTCATTTAGTTGATATTTTACCATATTTTTTACATATTTCTCTCTGTTTTATTTTATTCTCGCTTCGTTCTCTGTCTCTCTCTCTCTCCACTTCTCTGTATATATATATATATATTTATATATATATATATATATATATATATATATATATATATATATATATATATATATATGCAGGGTGTCCGTAAAGTTCGTGTGAACTTTAAAAATTTTATAACTTTATTTGTATTTGCGATAGAAATAATCTGTAAAAAATGTTATACAGTTTAATGTACCAAGTTTTAAGTATAGCTAAAATAACTAAATGTAATTTCAAGCATTACTGTATATCAGTTGGCAAATGTTTTCCGTGAACATCAAAATCCTATTACCCTTTGTATTGCTAATGATGGAGTACATGTGGAAACTTCAATAAAACCATAAAAAATATAGATTTACTTCTTTCTAATCCTTTTTACAAATTATTTCTATCGCAAATACAAATGAAGTTATACATTTTTTAAAGGTCACACAAACTTTATGGACACCCTGTATAAAAACTGTCCGAATATTCTTTTTATTCGAGCGCTTTTGGCTACAAATTTAGCCATTTTCATGGATTAAATATTTTAACTGTTAAATACGAAATAGTTTGATACATGTATGTTTCTATTTTTCAAAACACCATTTCATTTAAATATTTATGGAGACCTACTGGACACTATACGTAACATACTTGTCGACAACACTAATATAATAACTTCATCCAGATGCAAAAAAAGGCTAAAAATAATGGAAGCCTTATTAATAAAAACAATAAAAAAACACACTTAATAATATTAACTTTGAACATTGACATAATATCTTGACCGTGTTTTGAAAAATGAAAACATTTTATAAAACATACATACAACAAACTATTTCTAATTCGAACCGTTTTTATATAATTTAACATCTGAAAAGGAAAAAATTATTAGATCGCGTGAGAAATTGTATAAAAAATTAAATAAAATCACCTTGTCTGTCGTATTCAATGAAATGTGTACATATATATATATATATATATATATATATATATATATATATATATATATATATATATTCTAAGACATTTTTATGTTTAACATTCTTTTTATAGATACAAATATTTAAGTAAATGCTCTGTTTATAATAAACAGTATTAAACAACATTTACCGGCCTGAATGTCCGAGAAATTTTCATAGAAAAGATTCGTCCTCCGACAGGATTCGAACCTATATCCTATACGGAACCGTCATATAGCCTGACGTGCCTATGAAAATTTCTCGGACATTCAGGCCAGTAAATGTTGTTGAATACTGTTTATTATAAACAAAGGATTTACTTAAATATTTTATCTATAAAAAGAATGTTAAACATAAAAATGTCTTTAAATAATTGTCGGACTTTGTCCATTTTATTATATATATATATATATATATATATATATATATATATATATATATATATATATATATATATATATATATATATATATATATATATGAGAAAAATAAAAACACAAGTATTCTTCTTCATTGGCTTATAACTGCTGGAGTATATACTATACTTTTTATTACTCAACCGTAAATTGATTGTTCCTCTATCATCACAGATGCGATAAATATTAATATTTAAATTCTGCAAATATATATATATATATATATATATATATATATATATATATATATATATATATATATGTATATATATATATATATATGTATATATATATATCTCAAGGGAAGAGGTCATAGTAGTTCCAGCGAGAGAAAAGTGTGTATATTAAAAAGAAGAGAGAAACCGCAAACATTTTCGGTTGTAATATATATATATTATGTTTTATTTTCCATAATTTCGCTACACGTGTTTCCGATCTCGCAACCTTCATCAGGCAAAGCGTGGATATTTCCACATATTAAAATGAATTAATTTTTCTAAGGTTTTTCGATGTTAAATATTCTCGATGTTAGACATTCTCTTTTTTATGTGTTAGTGACCCAGGTGTCTTCCTTGATCTGGATACATTCATATATATATATATATATATATATATATATATATATATATATATATATATATATTAAAATCATATGAGTTAAAACGCTATATATATATATATATATATATATATAT
>OZ038502.1:23500208-23510208 GCA_964036315.1 Acanthosepion esculentum | reverse complement strand
AAATACCTGTATTTATCAAATGAATTGTTTACAACGCAATTTCTATGTGGGGTAGACCTCATGTGATCTAAATGCCCGCATCTACGAACATAAGAGAGACTTGCGTTTGGACAAACGAACTAACTGTCTCGTTTTGCATCGAAACGATGCTGGACATAACTTCGATTTCACTAATGACACTCTAATTTTTTTAAAAATCATAATTCTTTAAGGAAATACACTGAAAACTTAATAATAACATTATTACCAACTATAAACACTTTCTTAAAACTTTGCAATACATCGCCAACTTTCTTTGAATCAATTCTTAAAGAACTCAATTACGGTATCTACTTACCCCTCTCTTCAACGTCCTTTCAAAAACTGAATATGTCATATTTGTCTAAAATCAAAAGAGAGAATTGTCGCTTACATATTTTCCGCAATTGTCAATGATGGCCTGTCTATGTTCCGGTTTATCATGACATGAAAAAATAACTCATCCACCTCCATCCTCTGAACTTACTTTTCTATTTAGCGGAGATATGACATTTCATTGGTTAATCAAGACATACCCAGAATTTTAATTCTGGCCTTATGTTTTCGCCCTCCCTCCTCTATCTTATGGAAAAGAGGTAACAGTTTTTTTTAAAAAACTTTAATTACAACTTACTTACCGTCGCCTGAAGAAGTACACTCAAAGTATTGAAACATGAAATTTTTGTGTTGCGATTTCAACATGTCTCATTATAATCTCTTATAATAAAAATAATAATGAAAATCTAACTTATATCTATCTAATAAAAAGAAAACATGCCTATGAGACCAGCCATAAGTAAGAATCATGTGACAGTCCACGGCGCTGACTGATAAAACAAAGGTGAAGACATTAGAGCCCTCATTAGACAGACACAAACACAATTCCAAACAAACAATACCATCCGATTCCCACTTAGACATACAAGAATCTTTACAAACATACATACATACATATAGAATTATCTACGGTTTTAATGCCCGTGATCCGTGTCTGACCAATGAGAACTAGCCCAAACATAATTCAAAATACCTTTCTGACTTTTTGTTTTCTATAAATCCCTGACGAAGTTTTAATAAAGGTGAAACATGTTAAATTAATATACGTTTCCTTTTCCTTCTTTATCGTATCATACACACACACAGACACACACACACACACACATATATATATATATATATATACATATATATATATATATATATATAATATTAGTGGTGAATATAAATAGATAGATAGATAGAGAGATAATATTAGAGCTAAATATATATATATATATATATAGAGAGAGAGAGAAATAGATAGATAATATTAGAGGTATATATATATATATAGAGAGAGAGATAGATAATATTAGATGTATATATATATATAGAGAGAGAGAGATAGAGAGAGATAGATAGATAATATTAGAGGTGTGTGTATATATATATATATATATATATATATATATATATATATATATATATATATATATATAGAGAGAGAGAGAGAGAGAGAGAGATAGATAGATAGATAGATAATATTAAAGGTATATATATATATATATATATATATATATATATATATATATATATATATATATCACACATATATATATTTCCCAGAGGATAGTATCCAGGTAGAGCTCAATGTCCAGGAGAGAGCAAGAATATAATATAAAAGGCTCAAACACTTATATTCCGTGGTTATATTTAGTTTACATTGGAATCGCAATCATGACCCAATTAATCAGACCTACAAATTCAAAAAGAAATCGGAAAATATAACTCCGGGTATAAAAAACTGAGATACACAGATACCTTTGGAAATGCTTAAGAAGAGCGAGAACATATATATATATATATAATATAAAAGGCTCAAGCACTAATATTCCATGGGTATAATTTATTACATTGGAATGGTAATCACGATCCAAATCATCAGACCTACAAATTCAAAAAGAACTTTTTTATTTTGGAAATTTTTGAATTTGTAGGTCTGATGATATATATATATATATATGTATATATATATATATATATATATATATATATATATATATATATATATATATATATATATGTATGTATGTATGTATGTGTGTGTGTGTGTGTGTATGTATGTGTGTGTATATATACATATATATATATATGTTCGTTGAAGATGAGGGTCGTTCCGCGTGGTCAACCTAAGATGAGGGAAAAAGACGAGCTCGCCGTCGATTCTTTTTTTATATCGTCTTAGCGGAGGAGGAAGTGACGTAAGTCGGTGGTGATTGGTCATCAGTGGCATTTATTTGTGGAGTCCATTTGTTGCGTGCTTCACGTATTTTTTTTTTTTTTGTTTCAGGATCGCCTGCCGGAATAGTACTGTTTCGGTAGGGTCTCTTGGGCGAGCAAGTATGATGTTGGAAGACCCGAAACTTGCCATGACCCCAAGTCATAACATCACTGACGCGGCGATCCTGAGCACTCATGGGAGTGTTTTCATAACAAACATGTATATATATATATATATATATATATATATATATATATATATATATATATATATATATATATATATAAACAAGAGGAACACTTTTCTTCACCAACGAAAGAATTGGTTAAGAAACCTTACATATTTATAAGTCCATGTCTTGCATATTGCTGCCACATATGATCTAGCACCCCTGTTATATATTTATAGATTCTTGAAAAAATCCAGAGAAGCATCTGCAATGTTAGTGGTCCTGAACTGACATCCCTGTCATTTCCTTCTTAACTGACAAACTGGAATGATGCAGTTTGGTTTGATTTGGTTTGGTTTGGTTTGATTTAGGGCATAGCAACCTCAATGGGTTATTTAATGCCGACAAAATTTTCATTGCTTGTAATATTTTCAAAAGTCTATTTCTGTTAATAATTGTCTTTTTTTTTTTCTTAAAAGAATTATTGCTGGAAATAATTTTTTACAAAGTATTTCTGGTATCAAAACCTATTTTTACACTTCCATAGTGTTCCTAACCCCCTTTCGGGGTTAACTATTTGCCCATAGTTGGGACTATAACACGTGCTACCACCCCGGGTTAGGGCGGACCTAGGAACACCAGCAATTAAGAGGTGGTTCCACGCTCCTCAAAACCTGATCAGAGGCCTTGATGTTGGACGTGATTTATCGTCTTACCCAAGGACGGGGTTGTAGTTTATCGTCATACCAAGGACGGGGAATGATGTAAGTAAAATGGTCGGTTCTCTCTATCACTCCGGTAAGTACTTGCTTCACACTGCTATCCATGAATCAAACCACAGCTATGGGTTAAATAGCTCCACTCCCTTCGAGAGAAGAAAAGGCTAAGGAGTAAACCCTACACAAATCCAGAGTGGAGCCCCTAAGGCGGATGGGCGGCACTCTGTGCTTCCCTGCGGCAACTCCTGCAGCCGCGTTGGTACCAAACTATATTGGTTCATCCTTTCCTTTGGACTCTACTAACAACGCCGAGAGGGGGAACTAGACGTCCGGGCAGCCCTGGTTCTCCATACATCCCGCCCAGGCTCGTAGCGCACTGGAGAGGACACTCCAGCGACGTCGCAAGACATTGGCACAGCACGTGAATTGACAGTTACCGGTCTCCGTGTCATCCAGCTTCATCTGCGCTAACTGCCTGAGAGACTGCCGCTCCGCAGTGGGACTACACAGTCACCAGAGGCGATGTAACTCCATCGCCTCGCCCCTACAGCGCTACTCCATCGAGACGGACGGATGCCGACGACAAGGACAAGAGACAGATAAGGCGGAAAAAAGGAGTGATGCTGAAATACTTGGACAGGAGCTTCCCACTCCTCTCTTTCCAGTCTCTGTAGAGTTCAAAAGCGTCCCCGCGTCCGAATGGGTGACAAATTATTTTCTATCCTGCAACCTGTCTCTCACAGGCAAGTTGCTCACTGTTCTATCGTTACTTCCATGGAAAGTACTCGGATGAACTATATTCTTCCATTTTGAATCTTCACGTCTAGGATCCGCCATGCCAATTACATTGTAGCAAACGACTCACATTCGTATTCCATCGATAAAATTAGTTCCACTTGAACAGGTTCCTCCCGCGAACCACTGCTTTGTGGAATTGACTCCCAAGAGGATGCTTTCTTCATCACTCCAATCTTAACCTGTTCAAGTCTAGAGTTAACCATTACCTTATATCCGCATAAACTGTAATTCTTACTCTGTAACTCTCTACCTCGAGTGGCTCCCGGGCCTTGTACAGGATGAACTTCACTGTAACTATTAAAAAATAGAAACTTGATTGTTTTTGTTTAGTCGCATATCAATCGCCATTGTTCATTTAATGCATATATATATATATATATATATATATATATATATATATATATATATATATATATATATATATATATATATTTAATGCAGAGATCTATATACGTTAAACGCAATTTTATGCCTTCAACTACACATATTTTGAACTTATATACTATGTAGATAAAATGTATTGTTGGTAATTTTTCTAAAGTTATTGCACTTAAATTCACTACAAACTTGTATTGCTGGTAATTTTATTATAAAAATCTACTGTTGATTTGTGTTTTGGGGTCACTATTTAACCAGAGATCGGAGACTAACAGTTGCTTTCACCCGGAGACAGGATGGACATCGGAACTACAACAGTTAATGGGTGGTTCCAGTATCTCCAATATCCCGATTAGAGGCCTTGCTGTCGGAGGTAGATTATCGTGATGTCCAGGATGAAAAAGATTTTTAAAAATAAAGACACGTGTTTGTATATTTTTTGCTTGTTTCTTTTCTGTTATAGTCATTTACACATGCACGCATGTACTCTCCCAGTTATAAATAAGAGCAGGTACTGCCTTTTGGAGAGGAAAGTTTTTAGCAGTCATCTCTGACAGGAGGACCGAACATTCTTGCTGTAACAATCTCGTTTGTATATGTTTGTATTACTGTTTCTGTTAATATTTTTGTTTAACTCTGTTCCTCTCTTTGTGTCTTTATTTCTTGCACTAACAAGGCCACAACAGATAGATAGATAGATAGATAGATAGATAGATAGATAGATAGATAGATAGATAGATAGATAGATAGATAGATAGATAGATAGATAAAAACACAGAGATAGTGTTATGGTAATTTACCCACGAAGGCATGGACTTTCCCAGCTATAAATAGGAGCAGGTACTGCCTTTTTAGGAAAGGGAAATTTTCAGCAGTCAGCGTTGACAGTCGGACCGAACATTTACTGTATTACTGTTTCTGTTAATATATATATTTTTTTTAACTCAATTCCTCTCTTGTGTCTTTATTTCGGTCCCTAACAAGGCCGCAAAACTTTCAGACATTGTCGGTGTTCGAAAGAGCTTACCGACCCCCGATACGATCTTTAGAATATAAAAAGCCATGTTAAATCTTTATCTTTTGTCTTTTTGACAGACTTTGTACCCCCTTTTGTCTTAGTGGCTTTCATCGCGTATACATAACTGAAACAGGTAGATTAAGGAGTGTACTCGTGACAAGTTTGGTTCGTAACGCCAGGGACGCTTTGGGATCGCATTGAACTCTTGAGATTTCAAACTCTACCTTCAATAAGAGTCTCGCACCATGCACACCGAGACACACCCAATAAGAAACACAGACACCAACTCACAAACATGCATATATATGTACATTTAGGGCCGGTGCGTACTAACCCCTATCCGCTTACAGCGTAGGAAAAGGAAGCGCTTTGTTGTTCTAGCTATCATAGCAACGTTTGCTTTTTTCTACCTATATTTATATTCGTTACAAAATTTGGACGGGAGCTGCCCAGTCTTCACTTTACCGCCGCAATAGAGTTCAAAAGCGTCTCCGAGTCCTTGTGGGTACCAAATTATTTTCCAGCTTGCAACCCCTACCCCCCCCTCTCTCTCTCTCTCTCTCTCACACACACACACACACACGGGATGTGATAAGTCTCTCACTGTTTTACCCCTACTACCATGGAAAGTTCTCGAACGAACTCCGTTCCTTAGTTCCGCCAGGTCTAACCTTCACGGGTAATACCCCCCCCCCCGCCTTGCCACTTATATTGTAGCAAACCACCCACATACCCTTCTATCGGTGAGAAGTCAGTTCCACTTGAACAGCTTCTTTCCTCGAGCCGCTGCTCTATGGAACCGACCCCAAGAGGATGTTTCCGCGATCACTACAATCTTAAAACCCGTTCAAGTCTAAGGTTAACCGTAATCTTTACTTCCCTATCGGTATAAACTACCCCTTAACTTAACCCTCAATCACGGGTGGGCCCCGAGTCTTGTTGAAGGGGAACCTTACTGTAAATAATAAAATTAAACAAAGCACAACTGACTATTAAAGAATGGAAAAAAAAAATGAAAAAGAAAGAAAGAAATAGAAAAGAAAGAATGATAGAAAGGAAGAGTAAAGAAAGAAATACAAGAAAGAAAGAGGAAAGAGAGAGAGAGAGGAAAGAAAGAAATAAGAGAAAAACAAGAAATAGAAAAGAAAGAAAGAAAGAAAGATAAAAGAATGAAAGAAAGAAAGATAAAAGACAGAATGAAAGAAAGAAAGAAAAAATTAAAAAAAGAAAGAAATAGAAAAGAATGAATGAAAGAAAGAAAGAAAGTGAAAAGAATGAAAGAGAGAAAGAAAGAGAAAAGAAAGAAAGAAAAAGAAAAAAGAGGAAATAAAGAAAAAAGAGAAAAACAAGAAATAGAAAAGAAAGAAGGAAAGAAAGATAAAAGAAAGAAAGAAAAAGAAAAGAATGAAAGAAAGAAAGAAAAGAAAGAAAAAAAGAGAAAAGAAAAAATAAACAAAGACGGGAACAAAAAAAATTTGAGAGCAGCCGACAGAAAGTAATAGAGTAGAAATAATATATTTTCGGGTGTCCGACATAGGCTACTTATTCATTGGATTTCATATGTAGGAAGTCTTCCCCATACCCACCATATTATTTTAATGCTTATTCTCAATGGAGTTACCCCGCCGCAAAATGTAAGATCGCCAGGAACACTTTTACACCCGTAATGTTTTATCGAAACCGACATTGGCTACCTATTTAATCTAATACAATATCTAAGGGAACGTGTAAAATTTAAATCTCAACAAAATGGCGACTGCCAATAGGCAACCGTGACGGGACACATCGGCGAGGGGTAATGGTTAACGAGCTAGCCGAGTTGACATTTACCGCATTTTGCTGCTGATGACACGTTTTCTTCCTATAAAATATCACCAAAAACCTTAGTGAATCCTATAAATCGAAGATCGGTGACGGAAGTTAAGTTCGCTTTTAATTATTAGATTCCAAATCAGTCGGTCAGTTATGTGCTATGCGTGATAGACGCGTAGGCGATCATGTATCTTTCGATACATGACTGACGAGGCAGATTTTTCTTTTCCCGCAGCAGTTTGCTATTTCTTTCTGCGGTAGGCCATACTGCTATTTACCCATTGCTGGAAGGAGAAGAAGAGGATTGATACCTTTCCTAAGGGTGCATTCACGTAAGTAAATGTAATGGATTCGACTGGAATTCGAACTCGGCTCTCCGATTCCTCAATCGGAGCCGCTATCCATGACTCCACCGTGCCTCCAATAGTTACCAAAAACGTGGTACTTCTTTTCGGTCTCTGATGAATTTGTCCTGATTAGTCAGGTTTTCATTCGGGGAGGGGGGCAGCAAACTGGGCGTAGTGGGGAGGGCTATGAAGTATAAGGACATATGTTTTTATTGCGATTTCTTTCTTAAAAATTATTTCGTCTAAATCATCGAGGGTTCAGATAAACAGCAAAATAGGGTACGACTAACTATTGGTTCATCTTTGCCCGGTCCTACAAGATAGTGGCCTTGTGCCAGACTAATTTAAAATAACTTAGTAGATAATAACATAAAAGGAACATTTCACATTTTTCTATGAAATTTGGCAATTAAATATTCACACGCAAAAACACACAAACACACACACACACACGCATATATATAATCATGAAATTATATATATATATATATGCACACACACACACACATATATATAAGCATGAAATTATATATATATATATATATGCACACACACACATATATATAAGCATGAAATTATATATATATATATGCACACACACACACACACATACATATATATATATATATATATATATATATATATATATATATATATATATAAATGCATATTTGTATATGTATGCAGGGTTGCAAACGTCGGTACACACTAACGAAAAACAAAATATATATTCTTTACACATACCCAAAATAAGAAGTACATAAGAGTGAGATCTATCGAACTTAGTGTATATCCACTTTTGCAATCCTATATATATATATATATATATATATATATATATATATATATATATATATATATATATATATATATATATATACTAGCAGTATAATCCGTCTTTGACCGGATCTTTCATTACTGGGAATTTTCGCTGTTCAGTTGGAGCAGTTTAAGTTTAAAGTCAACCCACCCGAAAATCAATATTAGTAACAACATTTGGGTGCAACAGAGGCACATCCTCCTATGGTGGTGTTGGAGGTGGGGGGGGGCTAGCAATTTGAATGGGGAGGGTCCCTGAAAAGGGACCTGTATGACAATAAATAACATTATTGTAATAATTTAAACTATTTACTTTCATTAAATTTTTTATGAAAGATATATATTCAAGAACAGATAGTAAATAGTGAAACGTTGCTGAGAATTATAATGAACAGGAAGTAGTGGAGAGTCATTGTTACCAAGAATTTTGACTGAAAACCGGCAGTTAAGAATTATCTATCAAACAAAATTTTATCGAAATCGGATGAAAACTGTGGAAATGCATAAACAACATTCCATCACACGCATAAATGCATACATATTATATGTGTATATATATATATATATATATATATATATATATATATATATATATATATATATGTATGTATGTATGTATATATGTAAGTATATATGCATAAATATAACTAAAACATAAACACTGTCGATGAATATGATAGACAAGGAAGACTTTTTACTTAGTTTTTCTTATATTGCCTATGTCGTACATATGAACTCCTTGAGTAGACACTTTTCATATCACTTAACTGTTCAAAATGGTATAAAAATAACATCTAGCTACCGCAATTTACAAGATCCCTTTAGAAAAATTTTGGTTCTATATTAATCCCATTAGCGGAAACATCTCGCAGTGAGAGTGGTTCTGTACATAAAACATCTCGCTACCACTATCAACCTCACCTTATTTAACAGTGGGAATGCTGTGTTGGTGTTTTTTTGTTTTGTTTTTTGTTTTTTTAAACAGATAGACGCTCACTCCAGCCGCGCCCATCATGCGAAGCTCGGAATAAACACACCTTTTAGTATTCAAAATAGTAGAAAATACATCTTAAACAGTCACACATAAAGAGAAATTAACGACCCCTCAAACAAAACCCCTTGAATATGACTAAATAAGTGGTCGAAAGCGCTTGGAAGAATGGTCAATAAGGACAATTTTTGCACTCCCTTACTTGCGCGAAACGGAAAAAATGTAAGAATGTTGGAAAAAATAACTAAAACTTTATTAAATATTCTTTGTGCGTTATATTCAATGAAACGTGTTTAAAAGAAATGTTTCTGCCTATATATATATATATATATATATATATATATATATATATATATTATAAAATTTTAAAAAAATGATTCCTTCGCTACATAAGAGTTCTCATGTTTCAAAAGCGAGAGCCGAGACCCTCAATATAATTTTTGAAATTAAGTTGAATGAAGGTGTCTGGTCACGCTTCCTCGTCAAGCTAGAATTTGGGAATAAGCTATCTTGTTTTTTTGACGACTCCACAAAGGGTTTTTCTATTTAATGATTGGGCTGAGCTTTTAAGGCTTTTATTAAACTATAGAATTTATTTGTTTATATATATATATGTGTGTGTATGTATATATATATATATATATATATATATATATATATATATATATATG
>OZ038502.1:23485208-23492708 GCA_964036315.1 Acanthosepion esculentum | reverse complement strand
TGTATAACGTCGAATCCGGAGTTAGCAGTCAGACAGGGCGGGCTCAGGGTCGCACATAGGGCGGGCCTGCCTGACTGCTTAGAAAATCAGCATTCGAAGTACTGTATTTTATCCGAGATTGAACACTGACCACTGATCGAGACGAACTGGAATGCCTGTTTGTGATTCAGGCAATTTCTTTGTGTTTCAATGACTGGCGTTGCACAATCTTTCCCAACAATATTCCACAGTTTGCCCTTGAGCCGAACTTGGCTAATCTTGCAATATCGTCTAAACCCGCACACATCCACACAGACACACGTGTACAAGCATACATACACACATACGTATATACATGCGCATAAGAATTAGACTCAACAGAATGCGAAAGCTCTCCAGGCATTCTGTCGCCTCGATGAGGAAATATATAGTAAAAACTCTTTTCGATAACAGAAATTATTAAATGTGGTTCCCATGTAATAAATAGATTTTGCCACTGAATAATGGATGAAAAAAAGCTGTTGAATACAATTTTACGACTAAACAAGAATAAAATAAAAGAGAACAGAGGTGGAATTGAACCTATGACCGTTGGATGCTAAGTTCATTATCCTGCCTCCGTAGTTCGTTAGTAAAAAGGTTGCCATGAAATGGAGTTTATGCCTGAATGCGGATAGATCTATATATACGATGTACAGCAAGCATACGTTTTTTGTATCTTTTATTGAAGTCCATTCGTATTTAGTACTGTTGCTATGTAATGTACACAGTATATCTATTCTTTCCATATCTATATACCTGTCTGTCTGTCTGTCTATCTATCTATCTAGCCCGATCATAATCTATCTATCCCAATCTATTTATATCTATCTAACTAGCCTGATCATCATATCTATTAACACACAAACACACACACACACTCACACACACACACACACACATATATATATATATATATATATATATATATATATATATATATATATATATATATGCCTGTTCATATTTATCTATTTGGCTGTCTTGTAGTTTGTCTTCCTGCAGATCCCAGCCTGTTCATTTCCGCTTTTTTTTTCTTAGTCTGTATCTATATATCTGAGTTAGTTATTTCTCAAACTCTCTCTATATATATATACGTGCGTACGCACACGCACACTCACATATATATTCCTGTTCGTACGTAACTATCTATCTATCAGTTTATTTACCTATTTCTGCCTGTTCATTTTCTTTTCATAAATTTTAGTTATCTATCTATCTATCTATCTATCTATCTATCTATCTATCTATCTATCTATCTATCTTAGTCTCTTCGTATCTATCCAACTATCAGACTATCTCTTTTTCTATCTATCTATCTATCTCAGCCTCTTCGTATCTATCCAACTATCAGACTAACTCTTTTCCTATCTATCTCAGCCTCTTCATATCTATCCAAGTATCAGTCCATTCGATTTTTCTATCTATCTATCTATCTATCTCTCTATCTATCTATCTATCTCAGCCTCTTCGGATCTATCTAACTATCAGTCCATTCGTTTTTTCTATCTATCTATCTATCTATCTATCTATCTATCTATCTATCTATCTATGTTGAAACGAACGTTGCGTTTAACTCCTTCCCTGATGGGTTTCCATAATCCGTAAGCAACTCCAAAATAGTGACCCTGAGCCACACATTCCTTTTAACAAATTAAAGTCGTGCCTAATTATTTCGACCTGATATTGTGCAGTTGTTGGCGCTCTAGTCTATGAAGATGTTACTCGTGACTTCGATCCTAGGTGACGCTGTTGGGCGTTTAAGCTTTATTGCTTTAACCCTGTCCCTTCCGACGGATTTTAAAAGTCTAACACAAGGCCACAATGATTGAACTCCCAAAATTAAACAGCAATGGATGCACTGGTGAATAATCTACGTGATATGGTTGCCAAGATTAGCAATGTTACAACCACATTGCCTTTTTATAAACATATTACTGTTGCTTTCACGTATGTCTAGAAAAGATATCAGAGAGGAAATATAAAACAGTTAAGGATATATAATTGTGATCTCGTTTGACGTAAGACACATTGCCCAGGGCAACTACGACCTTTTTGAATGATGTTCATGAATAGAGAGATATAAAAATACATATATAGCATTGCGCTTATGACCCAACCCAGGTTAGTTGAGATTTTTACAAGGCTTGAACACAATTTCCTTGGTTGAGGTTAAGGTATTTCCGACTGGAACTCATAGTTACGTTTCTCATCCAGCGTAACATCACTTTACGCAGTCTATTTGCACTGGGGACAGAGCGAGGTTTCCAATTCTTCAGGCTTGAGCCCAACGACGGTGCGATAATTTTTTGCAACAGAATGTAAGATAGTAAATTCACGGTGAATGACAAGACACATGCCAGAAATATGTCACTAACAGGCATAGATAGATAGATAGATAGACAGACAGACAGACAGACAGATAGATAGATAGATAGATAGATAGATAGATAGATAGATAGATAGCTAGATAGATAGATAGGTAGAAAGAAAGAAAAAATCAAGTGAACGATAGATAGATAGATAGAAAGAAAGAAAAAATAAAGTGAACGATAAATAGATAGATAGATAGATAGGTAGAAAGAAAGAAAAAATAAAGTGAACGATAGATAGATAGATAGATAGATAGATAGATAGATAGATATGAATACACCGAGTTAGCTAGCAAGCTATAATCAGATAATTTAGATGGATAATGAAAAGTGAGGCATAGATAGATAGAAATTGTTAGATAGACAGACAGACAGACTGAGAGACAGAGATATAGAAAGACATATAGATAATGAAGTGTACCAGAGATAGATAGATAGATAGATAGATAGATAGATAGATAGATAGATAGATAGATATGAATAGGTCGAGGTAGAGAGCTAATTGACTGGCGACATTGATAGTTAACGAACACAGATAACGAACATAGATAGATAGATAGATAGATAGATAGACAGATAGATAGATAGATAGATAGATAGACAGATAGATAGATAGATAGATAGATAGATAGATAGATAGATGTTGTTTCCGTACGAGTGATCATATCTGCAATACTCTGTCTTTAACACTTTATACTAGCACACATGCATACAGATACACAAACACGCACATATAAATATATATATGTGTGTGTGTATTTGTGTGTATCTATGTCCGTGTATGCATGGCATATAAAGTGCACAGTAGATCATTTAAAAACATGGTTTTGAGATTTACATCTAATGGACATGAAATGCATGTTAGGTAGTTGAGGGGACTGCATTTTACACGGGGGCGAAAAGAAGTTGTTGCTGAAACTCAGGTAAATCAAAAGGAACAGGCAGAATTAATACAAAAGACCGCACAATTTTCATTGTGTCTGACACCCATATATATATATATATATATATATATATAATATATATATATATATATATATATATATATATAACAAAAGTTGTCTATATATATATATATATATATATATAGACATGGCAAAAGTTGTCTATATATATATATATATATATATATATATATATAGACATGACAAAAGTTGTTTCTCTCTCTCTCTCTCTCTATATATATATATATATATGTATATATAGACATGGCAAAAGTTGTCTATATATATATATATATATATATATATATATATATAGACATGGCAAACGTTGTCTATATATATATATATATATATATATATATATATATATATATATATATATAGACATGACAAAAGTCGTCTCTCTCTCTCTCTCTCTCTCAATATATATATATATATATATATATATAGACATGGCAAAAGTTGTCTATATATATATATATATATATATATGTATATTGGCTTCATTAGTAGTTGAGATAGTTGCTAATTTCTCTCTCTCTCTATATATATATATGTATATATAGACATGGCAAAAGTTGTCTATATATATATATATATATATATATATATATATATATATATAGATAGACATGGCAAACGTTGTCTATATATATATATATATATATATATAGACATGACAAAAGTCGTCTCTCTCTCTCTCTATATATATATATATATATATATATATATAGACATGGCAAAAGTTGTCTATATATATATATATATATATATATATATATATGTATATTGGCTTCATTAGTAGTTGAGATAGTTGCTAATTTCCTAGACGTTAGATCAAACCTCGATGCCACATAAAAGCCTCCAATTCATAGACTTATTCAATTTAAAAGGAAGCATACCTGAAAGTGGCGTAACATCTTTGTTCTCGCTCTTTTCTTACCTGCTGGATTAACCAAAACATTTTCTTTCAAATACGCAGGCCGATAGACGGAATACCCACTGTTTGAAGCAAAAATAAAAATGGGCCGTTTTTTTTCACATACGAGTATCCACTAAAATAACATTTGAAGTAATATACAATTTTACTACTTCAAACGTTACTTTTAGTGATTTTAGTGCTATATATATATATATATATATATATATATATATATATATATATATATATATATATATATATATGGACCCACTTTTCAAGGAGGTAATACGTAGGAAAAGTGGACATAGTACTAGGAAACTGCGGAGTCGGGGATAATTACAGCAAAGTCATTCTTTTGTAAATATAAAAATAATTATTAACACTGATCTATTTTAATATTGAGCACTATATGAAAATATCTGCTTCATCTTTAAACCTTAAATAGCCATATATATATATATATATATATATATATATATATATATATATATATATATATGTATATATATATATATGTATATATATGCGTGTATGTATTCGTTTGAGAACGGGATAAGAAACTGTCTTTTTTATCCTTATCTATCTATCTGAGTGTGTTCACTATCTATCGTTCTGAATGATTTCACTATCTATCTATCTATCTAAAGGTTTTCACTATCTATCTAAAGGTTTTCTCTATCTATATATCTATCTATCTAAAGGTTTTCACTATCTATCTATCTATCTAACTATCTATCTAAAGGTTTTCACTATCTATCTATCTATCTATCTAAAGGTTTTCACTATCTATCTATCTATCTATCTATCTATCTAAAGGTTTTCACTATCTATCTATCTATCTATCTATCTAAAGGTTTTCACTATCTATATATCTATCTATCTAAAGGTTTTCACTATCTATCTATCTATCTATCTGAAGGTTTTCACTATCTATCTATCTATCTATCTATCTATCTAAAGGTTTTCACTATCTATATATCTATCTATCTAAAGGTTTTCACTATCTATATATCTATCTATCTAAAGGTTTTCACTATCTGTCTATCTATCTGAAGGTTTTCGCCATCTATTTATCTGTTTGTCTCCTTGTTAACTTACATATTTTCTATAACGCTTGTTGTATTTCAGTGTTTGTCTCAACCACGGAAGAGCCTGGACTTCATCTACCGTGTTAGCTACAAGATAGATACGCTCTCCCCTCTTGGTGACATTATCGCAAGGAATTTGCAGTCAGTACTTTCGTGTACCAGCAAAATTCACACTGACCACATCACAAAAATACCTTTCTTATGCTTCAAATGCATACATATTCGGAGATGAAAGACAAATTCGCCCGTTCGTTTGTACGTGTGTCTATATGCCCACACAAACGAAAAGAATCTGTGCAAATATTTGCATGCTCATATGTGTACGCGTGTCAAGTTGTATAAACCTAGTTACATTGTGCTGTACCCCGCATTGAAATGAAACTTGTTGGGAAATTTATTTAATATAGTTTTTTTTTTCTGACGAGGGACGCACCTGCGATGGTACTCCCTTATAGATAAAAAGAAATGCAAATATTTTAATCCATCATGTGAACACGTATCGAAATCAGTAATGTCTACAATATTTCAACAGACTCACATATATATATATATGTTTGTGTGTATGTATGTACGTATGTGTGTGTTTATATATATATTGGTACTTACATGCAATGTATATATATATTCCGTGGTCCATCATCCTCGGTAGGATGTATTTAAACAACGTCTTCTCATGTTTGTAGTCTGTATGCCCGTTCCATATCTTCCGTTGTTATCCACTGGTAAGTGTATATATCAGAGATGTATAGGTATATATCATATATATATATACCTACATGAAAATATTTGCGCGTGTATTTGTATCTTTGCGTACATCAAATTAGGTATGAAGAATTATTATTATTTTTTTTTTTTTAGATTTTTGTTGTCGTCTTTCTTTTTTGTCTATTATTTTTATTTTATTTTTGTTTTTCTTTTTTTCCTTTTTCGTGTCCAAAAAAATCTGCCTTTATGAGAATAAGTGACAAACGATGTAAAAAGAAAAAAAAAATGGGCGTGATTTTTTTTTTTTTTTTTTTTGTTGTTTAAGGTAAATTCCTTGGAAAGGTAAAACCCAGAATAGAATCCAGGAAGAGACCGATTTTCTTTTTATTAAACAGTCGATTTCTCTGGTTCGCCTGTTTTGAAAGGAAGAAGCAAAAAAAAAAAAAAATGTTTTCCTCGGTACGAACTGCTTTTAAATGTAGACACCTATTTAATTAATTCTGCTTGCTGTAATCTACAAAATTTTAAAAGTGTTTGTATTTGCAAGTAAGTGAGAGAGGGAGGGGCAGAGAGAGATATATATATAGAGAGAGAGTGTGGGACACAGAGAGAGAGAGAGAGAGAGAGAGAGAGAAAGAACGAGAGTTGGTAGCGAGAGAGAGCGAGAGCTGGAAAGAAGACGACAAGAACGAACAAGATCGAAGTGTACAATTATTTGACTGTGTTCTGCATACTGCGACTTTTAAGTCAATTCATTTCTATAGTGTTTACTGCGGTAAGGATTACTTCAACATTAGAATTTCGAAACGAGAAATATATATACACACGCACCTATATATATATATATATATATATATATATATATATATATATATATATATATATATATATATATAGTGAAAGACACAGAGAGGATGGAACAAATACAACACACCAATTTCTTTTTTTAATGCCTAAAGGCACACTTCTAAACCGTGCATGCTTTTCCTTTCATTTCAACGCAAAGAGATTGAGTTATCTTAAAACAACAGTCGGAGGCGGGAAATACATACATACATACATACACACATATATATATATAGGTGTATGTGTATATATTTTTTTATGCACGTGTGTACATGTGTGTGTGAGGGAGAGAGTCAAGTACACACATATCAAATTTTATGCACTTTCAAAATATAAGCGACTGATATCTATACGTAAATAAGATTTCCTCTAAAATACACAGCCCACATTCAAACTTGGAAAATGTATTTACAAACATATATATATATGTGTTTGTGTGTGTGTGACTATATATGTTTATTGTTATTTCGTTGCGTGCATGTACGTGTGTGCGTGTTTATATTGTTAAGTTTTGTTGTCGTCGCCCGTCAGATGTAGTCAACTTGTCAGTCGTGTGTTTCCAAAAATCTCCAACTATTTGTAAGTGTTTCGACACACTAGATGAC
>OZ038502.1:23432708-23480208 GCA_964036315.1 Acanthosepion esculentum | reverse complement strand
ATTATCTATCTATCTATCTATCTATCTATCTATCTATCTATCTATCTATCTTGGTTTGTTCATTATCTATCTATCTATCTATCTATCTATCTATCTATCTATCTATCTATCTATCTTGGTTTGTTCATTATCTATCTATCTATCTATCTATCTATCTTGGTTTGTTCATTATCTATCTATCTATCTATCTATCTATCTATCTATCTATCTATCTTGGTGTGTTCATTATCTATCTATCTATCTATCTATCTTGTTTTGTTCATTATCTATCTATCTATCTTGTTTTGTTCATTATCTATCTATCTATCTATCTATTTATTCTAGTGTTCATTATCTATCTATGCATCTATCTATGTATTTATTCTAGTGTTCATTATCTATCTATCTATCTATCTATTTATTCTATTGTACATTATCTATCTATCTCTTTATTCTAGTGTTCATTATCTATCTCTCTATTCTAGTGTTCATTATCTATCTCTCTATTCTAGTGTTCATTATCTATCTATCTATCTATCTATCTATCTATCTATCTATCTATCTATCTATCTATCTGTTGAAACATAAATGCATTCCGTTTTTGCTTATCAATGTTATATTGTTAATAAAACTAAAAGTGTGGTACAATTACATTTCATTCAATTATATGTTCGCCACCACGTGCAATGATTTGTTGCCAGTTATAGCGCAAATATTCGCCATCTTTTGAATAAGATTCTGAATGTTTTCATGTCAATATCTTTTCTACGAACGCTTCAATTTCATTTTCATCGATAAGTGCAATAATCAGGTGGAGTCAAGCACAGGCAAATATAACGGGTGCGGAAGATCCGAATAAGCGAATCCCAAAAACTTTTCATGTACTACGCTTGTTGTGTGCTGTCATGCGTTGTCATCAAGTAGATCAAAATTTTTTTCAATCCTCTGTGTACGCTGCCATTGTTGTGCAAAATCTAATGTATATTAATGTACTCCAAAATTTATTCTTAAATGCCGCGTATAATTTGTAATTAGGGTGATACATTTATCATTGCAGTTGTTTCCAACAAGCGGAAATTACTCATTGCTCAAATGATGACACATCGGCCGGGTTTCGATTCCAGTTTGATGTCTAGCCAAACTGAAGAGCTGTGATATAGAAAAACAATCTGTGGCTGACAATATATATGCTCCCGTAAAATCCGATTGAGCACTGTTGAGAAAAGGGTTATTTTAAAAACAGTGGCTCCAACAGCTATTGTCGCATGGCTCTTCAACTGAATTGAGCTCTCCGAGGCCCTGGCGTATTTTGTATAAAAAAACGTTAAAATTTCCCCTTTCTCTTTGCCGTGTGACGATAACCTAGGGATAGGATCTCCGAGTGATGCCAAAATCGGTCGAGTTTCGATCCCGGCTTGAAGCAATCGGACCTCTAGCCACGCTGAAGTGCTGTGATACAGCGAAACAGTATATCTGTCGATGACAATACACATATATATATATATATATATATATATATATATATATATATAATATATATATATATATATGGTTCCATCGCTACACAGGAATTATCATCTTTCAAAAATAGAAACTAAAAAGTTCCAATTTAATTATATAATTAAATTAAAATCCCCAATACTGTTTCATATTCAAGCGGATTTTGGAATGACTTACTTTGAAATTTACTGAGTTTTATAAGCACACGCCTTCTTAATACTAGTTTCTATGTATACGGGGAAATTCAATCATTTTGAAAGGGGAGGTAGGATATTCATTTTCACTGACAACTATTGTATCAAAATATGAGTTACTTTCGAAATGAGGTTAAGTTAAGGTAGGGTAGGGGTTCCTGTTCAACAAATAAAGGCATCATTTTTTCTCATGTCGTCTGTTTTTTTTTTCAATGATAAAAAGTTTTTCGGCACTTTTGTTTTGCCGTTAAATTTGTGATTCTATACATAATGACTTTTTCCAAAAGGTTGTTTGAATATGAGTACATCGTATTAAAATATAATTTAAAAATATTATTCCTAATTCTCATTACTAATAGACTATACTTCCTTTAAAACTAATAAATGTATTAGAATTATTTTATTATTTAAAATTATTATTAGAATATCATATGTATGATTCATTTTTCAGTTCCTTTTTTATACATTATTTAAGAAAAATCTTTGACAGTGTCGGCAAAGAATAGTTATTTCATTTCTTTGATTAAGTGTAGGATAAATATACATTTATAAATACTTACTTAGATGATTGCTGTCGTATTCAGTCCCCGAAATCTATACTTTCATAGATAAAATCAATTTGTAATCGTTAGGTCCACTCGTCAGGTGTTATCAATAATTGTCGGCGGATTTTTCACATTTCGTTATTTTTATATTAAGTTAAAAAAAAAAAAAAATTCATTGACTTGGTGTTAGATTGATTTATTCTCTGTATGTTTCTGCGTAGAATTCCTAATTTCCTCGTTTCCTTATATTCTCTCAGCATTCCTTTTCCTTTTTTCCCCTCTCGGCTCTATAGGTACATACTCACATACATAGTTGTATATATATATATATATATATATATATATATATATATATATATATATATATATATGTGTGTGTGTGTGTGTGTGTGTGTGTGTGTGTGTGTGTGTGTGTGTGTGCGTAGTAATTGTACAAATAAATAACTATTGAAAACTGTTAAGGAAGCAAAAGAAAGTCCGTAATAAAGAAAGCGGGAATAGTCAATAAAATTTTCGCGAAACTTTGAAGTAGATCATGGGATAAGTTATTTGAACTTTTCTTAATCTATCTATCTATCTATCTATCTATCTCAGTGTTTTCATATCTATCTATCTATCTATCTATCTATCTATCTATCTATCTATCTATCTATCTATCTACGTGTGTTCATATCTATCTATCAAAATGTGTCCTTATCTATCTATCTATCTATCAGCTATCTATCTAAGTGTGTTCATATCTATCTATCTATCTATCTATCTATCTATCTATCTATCTATCTATCTATCTATCTAAGTGTGTTCATATCTATATATCTATCTATCTATCTATCTATCTATTTATTTCAGTGTGTTCATATCTATCTATCTAAATGTGTCCATATCTATCTATCTATCTATCTATCTATCTATCTATCTAAGTGTGTTCATATCTATCTATCTATCTATCTATCTATCTGTGTTCATATCTATCTATCTATCTATCTATCTCAGTGTGTTCATATCTATCTATCTATCTATCTATCTCAATGTGTTCATATCTATCTATCTATTTATCTATCTATCTATCTATCTCAATGTGTTCATATCTATCTATCTATCTATCTATCTATCTATCTCAGTGTGTTCATATCTATCTATCTATCTATCTATCTCAGTGTGTTCATATCTATCTATCTATCTATCTATCTATCTATCTATCTATCTCAATGTGTTCATATCTATCTATCTATCTATCTATATATCACGAAGCGTGATGTTGAAAACTTTCAAAATAAACTAGTCTAAATACTATCGTTCATTCAATATAAGGCACAAGAGCCATTCAAAGTCGAGGGCTTCTGAATAAGATACTTTTATGTTCGTAGATAGAGGTAGTTAAATGATCAGGATAGATAAAGGTTGACCGTAGACGCGATTAGCGTGACACTGCAATGTTCGGGAAGCTTTCTCTCGGGAGTCTGTTCTATAAATAGTATTCATTTGCATTAACTGAAAAACATAATTCAAGTTGTCCACAGAGCTCAGTAGGAAAGGGGAAACATTAATATTGTTTAATTATTTACGACGATATCGACACCAAGTCACGGTGGCGTAATGGTTACTGGTTCGAATGAAGGCATGAAACCATCTCTTCTCGCCCCTCTTATGGAAAGCCAAGTTCGACTTCCGGTCGAGTTCATTACATTTCACTTACCTTGGGAAAGATGAATCCATCTCTCCCGCTCCTTAACTAAGGTGATTTTCTAAGCGTAGCTTAGATGTGGCACAAGGCCGAAAGTGTGGAGCACCCAATGAGGATCTGAGCCACTATTCAGTCGTAATTGATCTATCGAGATACATGCTAACCAGTACACCACGTGGGAGTGGCCATGATTTTCTAAGCTTAGTTTAGATGTGGCACAAGGCCGAAAGTGTGGAGCACCCAATGAGGATCTGAGTCACTATTCAGTCGTAATTGATCTATCGAGATACATGCTAACCAGTACACCACGTTGGAGTGCCCATGATTTTCTAAGCGTAGCTTAGATGTGGCACAAGGTCGAAAGAGAGGAGCACCCAGTGGGGATCGAAGTCCCTATTCAGTCGTAATTGACCTTACTACTCAGTCGTAACGGATCTTGCGAGACAAGCTTGTTAACCATTACACCACGTCGAATTGCCCAAGTTAATTTCTAAATGCAGCTGAAACCTGGCAGAAGGCCGAAAGTTTTGAATACAGCAAGGAACGCACTCACTGTTCATTCGTCATTGATCTAGCTAGACAAGCTTTCTAACCATTACACTACGTCGAAGTACCCAACTTCCTAACTAAGTTTTAAAATACCAGGATAGATTGGACCTATAGCCTTGGGTGTCAACCAGTCTAGGAGAAGGAAACTCTGAATTCAAACTAGATAGCACTATCCTAAAAGCGTGTATACATGCGACTGAGAACCGCTCGTGAATCTAAATTCCTCCTATACTACTACTATTGATTTGCTCATTCGAATGAATACGACATCTGCTATGCTTGGCCAGCTTTCGTTCCGAAGCGACGAGTTCGTCTGACGGAACCGGCTCAGCTGATCCCGGGTGAATGGCGCAAAAGGTACAGCTACAGCTACAGGATATCAAATAGATTTATACCTTTCTTCACTATATTCGTACGAACGCGAAAGAAGGCGCCGGAATTTTGAACTTGGCATTGATAAGTATTATTAATATAGTTATAATTTACGTCTTTCTTTTCTACTGTATTTAACCCAATACAAAACCTAAGAGCCACTCAAGGTAGAGGACTACGTAACAATATGTGTTACGTAGCAGGAAAATTGAATGATTATTATGAGTATAAATTGAGTAATCAAAGAGCCGAGTTGGTATTCCAGTGCTAATACATTTGGGAAAGGTATGAATCCATCTCCCCCAAGCTATGGGTAAAATAGCAGGACAGACTGACTCCTAGCAATCAGTCTTAGAAGAAGGAAACTCTGAATTAAAACCGGATCGCACTATCTTAAAAGTGTCTATACCCACGGCAGGGGACCGCTTTTGATTCCAAATTACCACTAAAAGTCCTACTATGAAGTTGAACGTCAGAATGAATACAACCTCTGCGAGGTTCGCTCAGCTTTCGTTCGGAGGTGTCAGGTTCATTTGATGGAACCGGCTCAACTGATCCCGGGTAGATGCCGCAAGAGGTACAGGTATATATACTGGTCTTAAACGGTGGAGTAATGATCAGCAGATTGGTTTGGAGTCGGAGAGCGGAGTTCGATTTCCAGTCGAGTTCATTACATTTAGTGAAGTGCTAATATCTCCTTCCAGCTATGGATAAAATAGCAGGACAAACTGAGTCCTATTAATCAGTTTAGGAGAAGGAAAACTGAATTTAAACCGGATAGCACTATCTTAGAAGTTTCCATACCCACCGCTTTTGAAGCCAAATTCCAACTAAAAGTCCTACTATGAAGTTGCACGTCCGAATGAATACAACCTCTGTGAGGTTCGCTCAGCTTTCGTTCGGAAACGGCGGGTTAATAAACGGAGTAGTGATCAGCAGATTACTTTGAGAAGACAGAGAGCGGAGTTCGAATCCCAGACAAGTTTATTGCATTCAGTTTAGTGTTAATATCTCCCCCCAGCTATGGGTAAAACAGCAGGACACACTGAGTCCTATTAATCAGTTTAGGCGAAGGAAACTCTGAATTCAAACCCAATCGCACTATCTTTAAAAATTACTATACACACAGCTGGGGAGCGCTTTTGAATCTAAATTCCACTGATACCATAATAAGACACCTGCTACGCTTGATCTGCTTTCGTTAGGAAGCGATGGGTTCGTTTGATGAAGCCAGCTCAACTGATCCCGGGTGGATGACGCAACAGGTACAGGTATATATATTGTTCATACACGGTGGAGTAATGACCAGCAGATTGGTTTCAGAAGTCGGAGAATGGAGATTGAAGTCCATTTGAGTTCATTACATTCAGATAAAGTGCTAATACATCTCCCCAGCTATGGGTCAAATAGCGGGAGAGACTGGGCACTGACAACCACTTTAGGAGAAGGAAACTAAATTCAAACCGGATCGAACTATCCTAAAAGTGTGTATACATGCCGCAGGGGACCGTCAAAATTCCCACTAAAACTCCTATTATAGATTTGAAAGTCTGGGCGAATACGACTTCTATTTTGATGGAGCCGGTTCGACCGACTGGGTGAATGCTACAACAGGTAAAAGTATACGTTCATTTTAAGATAACAAGACATTAACAATTAACACTTTGTTGATCGTGTACTAATTATCTTAATAATTATAAACAAAATATATGATATTAATTATAAGATACTAATTATAAGATATTAATTATTAGATATTAATTAAAAGATACTAATTGTAAGATATTAATTATGACATATTAATTATAAGATACAATAAGATATTAATTATAAGATATTATAAGATACTAATTATGAGATACTAATTATAAGATACTAATTATGACATTAATTATAAGGTACTAATTATAAGATATTAATTTAAGATACTAATTATAAGATACTAATTATAAAGTACTAATTATAAGATACTAATTATAAAATATTAACTATAAGATACTAATTATAAGATATTAATTATAACATACTAATTATAAGATACTATAAGATATTAATTATAAGATACTAATTATAAGATACTAATTATAAGATACTAATTATAAGATGTTAATTATAAGATATTATAAGATACTAATTATAAGTTAATAATTATAACATTAATTATAAGATATTAATTATGAGATATTAATTATGAGATATTATGAGATATTAATTATGAGATATTATGAGATATTAATTATGAGATATTAATTATGAGATATTAATTATGAGATATTAATTATGACATACGCTATCACATCGCTGTACATCAAAGAAAATATAGTTTGATGCTGATTAACTTTTAATACATTCATAATTTTTCTCTGATAACGAAACTTGAACTAAACATGTCGCATTTTGTCACAGATGCAGATTAACGTTACTACAAATGCCCAGTTCATATTTGTGTAAGAATCATAATTTCTCAAGTATCTCTGGACATTTTAAAATACAGGGTGTCCATAAAGTTCGTGTGCACTTAAAAAAAAATATATAACTTTATTTGCATTTGCGCTAGAAATAATCTGTAAAAAATGTTATAAAGTTTAATGTACCTAGTTTCAAGTATAGCTAAAATAGTGATTTCAGGCATTACTGTAGATCAGTAGGCAAAGGTTTTCTGTGAACTGCAAAATCGTATTACCGATTATATTGCTAATGATGGAGTGGGTGCAATGGGCGACTCTCCTCAGGGTTAGCTTCAGCCCTAATGATGGGATACAGAAAGGGGTCTCTCAGGTTTAGTAGATTTAGTGTTGTTTTGGTAAAAGCTCTAACCTGGATTCCTTG
The DNA here is from genome assembly GCA_964036315.1 of Acanthosepion esculentum. Lineage (NCBI taxonomy): Eukaryota > Metazoa > Mollusca > Cephalopoda > Sepiida > Sepiidae > Acanthosepion > Acanthosepion esculentum. Next base: position 23,472,556 of record OZ038502.1, on the reverse strand, counting down.
TCAGTCTCTCTCGTACGCGAAATGTGCGTAATGGCAAGATTTACAAATTTCATTCAGTTTGTTGATTTGGCGGACTAAGCGCTAACCTCTAGAAACGACCGACTCTACTACCCGGGTCACGTGGAAAGGAGTGTCTTCTATATCGAACATATGACATGTATGGATTGATTTTTAATATCACCCGGGAGTCGTGCTGACCCACTTCATTTGTTGGATGCATAGATAGATAGATACTAACAAACTTATAAACACACACACACACACATATATATATATATATATATATATATATATATATATATATATATATATATATATAGAGAGAGAGAGAGAGAGAGAGAGAGAGAAAGAGAGATAGATTTATGTTAACACACTGAGATAGATATTAACAGCCTGAGATAGATAGATAGATAGATACTAACAGACTTAGATAGGTAGGTAGGTAGGTAGAGAGAAAGAGAGAGAGAGAGAGAGAGAAAGCTAGAGAGATATGAACAAATTGCGATAAATAGATAGATATTAACAGACTGAGATAGATAGTAGGATAGATATTAAGACACACACATCCATATATATATATATATATATATATATATATATATATATATATATATAGAGAGAGAGAGAGAGAGAGAGAGAGAGACAGACAGACAGACAGACAGACAGACAGATTTATGTTAACGGATTAAGATAGATAATTAGATGTTAACACACTGAGATAGATAGATAGATAGATAGATAGATAGATAGATAGGAAGAGATATAGATAGATAGATAGATAGATAGGAAGAGATATAGATAGATAGATAGAGAGATAGATAGAGAGAGATATAGATAGATAGATATAGATAGATAGGAAGAGAGATAGATATAGATAGATAGATAGGAAGAGAGATAGATATAGATAGATAGATAGGAAGAGAGATAGATATAGATAGATAGATAGATAGATAGATAGATAGATAGATAGATAGATAGATAGATCAGTGCTTTCCAACCGATTTTAGGCCATGCCCCACTTTGTTATCTCTAAAATTCTTGTGAGATCTCCTGTAATATTTAATTCTTACATATTCAAATTTTATTGCAATTCACGTGAAGGAAGCATAAAACGCCATTAACTTGGTCTCTAAACAAAACTCCAAAGACCATGGCGTCGATGAAAGAGAAAAATTAAAAAAAAAAATCAAAGATAGTTCAATAAATATAGTTTCAAAACATATAATAGAGAATTGAAAGGCATAAATATAAAAATATTTGAATGAAAGCTTATTCTGTAATATACTTTGATCATTTTAATTATGAAATAATAATGCAAAATGAAATTTGACATCGCGTTGGCACTGTAAGCGGAAGGGCGAAAATCCTACGCATGCCCCACCAAAATATTACCATGCCCCACCGGTGGGGCATGCGCGACACATTGGGAATCACTGAGATAGAGAAAGAGATAGATAGATATTAACAGACTGAGATAGATAGAGATAGATGACTACGAACAAATTGAGATAGATAGAGACAGACATATAGATTGGTAGATAGATAATTAAGAGGCTGATATAGATATTAACATGTATATATATTAACGCGCACACACACACGCACACAAATATATATATATATATATATATATATATATATATATAAATATATACGAGGGTCATTCAATAAATAAGTTGAATTTTTCGGTATAAGGACTTCTAATACAGACAGAAGCTTACTCTTTTTTTTTTGCTTCTTTTTCACATGGATTTAATTTCTTTTGCAGATTAAAAAAAAACTTTGAGAGTTTTGGCGATTAACAAAGATGGCCGACCAAGAAGCATGCTCCAGGATTGAAGCTTGGATTTTGGACGATTGTTTTCGCCTAAATTACATATATATATATATATATATGTGTGTGTGTGTGAACATACACACACACACACACACACACACACACACACACACACATATATATATATATATATATATATATATATATATATATATATATATATATAGATATATATATAGATATATAGATAGATTGTCAATCAGAAATAATACTCTGTATAGTTGCGTTACATTCTAACCTAATTTCAATAACGAATATTATATATATATATATATATATATATATATATATACACACATACATACACACACAAACACACCCACACACATATATATATATATATATATATATATATATATATATAAATTCCAAGAGGATAGTATCCAGGTAGAACTCAATGTCCAGGACACAGATTAACAATATAATAATTGTTATATATTTATTATTATGTATATATATATATATATATATATATATATATATATATATATATATATATATATATATATAATTATTATATATATATATATATATAATTATATTTTTATTATATATTTATATATATATATAATTATTATATTTTTATTATATATATATATATAATTATTATATTTTTATTATATATATAATATATATATATATATATATATATATATATATATATATAGAAAGAGAGAGAGAGAGAGAGATAAATAGATTTAACAAACTGATAGATTGTCAGACAGTCAGAAATAATCCTCTGTGTCACGTAATTTCAATAACGAATATTTATTCTTCCATCTTTCGCTGACATAGACAACAGTTCAAAAGCAGGGAACCTTACACGCCCGGGTCGTTCGGTATCAGTTGGCGACAATGTGATGTTTGATGTTAAGCGTCTTCTCCAACCTCATGGATCACATATATCTTGTCATCTTTTGCTATCGACACATCCATTCTCCCTTTTTACAGTTAATTAACCGTGAGATGACAGAATGCGTGGTTCTCAGCAAAAGTGACATCCCGTGTCCTCTACTACGTGTGGGGACGCCAAAATCAACAGGATACACAAATTTGTCTGCGTAGTTAAGTAATCGACGGCACAGGAGGCCGAAATCGCAGAATATGGGAACGATGCCTCCCAGAAAATAAGCAAAGTATTAAGACAGAGGAAAAATCTAATTTCCAATCTATATACAGGGTGTCCATAAAGTTCGTGTGCACGTTAAAAAAATTATAACTTTATTTGTCTTTGCGATAGAAATAATTTGTAAAAAGGATTAGAAAGAAGTAAATCTATATTTTTTAGGTTTTATTGAAATTTTATTTAAGTTTCCACATGTCCTCCATCATTAGCAATACAAAGGGTAATACGATTTTGCAGTTCACGGAAAACATTTGCCAACTGATTTACAGTAATGCCTGAAATCACGTTAGTTATTTTAGCTATACTTAAAACTAGGTACATTAAACTTTATAACATTTTTACAGATTATTTTTATCGCAAATACAAATAAAGTTATCATTTTTTTAAAGTGCACACGAACTTTATGGACACCCTGTATATAAAGTTGTAGCTTCTGTCTGTCTGGTTATCGAACTCCTCCTAGTGTTTTGCAGATAGATCCTCATAACCATAGATATTCTGAAACTGCATTACCCAGGGTACTTGGATAAGCATATTTCATTTTTATCAAAGCCCCCGCCGAGGGCACAAACCCCCACTGAATTATTTTCTCTTTGATTTAATTTAAAATTAAATTTGAACAAGGGAATAACTCCTATACGAAATATGGAAAGAGAAAGCCAGAAGACGGAGGTCACATGGTCAAGATCGAAATGAGACAATATGGATGTCAAGTTGAGCAAGAAATCACCAATCAGTGAACAGTGACTTATAATACATATTTCTTGCAACAATTCGACTTTCATATCAATGTTGAAATCTGCGCGTCAGTTCATTCAATCAAGTATTGCATCAAAGTGGATACAGAAATTTAACTGCTCGTAACGTTCCGTCATCGCAAGCCCAAGGGTTTTTTCCAATTCTCATGAAGAGTAATACTCTCAACGCAGCTCTTCTAGTCATGTTGTAGAAATAGAATTTTCTTGTTTTATTTTTTACAAAGAAAACGAGCTTAAATAGAAATTATTTAAATACTCATGTAATTTTCATATAATTTTACGATAAATTTTATATAATTTTAAAATAATTTCTATATATTTATAATAATTCATGCACTGTTAAAATTAATTATTAATTCTTATAATAATTTCTATAATAATTTCTACAATATTTTGAAACAATTTTCATAGAGAGGAAGACACAGAGAGAAAGAGTTGGTACGGCCGTTACAGAGAGTGAAAGAGTGATAGGTTGAGACAAAGTGCTCGTGTGTGTGTGTGTGTGTGTGTGAGAGAGAGAGACAGAGAGAGAGACAGAAATCGAGTGAGAGATAGCAAAATGGAGAGATAAATGCATTAAGTGGTATAGAGAAAGCTACAGATGAAGACAGAGAGAAAGTGGGTGAAAGTTTGATCGACAATTTGAGAGAGAGAGAGAAAGAGAGAGGAAGACGGTAAAAGTTACAGAGAGAGAGAGAAAGACAGTGAAAGTTACAGAGAGAGAGAGAGAGAGAGAGAAAGACAGTGAAAGTTACAGAGAGAGAGAGAGAGAAAGACAGTGAAAGTTACAGAGAGAGAGAGAGAGAGAGAGAGAGAGAGAAAGACGGTGAAAGTTACAGAGAAAGAGAGAAAGGCAGTGAAAGTTACAGAGAGAGAAAGAGAGAGAGAGAGAGAAAAAGAAAGGAAATGAAAGTTACAGAGAGAGAGAGAGAGAGAGAGAGAGAGAGAAAGAGAGAGAGAGAGGCATTAGACAAGTTTGACGTCACCTGCCACCGGGCTTTGAAAGTGCAGATAATTTTAACCAAATTTTACCACTTGCACTTTCAAACATTAACTTCCGCCCATGCGTAATTCAACCGACGTAGTCTATTGAGTTATCCAATCAGGGCTTTCCATTGGAGTAAAGCTTGCAGTAAAGAATAATGTCCGCGGCAAATTCCGATATAACCGATCAATTTCTGGAGAGCGTACAAACAGATACGACTGAAAGTCGTCTATCGTAATGGGACGGCTTTGGAAATCCAATTGCGCAGGAAAAAAAAAAAAAGGTTCACCTACGTCAAATTCCGCGACTGCGAAAATAAACAGCATTTGAATAGTCTGTTATGATCAAGAAATTTGCGGTTTCATAGTGTCCAGTTCTATAGCGACACAGTAGACGCAACACGATTTGAAATTGTTAAACACTACTCTACGCTGTGGTTGAAAAGCGGGAGTTGCAAGATATGGTAATCAAGAAGAAAGAGGATGACATTCACATCTGCACCTGCAGAAGACGGTGGTAAATACACGCTTGTCGACCTGGCGTTGTTACGCAGTGTTTCAAAGAATCGACAATCATTGGCGATATAGAATTAACTAAATACAGCAGTGCCTGGTGTGTTCGTGTGTTCGCCCACCGACGCGCGGTGATTTGAGCTGCACAGACGTTACCCACACAGTTAATATATTAGGTCATACGATGCATTCGTGTTTCGTGTGTGGGTACGTTTTATATCGATTGAGAAACTTGTTAAAATACATGACGATGGCTATTGACGGAGTCACACACACACACACACACACATATGCATTATCAGGTGCGTATATTTTAGCGAGTGACCAAGAGTCAGGAAAGCAAGAAAAACACTGATATTTTGGTCACGTGAGGGAGCGGTGTTTGTCAAGTAAGAACGTATTTGCACCCGTCGCAAAATTATTTAAAGCAATATGATTTCCTGTCTCATGCTTGTTTCAATATTGTTCCCTATATTTTCACATCTATCTATCTATCTATCTATCTATCTATCTATCTATCTATCTATCTATCTATCTATCTATCAGCAGACTGATGGGTGTGCGTGGGAATTGATACAAACTGAAATGTTTGTTTGTTTTTATTTCTGTGATTAATTATATTACAAGAACAAACTAGAGATTACCCAATAGATAGATAGATAGATAGATAGATAGATAGATAGATAGATAGATAGACATGACCGGAATGAGAGGCATATGAACACAAAGATAGATCTATAGATGTGAAGGGGTTGATAGATAGATAGATAGATAAATAGATATAGATAGATAATGAAACAATTGATATTGATATATATATATATATATATATATATATATATATATATATATATATATATATATTTCTTTGAATATACGCTCTTTAGCGCTAGAGGGCGTCGTCAGTGATGTTCTGAATTGGATTATTGGGCAGTTTTGGGTCTTTCAAACATCATACTGACCTCACCAAGTCGACCCCATCGGAGCTGATCGGACTCTGATACGCCCTCTAAAAATGCTTACAGACACTAACTTCTATAATATACCCCGTCATCGCGCATTTGATTGGTAGTTGATCAATAGCCAATCACAATGGTGTGTGCTCTATTTAAGTTGTTTGGGGGGAATTTTCCTTTTTTTTTTAAGTGGACACCCTTTCATCGGATACTTAGCAGGTAATTATGTTTTCTGTTTTTACCCACATCCCAGTAAGATTCTTTTTACATCTAATATATTGCTTTTTACAAAAATAAAAGAGAATTCGACCTTAAAAGGACTTAAAAAAAAAAATAGTTTTGTATATATACTACATTTAAATACGATAATCAAGTTTTTGTATTTACTCTCTATCTATTACTGTTGGTCTCTTTCTCTCTTCAAATGTCACAGTCTTTTCATTTCTCTATCTATAACATTTATTATGTTAAAATAATTATAAACGCAACAATATATATATATATATATATATATATATATATATATATATATATATATATATATATATCCCGACTGAGTCAACGCACTCGCGTTCACACACACATACGCACACACACGTACACATGTATTTATATATTTACATTGAGAGAAACACAGAGATTGAGAAATGTTTGTGTGTCTGTGCGCTCGAGTGTGTGTGTGTGTGTGTGTGTGTGTGTGTGTATGTAGCTGAGATAGATTGCTTCACATTGGTTTGTGCATGTTTATTTGGTTCTTTCTGTAGCCAAATACATGAACCGACTGAGATAGATAGATAGATATGAACTGGCTGAGACAGACAGACATATAGATAGATAGATAGATAGATAGATAGATAGATAGATAGATAGATAGATAGATAGATAGATAGATAGATATGGACTGGCTGAGACAGACAGATAGATAGATAGATAAATAGATAGATATGAACTGGCTGAGACAGACAGACAGATAGATAGATAGATAGATAGATAGATAGATAGATAGATAGATAGATAGATATGAACTGGCGGAGATAGATAGATATGAACTGGCTGAGACAGATAGATAGATAGATAGATATGAACTGGCTGAGATAGATAGATAGATAGATAGATAGATAGATAGATAGATAGATAGATATGAACTGGCTGAGACAGACAGACAAATAGATAGATAGATAGATAGATAGATAGATAGATAGGAACTGGCGGAGATAGATAGATATGAACTGGCTGAGACAGATAGATAGATAGATAGATATGAACTGGCTGAGATAGATAGATAGATAGATAGATAGATAGATAGATAGATAGATATGAACTGGCTGAGACAGACAGACAGATAGATAGATAGATATGAACTGGCTGAGACAGACAGACAGACAGATAGATAGATAGATAGATAGATAGATAGATAGATATGGACTGGCTGAGACAGACAGATAGATAGATAGATAAATAGATAGATATGAACTGGCTGAGACAGACAGACATACAGATAGATAGATAGATAGATAGATAGATAGATAGATAGATAGATAGATAGATAGATAGATAGATATGAACTGGCGGAGATAGATTGATATGAACTGGCTGAGACAGATAGATAGATAGATAGATATGAACTGGCTGAGATAGATAGATAGATAGATAGATAGATAGATAGATAGATAGATAGATATGAACTGGCTGAGACAGACAGATAGATAGATAGATATGAACTGGCTGAGACAGACAGACAGACAGATAGATAGATAGATAGATAGATAGATAGATATACATGAAGAGATTTAAATAGATAGCTATAAAGATAGATATAAATAAAGATAGAAATGAATAAATGTAGATAGATAGATAGATATGAACAGACTTAGACAGATAGGAAGAGATTTAGATAGATATGAACAGACTGAGATAGATAGATATATATGTAGGAAGTGATTTAAATAGATAGATATGAAGTAGATAGATATGTACAGAATGAAATAGACATAAACAAATAGATGGATATATAGATATGAAGGGTTTGATAGATAGATAGATAGACAGATAGATAGATAGTGCAAAAAGTTTTTAATATATTCTATGATCAATTTTTTAATATATATATATATATATATATATATATATATACTACGATCACATTTTTGAAAGCTATCGAGGCTTTCTGGTCTCACAAGTAATCGTTACATGACTAGATCATTTGAGGTAAGCGATCAAAATCTTCGCTTTATTGCTTGTGGAATTGGTTCGATCCAGTATTGTGGGGCTGGTCATACAGTCCTACGCATGAATATAAATTTGTTTTAGAAATGTTACTCGCTATTTCTTCTGCTTATCTTGCCTTCAAAATATCTAGCGAATGTTAAATTATCCCAGCCATCTTTTCTCATTATTTGCCTTAAAAATGTCAGCTTATTCTGATTTCTTAAAACTTACTCGTTACTCAGTCCATCACATTCTCAGCATTTTTCTCTTGGACCACATTTCTGTTTCTTAAGGACGGGGATGTAGTTTATCGTCTTACCCAGGACGGGGATGTAGTTTATCGTCTTACCCTGGACGCAGATGTAGCTTATCGTCTTACCCAGGACGCGGATGTAGTTTATCGTCTTACCCTGTACGTGGATGTAGTTTATCATCTTACCCTAGACGCGGATGTAGTTTATCATCATACCCAGGACGCGGATGTAGTTTATCGTCTTACCCAGGACGCGGATGTAGTTTATCGTCTTACCCAGGACGCGGATATAGTTTATCGTCTTACCCAGGACGCCGATGTATTTTATCGTCTTACCCAGGACGTGGATGTACTTTATCGTCTTACCTTTGACGCGGATGTAGTTTATCATCATACCCAGGACGCGGATGTAGTTTATCGTCTTAACCAGGACAGACCAGGAGCTTTGGGTCGTGTATTATATAATAGCTCGCAATTGTTAATCGGAGTGCCGAGTTCGAATATCTGTTGGGACCGTTATACTCACTTAAGCGCAAAAAGCAGTGGGAAAGGCAGGATTCCGCCTCTACCCCCTTACCTATGGGTTAATTACTAAGACCTGAATCGCTAAATCAACAGTATTTCAAAAAAAGAATTCTTATGGTCTAAAAATATATTCTGGCTTTAAATAACATGCGAAGGGCTGAAAATCGTAGAATACGAATAAACCAATTAAAAAAAATGTTTGAAATATCTGCGAGAGAGTTTCCAGGTTTCAGCGGAATTATGAGGGCCAAATAATATTGAAGGTTTACAATTTTTGGTGGAAAGGCGATTAATACTTTTTACCTTAAGATATTTGCCAAAGAAGAAAATCGTATTTTAATAGCAGGCTACTTTCAACAGTTCAAACTCAGAGAGAGATATACGGAAGAAAAACAATATTAATTATTCGGGAAAATTTAAAGGGAATTATTTATTGCAAATTGCGAAATATTAAAGAAATTGATTCCTATAGTAATTAATTAGTGAGGATGAAACTGGTATGAATAATTCATGGAATAATGTATTTATATAGTAACACATTTGCAATCCATTTCTCTTGCAAGCTATTTGCAATGCATTCCTATAGTAAGACATTTGTGATCAAAACAACAAAGATGAGGATACTAGTCTGAATAATTCATGGAATAATGCATTTTTATAGTAACTCATTTGCAATCCATTTCCCTTGTAAGATATTTGCAATGCATTCCTATCGTAAGACATTTGTGATCAAAACAGCAAAGATGAGGATCCTAGTCGGAATAATTCATGGAATAATGCATTTTTATAGTAACTCATTTGCAATCCATTTCCCTTGTAAGCTATTTGCAATGCATTCCTATCGTAAGACATTTGTGATCAAAACAGCAAAGATGAGGATCCTAGTCGGAATAATTCATGGAATAATGCATTTTTATAGTAACTCATTTGCAATCCATGTCCCTTGTAAGCTATTTGCAATGCATTCCTATAGTAAGACATTTGTGATCAAAACAACAAAGATGAGGATACTCGTCTGAATAATTCATGGAATAATGCATTTTTATAGTAACTCATTTGCAATCCATTTCCCTTGTAAGCTATTTGCAATGCATTCCTATAGTAAGATATTTGTGATCAAAACAACAAAGATGAGGATACTCGTCTGAATAATTCATGCAATAATGCATTTTTATAGTAACTCATTTGCAATCCATTTCCCTTGTAAGCTATTTGCAATGAATTCCTATAGTAAGACATTTGTGATCAAAACAACAAAGATGAGGATACTAGTCTGAATAATTCATGGAATAATGCATTTTTATAGTAACTCATTTCCATTCCAATTCCCTTGTAAGCTATTTGCAATGCATTCCTATAGTAAGACATTTGTGATCAAAACAACAAAGATGAGGATACTCGTCTGAATAATTCATGGAATAATGCATTTTTATAGTAACTCATTTGCAATCCATTTCCCTTGTAAGCTATTTGCAATGCATTCCTGTAGTAAGACATTTGTGATCAAAACAACAAAGATGAGGATACTAGTCTGAATAATTCATGGAATAATGCATTTTTATAGTAACTCATTTGCAATCCATTTCCCTTGTAAGCTATTTGCAATGAATTCCTATAGTAAGACATTTGTGATCAAAACAACAAAGATGAGGATACTAGTCTGAATAATTCATGGAATAATGCATTTTTATAGTAACTCATTTGCAATCCATTTCCCTTGTAAGCTATTTGCAATGCATTCCTGTAGTAAGACATTTGTGATCAAAACAACAAAGATGAGGATACTAGTCTGAATAATTCATGGAATAATGCATTTTTATAGTAACTCATTTGCAATCCATTTCCCTTGTAAGCTATTTGCAATGCATTCCTATCGTAAGACATTTGTGATCAAAATAATAAATAGTACTGTTTTAGACTAAATAATATATGCGATTGGTTAAAAAGAAATGCCAACTGCAATTTATTGAAAAGCATCCCCTGCGATCAGCGTTAAGAAACTCTGCTCAACCATGTAAATATCAAGCAAGTGCTACCGTAAAATCCTACAATAGATTTCTTTGATTTGAGTAAAACACACAGTTCGTTTCATCGTGTCGAGGCTTTCAATATTTGATTATTTTGAAAAGGAAGGACGTGATTATTGTCGATGTAAGTCGTGCCTGTTTCGGAATGGAAATGGAAAAATAAAAGGCCTCTCCTTTGGAACTGATGAATTTATCGCATTGGCGCTTAGGACATTTAACATGATAGACATCGTGTTGGATGCCGGTCCGGGGACGTTCCAGGCCATTTCGAGATTCTCTGCGGGATTAAGTGCTTGATTTGATAAGACTTGCTCTCACCTGATCTCCAATGACATCAACAGGCTATTTTGAGCGAAGTGACAATGTTTCACTCATAGAGAGAAACTATAAGATTAATAACGAGTAGAAGAAGGAGGAGAAGAAGAAGGAGAAGGAAAACACGAAAAGAAGAAGATAATAAAAAGAAAGGAAGAAAAGACCAACACGTCTAAGAAGAAGAAGAAAGAGATGCGAGAAATGAAAGAAGGATAAAATGATGAAAATGAGCAACAATAATGATAATAATATAATTAATAATAATAATAATAATAATAATAAGAAGAAGAAGAAGAAGAAGAAGAAGAAGAAGAAGAAGAAGACGCCGAAGAACAAGAGACAAAACAAAAACAAGAAAAATAAGAGAAAGGAAGAAAAGACGAAAATGTTACAAAAGAAGAGAGAGAAGAAGAACGTGGTAAGAGAAAGAAAGATGGAATTAAATAGAGAAAGAAAGAAGGAATAAGATGGAATTGAGAAATAATAATAATAATAATAATAAGAAGAAGAAGAATAAGAAGAATAAGAAGAAAGATTTTAGAAAAAGGATGAAAGTAATGAGACAATAGAATAAAAAATGCAATTGATAATGAAGAAGAAGAAATAGTTGAGATAAAAGATGAAAGTAATGAAAAAAAAGAATAAAAAATGCAATCGATCATCAAGAAGAAAAAGAAGAAGAAGAAAAAGAAGGAGTTGAGATAAAAGATGAAAGTAATGAAAAAGAAAAAATGAAAAAATGCAATCGATAATGAAGAAGAAGAAGAAAAAGAAGAAGAAAAAGAAGGTGTTTGAGGAAAAAGGATGAAAGTATTCACAAAGAAAAACGACTAAAAAGGTGATTGATACTCAAGAAGAAGAAGAAGAAGAAGGAATAGTTGAGATAAAAGATGAAAGTAATGAAAAAAAGAATAAAAAATGCAATCGATAATCAAGAAGAAGAAGAAGAAGAAGAAGAAGAAGAAGAAGACATTGAGTATTGGCTTTTAACAGCTGAACCTCGGCAGTGGTAGTGAGAGGAAATAAGAAGAGAAAGGACGAAAGATAATGTGAAAAAAAGAGAAGGATAAAAAAAACGATGAAGAAAAAGAAGAAGCAAGTCAAATGCCGTTTTTTTCCCTGCATGACTGTGGATAAGGAAAGCGCCATAGCCGTACTCATGTCAGCAGCAACTGTGAGAGTCGAGCGCAGTGGGGTGAGAGGTGGGGTAGTGACATTCAGTCTCATTTAACAGAACGACTAGAGAGCGCGAGATATGAAAAGTAAATCGAGCGACAGTGTTGTTGTTTGTTTTTCGTTTTTTTTCACTTTTCTTTTTCAACTTTAAAAAGAGCGATGTCGGCCCTTGAGCGAAAACATTTATTGCCATTGTTGGGTGCGACTATTAGCACTATAATTGGTGACTCTCGTCGGATCATATGTGTAAGTTGAAAGGCTTCCAGCAACTGGCATTGATCATTGCAAAATGCAAGAAGAAAAAGAAGAAGAAGAAGAAGCAGAAGAAGAAGAAGAAGAAGAAGGGGGAGGGGAAGGAGGAAAGGACAGGAATAATAATAACAATATAATAATGTTAGAGAATAACTTGACGAAGGAATGAAGTAAGAGAAAACGACTAAAAACTATGATGAAAAGAATGAGATGAAGAGATAGAGTGAAGTGGATAACATGGATTTTTATGGTTAAGGAATATAATGTAGAAGAAGAAGAAGAAGAAGAAGAAGAAGAAGAAGAAGAAGAAGAAGAAGGAGAAGAAGAAGAAGATAACATGGATTTTGATGGCTAAGGAAAATGATGTGGGGCTTTGATGATGATGATTATGAAGAAGATGAAGACGAAGAAAACGAAAATAACATGCATTCCGATGGTTAAGGAACATGATATAGGTTTTTGATGATGATGATGAAGAAGAAGAAGAAAAGGAAGAAGAGAAAAAAGAATGAATAAGAAAAAGAAATCATGGATTCTGATGTCAAGGGAAATGATGCCGGATTTAGATGACGATGATGATAACGAACATGATGATGATGAAGAAGAAGAAAAAAGGCAAAGAAGGAGATGATATCATGAACTTTCATGTTTAAAGAAAATGAAGAAGAAGAAGAAGAAATGTGAACAAGGATGGAAAAGTAGAAGTAAAAAAGAAAATAAACAATAATTTTGGTGCAAGGAGCAAAGAATAGTGAGCTATTGATGAATAATAATAATAATAATAATAATAATAATAATAATAATAATAATAATAAGAAGAAGAAGAAGAAGAAGAATGGTAGCTGCAGGTGAAGAAAAAAGATAGATAAATGGAAATAATAGAAGAAAGAAAAAAAGAAAGAAAAAAGACGTTAGTTGTAGCATAAAAGAAGAAAAAGAAAAAAAGATGAGGAGTAATGGGAGAAATGAATGAATATAATATGAAGAAATAAATAAGAGGAGAAATAATATTTGGAGAAGGAAAAAATAGCAGAATGAAAGAGAAAAGAGTGTATGTCACTGCTAAGAAATCTTAAGGCAAGACTAAGTTAGAAGAAAAAGTGGGATGAGGGGGTGGAGGAGAAGAAGAAAGTATCAGTAAGAGGAGGAGGAAGAAGTGGAGAAATAATGGTAAGGATGGAAGAAAAAGAAAAGGGAGGAATATACGTAGTAGTAGCAGTAGTAGCAGATGAAAAAGTACCAGAAATAGTATTCAATAAAAATGAAAAAATAGAAGAATTATTATTAGTAGTAGCAGTACTAGATGGAAACGCTATTGCCTGGTGTCTTAAGAGTAAGTCCCATAGATGCGGAAAACTAGAACTGGCAACTATCCCCGATCATGGGCTCTAATCAGTTGTTAACTGGTGCAAGAAATGGCTTGTAAATTTTAACGCCGGCAAAACGAAACTGCTGTCGTTTAATTATTATAGAGAACCTTTTTTGTCTCCCATCAGCTTGGGGAATTATAATCTCCAGCAGAGCTCACGTTTTCCACTGACACGAAGCGGGGTGATTATATTGAATCGATTTTTGGGTCTACTGCTAAGAAAGATGGTTTACTATGTCGTGACAGACAAATTTTTTTCCCGCCCGAATCCATGTTGCACATTTTTACATCTAGCATTCGTCCGTGCATTAAATATGGCTGCCAAATCTGGTCTGGCGCACCAGTTATATATCTTTAGATTCTCGACAAAACCCAAAGGAGAATCTGTAATGGCATCTCAACGATTTTTCCTATCACTGTGTCGCATTTCCTCTTTGCGTTTTTTTATAAACATTTCCTTGGCAATTGTTCTAATGGGCTTTCATCATTAGTACTGCAACCGCAAGCACTTAGGTAGGCAACGAGGCCTCACCATTTGACTGTCGAAATAGATGTAACCGTCAGTTTTAGTTAAATAGTTGCTTTTCTCACACTTCTTTCTGGCGGAACTCGATCTTCAAAACTTTAAATGCGACATCAGTCGCCATCTTCTATCTTCCGGGATCCTGTTTTTTTTTATTGTCCTTTCTCCACGCTAGTGTTTTCTCATTCATATATCTAATTTTGTCTGGTATAAGGACAGGTAGTAGTAGAAGTAGTAGAGGTAGATCTATCTATCTATCTAAATAACATCAATGTATCTATCTCAATCACGTCTATCTATCTATCTATTGCAGTCCTTTAAATTTTACATTTCTACCAATCTATCGATCTCAGTATCTCTCTTATTGTCTGTCTCCGTTTATTTTTCATTCTGTTTATCTATCTATCTCAGTCAGTTCATATCTATCTATCTATCTATCTATCTCAGTCAGTTCATATCTATCTAAGTTCATATCTATCTATCTATCTATCTATCTCAGTGAGTTCATATCTATCTCAGTCAGTTCATATCTATCTATCTATCTATC
This sequence comes from Acanthosepion esculentum, assembly GCA_964036315.1. Lineage (NCBI taxonomy): Eukaryota > Metazoa > Mollusca > Cephalopoda > Sepiida > Sepiidae > Acanthosepion > Acanthosepion esculentum. Next base: position 23,457,187 of record OZ038502.1, on the reverse strand, counting down.
TATCTATCTATGTCAGCTGATATCTATCTATCTATCTATCTATCTATCTATCTCAGTCAGCTGATATCTATCTATCTATCTATCTATCTATCTCAGTCAGCCCATATCTATCTATCTATCTATCTATCTATCTCAGTCAGCCCATATCTATCTATCTATCTATCTATCTCAGTCAGCCCATATCTATCTATCTATCTATCTATCTCAGTCAGCTCATATCTATCTATCTATCTATCTATCTCAGTCAGCTCATATCTATCTATCTATCTATCTATCTATCTCAGTCAGCTCATATCTATCTATCTATCTATCTATCTATCTCAGTCAGCTCATATCTATCTATCTATCTATCTATCTATCTATCTCAGTCAGCTCATATCTATCTATCTCAGTCAGCTCATATCTATCTATCTATCTCAGTCAGCTTATATCTATCTATCTATCTATCTCAGTCAGCTTATATCTATCTATCTATCTATCTCAGTCAGCTTATATCTATCTATCTATCTATCTATCTATCTATCTATCTCAGTCAGCTCATATCTATCTATCTATGTCAGCTCATATCTATCTATCTATCTATCTATGTCAGCTCATATCTATCTATCTATCTATCTATCTATCTCAGTCAGCTCATATCTATCTATCTATCTCAGTCAGCTCATATCTATCTATCTATCTATCTATCTATCTATCTGTCTATCTCAGTCAGCTCATATCTATCTATCTAACTATCTATCTATCTATCTCTCATTTAATCGATTATTTACGAAGTGAGGTACTAACTTTAGTACTGACAATATATCAACTGAACATTGCCTTTCTATCTGTGTCAGTCCCTTTAATTTACCTCTCCACCAATCTATCGATCTCAGTATATTAACTGTCTCTCTTTTTGTCTGTCTCAGTTTCTTCATTCGCTCTTATCTATCTATCTATCTATCTATCTATCTATTATGAAATTGTCCGCTTGATACAAATCTTGGTAATCCTCTTAGACAAAAAATAACAAGACATATTTATTTTTAGTTTTTATTTTATTCTTTTCTTTATATATTTTTATTTTTCTCATATATATATATATATATATATATATATATATATATATATATATATATATATATATATTAATTTTCCCCTATTTTCTGTTTATTTTATTTGTTATTTTTATATATTCGTTTTATTTTCTATTTTTAAATATTTATATTTATTTTTATTAACTTTGTATCAAATCCTTATTTTATTTTTATTTTTATTTTATTCTATATTTATAATTATATTTATTTTACTTTTTATTTTCATTTATTTATTATTTTTCTCATCAATTAACGATGGCACATTCGATTAAATGATTTCATCCGGAGGTGTTCGATATCTTCAAACGATTAGAACTGCTTAACGGACAAGGACGGTTACGTGGAGAGAAAGCAAATTTAATGCGTGACGTGTGAAATAATATCTAATTCCGATGCAATGAGCAATGGCCGTTTGCAGACGAGCGCTGTCAATGCTGCCACGTTAACTGTTGATTATTTTGCTTAATAAAAGAAAAAAAAATAAACACGATTTTATAGAACTCTTATGCCATACAAACGAGGCATTCGCTTCTATAGTTTTCCAATAGTTTATTAGAAATTACTAGTTGATTTTTGCCCAGAAATAAATATCTTTTTTAATCAATATTGTCATTCAAAAGCATCAATTGCTGACGACTCATTTTATTAGCCCAGAAATAATTAAAAAAAAAACTACAATGTCATTCAAACGTGCTAGTTGCTTGTCCTAGTACTGTAATTGTTTATTCTAAAATAAAATAAAAACGGTGTATTTGTCCAGTAATAAACATCTTTTTTAATTCTACCCTGTAATTCAAACGAGCTAGTTGTTCACTATGGTACTGTATTTGCTTATATTAAAATCATAAAAATAGGTTTGTTTATCCAGAAATAAATATCTCTTTTAATCTAACTTGTCATTCAAGCGCGGCAGTTGCTCACTGGAGTACTGTAATTGCTTATCGTAAAATTTAAAAAAAAAATCGTTTTATTTTCCCAAAAGTAAATATCTTTTTTAATCTGCAATGTCATTCAAACACGCCAGTTTCTCACCGTCGTATTACAATCGCTTATCCTAAAATAAAAAAAAAGATGTTTTATTCGCCCAGAAATAAATCTTTTTTTAATCTCCATTGTCATTCAAATGCGCCAGTTGCTCTCCGTAGTATTATAATTGCTTATCCTAAAATTAAAAAAAAGATGTTTTATTCGCCCAGAAATAAATCTTTTTTTAATATCCATTGTCATTCAAATGCGCCATTTGCTCTCCGTAGTATTATAATTGCTTATCCTAAAATTTAAAAAAAGATGTTTTATTCGCCCAGAAATAAATCTTTTTTTAATCTACATTGTCATTCAAATGCGCCAGTTGCTCTCCGTAGTATTATAATTGCTTATCCTAAAATAAAAAAAAAATCGTTTTATTTCCGCGTAAGTTTTTTTTGTTAAAACCCGTATGATATGAATATATGCATGAAAGCGATAAATTTAAAAATTATTTAAAAGTTTGACATGAAATAATATTTGCATCATTTTTAGATATTCCTAATTTTTCTTTAAATGTTGTTTTTAAAAAGAACAATTGTATCGAAGATAACCACCATTCCGTGAAGAAAACATTCGAGGTTATCCAGGTGCTAAGACTCAATCAACGAATGCTACTACTACTACTACTACTATTACTACTACTAATAATAATATCGACCTGGGTATGATGATAAACTACATCCGCGTCCTGGGTAAGACGGTAAACTACGTCCAGTAGCAAGGCCTCTGATCAGGAGGTCTTAAGGAGCGTGGACTCACCTCTTAATTGCTGGTGTTCCCAGATCTACCCCGACCCGGGGCGGTAGCACCTGTTAATTCCCAGCTATGGGGAAATAGTTATCCCAGAAAATGAGGTAAAACAATATGAAAGCGTAAAAATACGTTTTAATACAAGAAATACTTTGAAAAAAAATTATTATCAGCAATAAATTTTTGAAGAAAAAAACTATTACCAGCAATACATTTTTGAAAAACAAAATATTACCAACAATACATTTTTTGAAAAAAATATTACCAGCAATAAATTTTCAGGAAAAAAATATTACCCGCAATAGTATTTTTGAAAAAAAAATATTACAAGCAATACATTTTTGAAGGAAAAAATTATTACCAGAAATTGATTTTTGACAAAACAAACTATTACCAGCAATAATTACCAAGTGAGTAATTTAAAAAAAAGCAAACTTTTTACTAAAATAAAATCATCCAAGATTGTAAATTTCCTGAAAGAAGTTGGATTATACAAAAAAATGTGCCTTAATTGAAAAATGGTTCAAATATATATGTATACATACACATTATATTTTTTACCAAATTATCGCTATGAATCTATTTTAAAATTTTGTTGGCATGAAATGACCCACTGAGGTTTTGATATGTCATAAAACAAAACAAGCAACCAACCAACTAACAATAATAACAATGAAAAATAATTAATTTGAAAAACACAACATCTTCCTATTTCAGTTGTAGCATTTAACTTCAATATAATAAATTGTAACGTAAGGAACTCAAGAAAACTGATATAAAATTTTTTCAAATAACTCATGCAATAGAATGAACCAATTTGAGGGCGATGTCGACTGTGTTATATCTGGCAAAGAAGAGTGTGGGTAGGGGCATGATTCAACTGGAATTGTCTTACAACATTTCATCTATGGGACTTTAAAGTATCTTGTAGCTATACAAGATTGGATGCTAAACTCGTAATAAAGCATGAAAATAAAAAAAAATATTTATTCGGTATTTCTAGAAGCCCACAAATATTCAAGAGAATTGGGATTAAATCTTGAAAATAGCGTTAAAGTAGATACAAGTGTCACAAATCCAGCGCAAAAACTGAAACAAGAAGCGAAAAAAATAAGTTAAAAGAATAACCTCATAGAGGAAGGCCGGACTCAAAAAGTCTCTACATAGCCAGTTCCTTCTCCGAAACAAAAATGCTGATAGAGATCAAACCGTAAGCCTCTAGTGGCTAAGGAGTTCAGGAATTGAGGCTAAAACTGAAGGATTTATTCTTCCTACGCAGAACCAGTGTCTCCTTACACGCAAATAGCAAGCTAATATCATGCATAAGAGTACGGACCCAAAATGCAGGTTCTGTGACCAATACATTGAAACTACTGATCAGCTTATCTCAGAATGTTCAATATTAACACCCAATGTGAACCCCCCGCCAAAAAACAAAACAAAACAAAAACATCATGACAGGGTAGGTCAATATCTGCATTGGAAGAGCTGTCATCAGTACGGGATAAAAAAAACAAAAAAAAACAATTGAAAACTGGTATGGACATCACTGGGAGTCTGTCGTTGAGCGAGCTGATATTAACATCCACTGGGATTTTTTTTTTTTATATCAACATAGATCGAACAATACAAGCAAATAGCCCAGACATTCTTATCAAAAACAGGAAAAAAAAAAAAAAAAATCTGCATACTTCATGACACGAAGTCCCGGGTATGATGACAAACTACATCCGGCAGCAGCATTTCTCTGATCTAGAGATTGGAAGTACTGAGGACCGTAGAAATACCACTTAATTACTGTTGTTCACAGGTCCACTCTGACCGGGTGTAGCAGTACCTGTTAGTGTCACAGCTATGAGCATATAGTGAAACCCCAAACAAAACACTATGAAATTACAAAAAAATATATTTTTATTGTAAAAAAAGCCAGAAATAAATTTTTATATTAAAAAAAAAAACATTTTATTTTAAGGCATACAATTTCGATCAAATGATCTTTAGTTCAAGTCATTGTTCAAATTATTTACATTTCGGCCTTAAATAACTCATAGAAGTTTCTCTCTATATTTCTGAGATGAGGTATTATGTACACTATTTACATTATTCGGACTATTGTCCTCACCTTTGTTGCCATATTTAACACAACGTTTCGGCCGTTGTACGCTCCGGCATTTTTCAGGTGGTTGGAATGTCGAACTGAGCCCTGTATTTCGTTCACTGGGGTAGACTGTTCTAGTTCCACGTGCCATGTCTAATGGATGTCAGTTATCAGCTATCTCCTGTTAATTCCCCTTTCCAAGTTCTCCACTGCCGTAACCAGGTATTGAACTCACAGTCACTGGATCTCACCAACGCCTTTATCCACAGTAGGCACAGTTTTATTGATATGAGTGAAGCAAGTAACAAAAACATCTCTGCGAAGATTTTTGACAAATATAGCGAATGCAGAAACCTGGCAGTGAAAATAGAAAAAAAAATATGGCACTTAAAAATTAAAACCTTTCATATTCTGGTTGGAGCTTTAGATCTGATAAAGAAAGGAGCCCAAGAAGAAGTCAATAAAATCACTGCTACGCTTCCTCTCCAGGAAATCAAAAGAAAAATCATTCTAACAAGCACAGTCCATATTCTACGAAGAGCTTTTCCCATTTAGACATTTTTTTTTTACTGCAATGGACCAGAGTCTGCTTAAACTCAACTATAAATTATTTTACCAACACAGATCGAAAAATATAAGAAAATCGCTCAGACATTATTATCAAAGCTAATAAAGCAAAAGGTTTAGACTCGGACCGTATCAAGTGACAAAAACATGTCTGATAAGCCAAATGCTTGATGTACCATCTCTCTGGGAAATCCAGTAATAATTCTAAAAAACACATCCTATATCTCGCGAAGATCTTTGTCCATCTAAGTTTTTTTTTGTTAAATAAAAAAAAAATGCTCTGAAATATAATCGATCCTAACCTGGCAACACGACCTCAGTTATTTTCTCATCGACATCTCATGGCTTCCCGCTGTTTTCTCTATAAATATTTTCATGGCAAATGTTCTGATGAGCTTTCTTTTTTTACCTAGTACCTCGGCTACATTAATTTAAACGCGCTTACGAGATTGGCAATTAGGTCTCACCGTTTTACTGTTGAACTAGATAGATACAACCGCCACCTATATTCTGTTTCCTTTGTTTCACTTCTCACCTGTGGAACTCCTTTCTGATTTCTTGCTTCCCGGCCAACTACAATCTTCAGAAATACAAAAGCAACGGCAATCGCCATCTATCTGTCTTCCGGAATCCTCTTCTTTTATCATCCTTTACTCACTTCTCCTAACCAAAGACCTGTCATTCTCGTTCAATCCCTGTAAAACCCTGAGTCTTAGTAGCATTATGTCCTTGCTTGCAGTGAAAACAAAAATCCCATCCTTCCATTGACCTAAGCCATTGATTATTGCCCCCACATGTGATTATAAAACAAATGTAAATAAAAGAAAATTATTCATCCCCCCCATTAGAATGTCTGACGTTCAACTTCTCGAGAGATCCTCTTTGCGACTACTCGGCCTCACATTGACTTATGACCTGAGATGGAACAAATACATTCAGTCAATAGCTTCGTCCACCACAAGGAAAGTTGGATCCCTGTACCGCGCCAGGAAATTTTTCTCTTTGGAGTCGATCCTTCAAATCTACAAATCAACCATTCGCCCTTGCATGGAGTATTGCTGCCATATATGGTCTGGTGCCCCTTATGTTTGTCTCAAGGTTCTTGATAAGATCCAGAGACGGATACGAAACGTAATTGGCCCTGATCTGGCATCTCGTCTGCAGTCGCTCTCTCACAGAAGTTCCGTCGCCTCACTCTGTCTTTTTTACAAATACTCTCATGGTAACTGCTCCGAGGAGCTGCTTTCGCTGGTTCCCAAACTTCATGAGTTTAAGCGTTCTACTAGGCTGGCATCTCGCTCACACCCTTTCACTGTCGAAACTGTTAAATGTAGCCGTCTCTTCTACTCCAATAGGTTCTTATCTCGCACTTGAATTTTTATTCTTTTTAGAATCAAAATTCAATGCTTTTGAGATTATGTGAGGTGGGGTCTGGCAAGACACAACACTTAAATTATTAGGTTGGTGCAAAAATACTGTCGTTTTCTCACATGAAGTTGAACGTCAAAAAACGACATTTGCACCAACCTAATACCAGTCGTAATTGTAGTATTCAATACGCAGCTAGACATGTCACCGCAATAATATAATCTTTTCATTTCCTTTCCAGACAATTACCCAGTACTACTTATCCTGGATGGATCAGTTCATTCATGAGAGTGGTTGACTGAGGCAGTAAAAGGCTTGTAAAATTTAATGCCTCCAAAACGAAACTGCTCTCATTTGCCCACCATAAAGAACCCTCCATACCTTCCATCAAGACTGGCTGCTGCCCAACGCCAAGAAAGCGCCTCACTGCGCCTGCTTGGACTTTCCAATAACCCGATGTGGAACAATTACATTGAATAAATAGTTTCATCTGCCGCAAGGAAACTCGTTCACTATGTCGCGCCAGAAGGTTTTTCTCGTCTGAGTCCATCCTTCATATCTATAAATATACCATTCGTCCTTCCATTGAATACTGCTGCCATATAGTCTGGTGCCCCTGCTGTTCTTCTCGAGGCCCTCGTAGATAGGTCCTAAGCTGGCATCTCGTCTACAGTCACTCTCTCACAGACGTGCTCTGGCTTTTCTGTCTTTTCCCACTGCACCGACGAGCTACTTTCACTGGTTACAAAACTGAATGAATTTAAGTATGCTACTAGGTTGGCAATTCGGTCCCACCCTTTCACTGTCGAAACGGTTAAATATAGCCGTCTCCTCTACTCCCAAAACGTTTTTTATCTTGCGCTTCCCGTCAGTGGAAATCCCTTCCCCTTACTTGCTTCCCTGATAGCTATAATCTTCAAATATTCAAATGTAATGTCAATCGTCATCTTCTGATACCTTGTTCCAGATCCCCGTCCTTCTCTATATCCTTTCTTCAAACACCCTCTTTACTCTTGCTCTCTCTCTCTCTCTCTCTCTCTCTCTCTCTCTCTCTCTCTCTCTCTCTCTCTCTCTCTCTTTGTAACTCTTTGGGGGCACTTACCACAAGAATTTTAGTGGTGAAATCGCAAATAACACGCAAAAATGGCATGCACGCATCGTGCCTGACGAATAGAAAAGCATGGCGAATGGACTTTTTTGCATTGCTACACCTTTCTCCCGACATGGAATAAGGTCTAATCTTATGACCAATATTAAAAGAAACCATGTGTCAACGAATAAAGGCGGTTAAAACAATTAATCGGGCAAACATCTTAAAGGGAACAGTGAGAAGTGACCTCCCGGTTGCCAGGTCAATGTCTTAAATTATAAAACTGTTTACATGATTACACTTTGGTTCTTGCCGTCGATGGAGAGTTATTGGTAATCGATGGAAGTGGAGTAGAACATGAAGTTACTGGGGCAGGGGAGAGATGGTAGAGGTGCCAGATGCAATATGACTATATCCTTTGGGAGTGATCGGATGTTTAGGGCTGACGTCAGATAGTGAGAAGGCCAGAACTGATTAAAATGAGGTGAACGTACCATGATGAAACCGTTGCAAATAATAATAATAATAATAATAATAATAATAATAATATTACTGCCATTGAGATAAATCTTTTGAAGCGATTATGGCGATGATGATGATGAGTTTGACATGATTGATGAAATTAATATTGATTATTTTAATGAGAGTGCAAAGAAAAATACAGAGAGGAAAAGAAAGAATGCAATGATCGTAGTATGGATGATGATGATGATGATGATGATAGAGAAGAAGAAGGAAGGAACACAAAAGTGGAAAAGTAGAAGTAAAAATATAAAAGAAAGCTTTTTGATGGCAGAAGAAGAAGAAGAAGAAGAAGAAGAAGAAGAAGAAGAAGAAGAAGAAGAAGAAGAAGAAGAAGAACAACAACAACAACAACAACAACAACACGAAGAAATAGGAAGTGGAGACAGGTGAAGGAAAATAATTAGATGAAAATGCCAGATGAAGAAAAAGGAGAAGAAATAACAGGAGGAGCAGGAGAAGAAAAAGATGACAGTAGAAGAGGAGAAAAAGAAGAAGAACAAGAACAAGAAAAAGAAGAAGAAAAATATAAGAAGAACAAGAAGAAGAACAAGAACAAGAAGGAAAAGAAGAAGAAAAAGAAGAAAAATAAGAAGAAGAAAAAAGAAGAAAAAAGGAAGAAAAAAGAAGAAAAAAAGGAAGAAAAAAGGAAGAAGAAAAAGTGAAGAAGAAAAAGTGAAGAAGAAAAAAGGAAGAAGAAAAAAGGAAGAAGAAAAAGGGAAGGAGAAAAAAAGAAGAAAAAAGGATGAAGAAAAAAGAAGAAGAAAATAAGAAGAAGAAAAAAGAAGAAAAAAAGGAAGAAAAAGAAGAAAAAAGTAAGAAGAAAAAGGGAAGAAGAAAAAAGAAGAAAAAAGGAAGAAGAAAAAAGGAAGAAGAAAAAAGAAGAAAAAGAAGAAGAAAAAAGGAAGAAGAAAAAAGAAGAAGAAAAAAGGATGAAGAAGAAAAAGAAGAACTAGAAGAAGAATGGCATTTATATAGAAAAATACCACATTTGTGGCAAAGAAAAAGTGATAACTTTGACAAGGAAAAAAATTATAGAAAAACAGTCACAGCACAAGTCAGAATTATGTTTAGGAAAAGTCAGAGAAAAAGTCACAATTTTTGCTAGAAAAAGTCACAACTTATTTTACGAGTGACATGTTTTCTATACATGGACAACACTTATAACTGTTAATAATTTTCATGGTAGGTGGCGTGAAAATGATTTTTCCCTAAATCCAAGAATTGTTGACCCCCAATAGCACTGAGATCTGAGATTTCCACTAATGACGTTGTTTTCAGAGTTATGGGTTAGAGCAGAGGTTCCCAACAGATTTTGGGCCATGCCCTACGTTGGTATTTCTAAAATTCTGTGGACCCCTGTAGCATTTAATTCTTACATATTCAAAATTTTACTGCAATTCCGGTGAAGGAAGCTTAAAAGGCAATTAAATTCGTCTCTAAACAAACCTCCAAAGACCATGGCGTCTATGAAAGAGAAAATTTAAAAAAAAAAAGACAGTTAAATAAATATATTTCAAAACATATAATAAAGAACTGAAAGGCAGAAATATAAAAATAAATATTTGATTTATTTTAATGATGAAATCAATGCAAAATTGAAATTTGAGCTCACTAGAAATCAATTCACAGTTAATAACTCATTTTGGAATTGTCCTCACCTTATTCTGTTGGTATAGTAAGTCGAAGGGTACAAATCCTACGCATGTCCTACCAAAATACTACCCTGCCCCACCGGTGGCGCATGCGCTTCTCGTTGAGAATCATTAAGTTAGGGTGAGTGTTATGTATAATAGATTTAGGGTTAAGGCTAGCCTGGGGTAATGCTAGGAGTACAAAAATGTTTATCGAAAAATGACACAGAAACAGTACCAAAATGTTCCTGTATCTTGTTTTTTTCGAGTGGCATTTTTTAAACCGTGACTTTTTTTACCTGTGATATTTTTCGCTTTAACTTCTATAAACCTGAATTCATTTAACAACATAACAGGAGTTTTCAAGTTAATATTTAGTTTTGTAGCATGTTAATGTATTGGACAACTGTATCTCTAGTGTCCCCTATCTTGTGTTCAAATTCCTTATCTCCTGAATTGAATTTGCCATCACTGATCCATACACCGATTAACATTTGGAATCATAAATTAAATTGTTTCGAGAAAGAAAGAGGCACTTAACGAGGGACCTGAAGGCGTGGGTCTATGGTGCAGACCAGTTTAGAGTCTGGCTTAAAACTTGGAAACGAGATGCCGTCTTTGAGCGCAGGTGCGCACGTACTGAGATCGAATATCACCTTTTTCAGATTGCTGAGTCAGCAGGGTGTGGAGATACGAGTGAGGGGTCCATCCCCTGACGCCCAACACGAAATGCTTTACGCACATATCATTATGTCGTCAATCAAGGCCCTCCAACCCACCCCCCACTATGTGTTACATCCGGTATCATCGTTCTACCCTGTGTTTTGTCTATGAGCTTTGGGGACACCGTGGAGAAGAGGCGTGTCAAATTTCTGTGTATCTATCCCTTTGGGGTCGTTCATCATTTTGATTAGATATATTAAATTCAATTTCGCAAAGACCTACACACACATGCACACACATATTTAAACAACTTATACTAAGACACGTGATAGGCGTGCGCCTTTGTAGTAAGAATAGTCGCTTTCCGACCATTAAACCCAGGTTCGAATCAAGATATGGTCGATTCCTCAAAAAAAGGCCTTGATGCTATTGGTGTGGGGAGGCGATCCTAGCGTGCGCTGCCATAGGAAAGTCCCTGTACACCCTATCACGGGTTGACCAAATGCTTGTGAATTAAATTAGGTAGACTTAATTGTTAGAAAGCCGTCGACGGCTAAGAGAACACACAGTCATAATTCAACGAAGCCGGGGCTTTGAGCGTTCAGGCCAGTAGATCACACCAGATGCTAAGGCTTGTTCAGAATCGTTGCAGTATAAACTATAACTGGGATCGGCGGTCATTGAACAAATGCAGATGTGCCTGCGCAGGCGTCTGCAACCAGGATTGAACAAGTCCAGTCAGAGCGGCGAACTCGGAAACAAATAGCCCGCCATTACATTTGTTTTTAATGCAACAGCAAAAGAAAGCAAATTCGACGTAAATTATGTCACCTATAAGCCAGACCTTCGTAGAAAAAACTAACATTTTTATTTCAATAAATATATTGCTCTGCTTTTCAGGTATCAGGGAGTCCTTTGCCTTTTGATCTTTGATATAAGAAATACAGCAATAACGAAAATGTTCCAGCTTCTCAATTTGTTTTAGATCTTCACTTATCAGAGTGCTTGTTGATCTTTGAGCTTGATCTTTGGTATTAGAGATAGAACAATAACGAAATGCTCCTGATCCTTCATACTTTGCTTATCTGTTCAGTTATCAGTGTAGCTTTTTCTTTTGATCTTTGATCTTGACCGTTGATGCAGTTGATACAATAATAACGAAATGTTCCTGATCCTTCATACTTTGCTTATCTGTTCAGTTATCAGTGTAGCTTTTTCTTTTGATCTTTGATCTTGACCGTTGATGCAGTTGATACAATAATAACGAAATGTTCCTGATCCTTCATACTTTGCTTATCTGTTCAGTTATCAGTGTAGCTTTTTCTTTTGATCTTTGATCTTGACCGTTGATGCAGTTGATACAATAATAACGAAATGTTCCTGATCCTTCATACTTTGCTTATCTGTTCAGTTATCAGTGTAGCTTTTTCTTTTGATCTTTGATCTTGACCGTTGATGCAGTTGATACAATAATAACGAAATGTTCCTGATCCTTCATACTTTGCTTATCTGTTCAGTTATCAGTGTAGCTTTTTCTTTTGATCTTTGATCTTGACCGTTGATGCAGTTGATACAATAATAACGAAATGTTCCTGATCCTTCATACTTTGCTTATCTGTTCAGTTATCAGTGTAGCTTTTTCTTTTGATCTTTGATCTTGACCGTTGATGCAGTTGATACAATAATAACGAAATGTTCCTGATCCTTCATACTTTGCTTATCTGTTCAGTTATCAGTGTAGCTTTTTCTTTTGATCTTTGATCTTGACCGTTGATGCAGTTGATACAATAATAACGAAATGTTCCTGATCCTTCATACTTTGCTTATCTGTTCAGTTATCAGTGTAGCTTTTTCTTTTGATCTTTGATCTTGACCGTTGATGCAGTTGATACAATAATAACGAAATGTTCCTGATCCTTCATACTTTGCTTATCTGTTCAGTTATCAGTGTAGCTTTTTCTTTTGATCTTTGATCTTGACCGTTGATGCAGTTGATACAATAATAACGAAATGTTCCTGATCCTTCATACTTTGCTTATCTGTTCAGTTATCAGTGTAGCTTTTTCTTTTGATCTTTGATCTTGACCGTTGATGCAGTTGATACAATAATAACGAAATGTTCCTGATCCTTCATACTTTGCTTATCTGTTCAGTTATCAGTGTAGCTTTTTCTTTTGATCTTTGATCTTGACCGTTGATGCAGTTGATACAATAATAACGAAATGTTCCTGATCCTTCATACTTTGCTTATCTGTTCAGTTATCAGTGTAGCTTTTTCTTTTGATCTTTGATCTTGACCGTTGATGCAGTTGATACAATAATAACGAAATGTTCCTGATCCTTCATACTTTGCTTATCTGTTCAGTTATCAGTGTAGCTTTTTCTTTTGATCTTTGATCTTGACCGTTGATGCAGTTGATACAATAATAACGAAATGTTCCTGATCCTTCATACTTTGCTTATCTGTTCAGTTATCAGTGTAGCTTTTTCTTTTGATCTTTGATCTTGACCGTTGATGCAGTTGATACAATAATAACGAAATGTTCCTGATCCTTCATACTTTGCTTATCTGTTCAGTTATCAGTGTAGCTTTTTCTTTTGATCTTTGATCTTGACCGTTGATGCAGTTGATACAATAATAACGAAATGTTCCTGATCCTTCATACTTTGCTTATCTGTTCAGTTATCAGTGTAGCTTTTTCTTTTGATCTTTGATCTTGACCGTTGATGCAGTTGATACAATAATAACGAAATGTTCCTGATCCTTCATACTTTGCTTATCTGTTCAGTTATCAGTGTAGCTTTTTCTTTTGATCTTTGATCTTGATCGTTGATGCAGTTGATACAATAATAACGAAATGTTCCTGATCCTTAATACATTGGTTAGCTTTTCAGTTATCAGAATGTCCTTTGATCTTTGATCTTGATCGTTGATATAGGTCAGGGATGGGAAAGCTTTTTAGTACAAGGGCCGCATTCTAAAAATCTATAGTTTTACTGGGCCACATAGTATATATAAACCCAAATAATTGATTTTTAAAATTGGCAAAATAAAGGGCTTTGAAAGGAAAAATATAGTTTTAATAAATAACATTTTAAAGCGGGCCGCACGAAATCGTTTGGCGGGCCGCATGTGGGCGGCAGGCCGTAGTTTGCCCAACCCTGATATAGGTGATACAACAATAACGAAATGTTCCTGATCCTGAATACATTGGTTAGCTTTTCAGTTATCAGAGTGTCCTTTGATCTTAGATCTTGATCGTTGATGCAGGTGATACAACAATAACGAAATGTTCCTGATCCTGAATACATTGGTTAGCTTTTCAGTTATCAGAGTATCTTTAGATCTTATATCTTGATCTTCGATATAGGAAATAAAACAATGATGAAATGCTCCTGATCCGTTATATTTTGCTTATTCCTTTCAGTTATAAGAGTGTCTTTTGATCTTTGATCGTTGATGCAGGTGAGACATCAATAACGAAATGTTCCTGATCCTTAATACAATGGTTAGCTTTTCAGTTATCATAGTGTCTTTTGATCTTTGATCTTGATCGTTGATGCAGGTGTTACATCAAAAACGAAAAGTTCCTGATCCTTAATACAATGGTTAGCTATTCAGTTATTAGAGTATCTTTTGATCTTGGATCTTAATCTTCTCTATAGGCGATATGTTCCTGATCCTTTCTCCTCGGCTTATCTTTTCAATTATCAGAGTGTCTTTTGACCTTTAATCCTTGATCTTTGATATAACAGATTAAGATATAATAATTATCATAGTAAAATAATTGTGTTACCTTAAATATGAATCCAAATTCATAGTTTTATGGGTACCTTCGCGTTCAAAGTTCGGTAGATTTCAAAGTGAATCATAATATACTGCAGCTGCACAATCCTCACATTCCAGGATGTTTAGATGCGTTTACACATCCTTGTGGGTGATGAATTATTTTAAAACCTAAAAAAGATTTTCCACAGACAAAACATTGCTAGCCTCTCGCTACTTTTATGACAAATGTTTAGACGAATTATATTCCATATTTACACCCTTTCAGACCTTCACATCTATCCACGTACCTTTCTTCTCTCACCATGTCACGTACCTTTCTTCTCACAACATGTCACGTACCTTTCTTCTCACACCATGTCACGTACCTTTCTTCTCACAACATGCCACGTACCTTTCTTCTCACACCATGTCACGTACATTTCTTCTCACACCATGCCACGTACCTTTCTTCTCACACCATGTCACGTACCTTTCTTCTCACACCATGCCACGTATTTTTCTTCTCGCTTTCTTTCACTCTCTTTTGCAGGAGCTTTTGTTGGTTCCTTTCTGTGTTTGCTGTCTGCACCGTGCCATCTCCATATTTTAAGTTGTTCAAATTTTGACCGCCACTCATAAATCCTGGTAGGACGTCTAATTCTATCAGAACTGCCTTCCGAAAACTAAACAAAGTATTGAGAAGCAGAAAAACAGTAAAGAGTACTGAAATGTTGTGTAATATCAGTCCTCCTATATGACGTTGAATCCTAGACAATTTCCTTACAGATGAAAAAGAAACAGAAATGCGGTTCTACAGAGGGATGCTGAGGATAACATGGAGTGAACATATGAGCAAGGACGAACTTTCAGAGAAAATGGAAACGAAAAGGACGCATAATTAACATCAGGAAGAGAGAGTTTAAACTTCTAAGGCACACAAAGAAGAAAGAAGGCTTGGAAAATTTGACACACAGAGGACTGATTTAACGCAAGAAGGACAGAGGAAAACAACGCATAGGCTATCTAGGAAGCTTGAGTAAATGGATGGCGGAAAAAGGTATAGGATAGGTAAAAAACAGACAACATCTATTAAAAGCTACAGATGACAGTAACTTGTGAATATATATATATATATATATATATATATATATATATATATAAAAGTGAACATAGAAATCAACACTTAGAGGCGACAGTTTGTTTCATGTTAGATGCAATCGTCAGGTCACAACTCTTGGCCTGACGATTGCATTAGCATGAAACAGACTGTCGCCTCTAAGTGTTGACATTTATGTTTACTTTTATATTTAAACACGCTCTATCTCTGATATTGAGCACTTTATCCCATAAATATAGCACATCTTCACACTATATTTCTTCATATATATATATATATATATATGTGTGTGTGTGTATATATATTAAGCAATTCAGCCCACGCAGGATATATATATATATATATATATATATATATATATATATAAATAAATGGAAGCAAAATGACTCAAACTTAACATCAGGAAGAGGCAGTTTAAACATCTAAGGCACATAAAGAAGAAAGAGGGCTTGGAAATTTTGACACACACAGGACTGATTGAACGCATGGAGGAGAGAGGACAACAACGCATAGGCTATCTAGGAAGTTTGAGTAAATGGATAGCGTTAAAGAGTATAGAGTAGGTAACAAAAAGACAACATCAATTAAGAGCTACAGAGGGAAGGAAATTGTGAAGAGCCATGATCGACGCCGTTCTGAAAGGACTCGGCACATAGAAAATGATAAAATGAGAAATTATTGCTTTCATATTTTCAGCTCGGAGCGGTAAGATGTTTCAGAAAAGCACATATGATACATTCGACGTAAGAATATCAGGCTATGACTCATTCGGCATATTACTTATAGCATCGTAAAATATTGCTGGTTTGCGCTGATAGGGGAATAAAATTTCTTAATGTAAAACAGTAAGCATCAGTTTACCTTTCAAATTACTCGCTCTGCGTCTCTCAAATTACCTATCAACCTTCAACTTACACAACCGACTATAAACTTCACTATATAATGGTATATAGTTTTTATATACAAAGACACTATTTCTACATAGTGTTATATATGATATACATATTCTATATAATATCTCTCGTGTATACACGCGTATCATGCGACTTTTGAATAACTAATTTTGAGGCTAATTTTAAGGGGGTCGATTCATACAGGATATATAAAATTAGCGTATGTACTGCTGGTCCTGTGCCGTTGACCAAACTGTATATCCATTTACTGTACTCAAAATATACGGCTGTATTTAAAATAAACATCGCATGTTACACGGATATATACTGTATATATCTACCTTGGTTCTATCTATCTATCTTTCTGCCGTGGTTCTATATATATATATATATATATATATATATATATATATATATATATAGAACCAGGGCAGATATATATATATATACTCATCCGATTTTTGGAGACCTAATTTTGAAGTTAATTTTAAGGGGCCCGCATCATACACGAGATATAATATTAGCGCATCGTACTTGATATAGAAAATTAGCTACAGAGAGCAAGATATTATATATATATATATATATATATATATATATATATATATATATATTATAATTTTATAATATAGACAAAACCATTTTACTCACAACAACCATTTTCGATTCTCACCCGTCGAAGTGCAGTGGAAATGCACTGAAACGAAGTTGCATCTTTGTAGTGAGTAAAATAGTTTTGTCTATATGATAAAATTATAATAAATAAATAATTATGGCTTTACTATAGGTATCGAGCCCTCTTTTGGACTAATGCTGTGAACGTTGGAATTCATATATTACTTTCGTTCTCATCGCATCAGATCAATATCTATATATATATATATATATATATATATATATATATATATATGATGAAAAATATGGAAAGGTGACAAAACAAAATCCGAATATGCAAGTTTACTGTTTTAATCTTGTTTTACTGTCGACGTCAGACGTTTCGGTATCGTAGACCATCTTCAGGACATGGTTATTAGAAACATAGTTAGGATTAGACGATATCTAAGTCAACATGAAGAGAGGATAGACACAAGACTAGTCAGAAACAGAAAAACTGAAATTCTAAAGTCAGCGTTCCCTTTTTTTTGGTGGGAGGGATTCGGTCACGTTGGCGCTGCGCGGGCGGTGCTGCGAAAACGCGCTCCCAAGAAAGAGACTTTATATTAAGTCTACTAGACTTTTTCCATATTTTTCATCATACCGTCGGATCTACATCCACATATTTGATTATATATAATATATATATATATATATATATATATATATATTTATATATATTTATATATATTAAGCAATTCAGCCATATATATATATATATGTATATATATATATATATATATATATATATATATATAAATCCTACGCCGTTGACCAAACTATATATCCATTTACTGCAGTCAAAAAATACAGCTGTATTTCTAAATAAACATGATTTTGATGTTTTACTTGACTGTATCCAATAATAATGCATGTAATATTCAGATATTAAAATCGTATTATGAAACACAAACAGCGAATATGCATTTTTTCCATTGTTTACGTTTATAAAATGTTTAGCTGTTTCTCGTTCCGTTGTTTATGTCTGTACGCGTTTACGCGTCGGGTATAGCGTTACAAACGATACTTTTATCATTGTCTTTTACTTTTATAACTAATTTAACTAGAAGATGGCTTAAAGAGATGGAGGAAAAGTGGTTAGTCTATTGCAATTTGGAATATTTCTCAAAAATACACAAGATTCATGATAAAAACAATTTTATAACTGAAAATTTGTGGGTCGCAGGATACACGGTATGCAAATTTCATCGATTGGTTTGCGAAAATGAAAGAAACCTAGAGTTTGTCAATCTATATATATAAAAAAATATTTACGCATGATTAGTTGTATGTTGCATGCTCAAAAGTAAGAAATCTTTGCTGTTAAAAAGAAAAAGAAAAAAAATTCTTAAAAATATTGTTTACTCTGAATTTCTACTAAATTAAATTAAATAAATTATTAAAGCGTAAAGTTGTTTTGTCAAATTATTTTTCCAAATAAATCAGATTACAGTATCTGTCTATATTTCTGAGATGAGGTATTATGTACACTATTTACATTATTCGGACTATTGTCCTCATCTTTGTCGGAATTAACAGGAGATAACTGACATCCATTAGACATGGCGAATGGAATTAGAACCGTCTACCCTAGTCAGCGAAATAAAGGGTTCAGTTCGACATTCCAACCCCCTGATAAGGCCAGAGCGTACAACGACCGAAACGTTGTGATAAACATGCCGACAAAGATGAGAACAATAGTCCGAATAATGTAAATAGCTTACTGTATATACTCGCGTATCATGCGACTTTGAAGACCTAATTTTGAAGCTAATTTTAAGGGGGTCTCATACACGAGATATAAATTTAGCGTATGTAATACTGGCCCTGACTACGCCGTTGAGCAAACTATATATCTATTTACTGTAATCAAAACGTACAGCTGGATTTAAACTAAACATTACGCATTGCAGTTATACAGTATATATTAATTCTTCTTGCACTTTTATGTCATTTCTTTAAAATCATTTCACCCAATTCAAGACAATAAAGCCACTAAGACTCAAGGAATTGTTTGATTTTTTCTTCGTCGCTTATCAACCCTTTATCGGTTATTTAATGCAGAAATGTAAATATTTTGTAACGCGATATTATTATTTTATTTTGAGATAATAATTTTTTGAGATAATAATTTAGCAATATAAGACTTAATAATTAATACATAGCTGGGCGAGATGAGGTGGGTTCATGCCTTTACCAGTGATATTTGTGCGTAAGTGACTATAACGAACCCATCTGGTATTGGGACTTGGCTCTTAGATTTACAATTCCGAGCCATTATCCATTACACCACCCTCACATCCAAGTATACTGCGGCTGATATTTCCAGTTGGTCACGAGCTACTCACCAGTGATCGATTTCTCTGGTCATAGGGTGTGTCAGGGGCTGAAATTCATCGCAAGCTTTTAACACTATTCGGCGACAATGCGCTAACGCGTAGAAATGTGTATGAATTCATAGAGGAGGGCGCCCAGCAACCTCCTCACTGACGAGAAGATTCAACAAGCTCAAGAGGCGGTAATGGCGAATTGGCGTTTTAACATTGATGAGCTAGCAAGTTCTCTGCAGATCCGGATCTTTGTTTCTCGTTGGTGCACACTTTTAACGGATCGGCCATGTGTATACTGTAACAGCAGATTCGGATCACTGCTCTTGGTTCCTCCATACTGCTAGCGGAGCGGTCATGTTTACACTGTAACAACAGCAAGAAAACTGGCGCGATCAAACTCAAACATCGATCTCGTATCCACAATACCGACTAAAAGCACGCCTGAGTCGAAAGATAAATTGGCAAACGTAAAGATGTGTTACCCTCATATGCATAGCTGGCCACTTGTATTTGAAGATACCTGTCTACCACGGCGGCTAACCAACCCCTATTGCAGGCACTTGCCCAGGCACATTTGTGTTTCCTCAACATCCACAGGGCACACCTGTGGTTTATACCGCAACTATTCTGAGCAGACCTTAGTTACAGTTTCTGGGAAAGAACGTGATATCTAGCGTGATCAACAATTTGAACAAGGCCAGCACGATCAAGCTCTCCACCACGGTGACTTGTGACATCGTGCTAGCACAGGCATCGGTGGCACACAAGGGTTCCGTCTACCCAATTTCACTTACAAGAGTTCAAATGTTTAAGGCCACCCTTGGTAAGTTTTTACATTGATCTAAAAGCATTTTTTTATTCTTTAAATAAGAGAAAATTATTATACATAGTTTAAAAAATAAGAAGAAAAGGAGACAGGATTCTTGATTAGAAGTTTTATTATGACAAAAAAAAAAAACAACATTTTAATATTAAATTTCTCTCTCGTCAAAATATCCTCCTTTAATGCAGTAGAAATCTTTGGTATTGATTGCAAATGCTTGACAAATGATTCCATTCTTTTTTCAATGAAACTAGGAGCTTTCTTTCATTTTTTTTCACTCGTCTGTCAAGATCTTCTCATGCCAATTATTGGGCTGACTTTAAACTTTTGAACTCTAGTATATATATATATATATATATATATATATATATATATATATATATATATTCGTATAATTGGAATTTAGTTAATGTCCATTTTCACCAACGATTTTTAGAATCTTTAAATTGAGCGCTCATTGTGTGTCAGTTTTAACATTTAATATTTCAAATTCTATATTGTGTTGATAGGACTCATGTGGATTATACCAACGGATTTCTCTCTCTCTCTCTCATATATATATATATATATATATGTGTGTGTGTGTGTGTGTGTGTGTGTGTCATTGTGTCTGTGTGTTTGAGAGAGTGGATTGATAATGCAATGAAGTAAAAGGGAAGAGCAAAGAAAAAAGGAAAATATGACACTGTTTATACTGAAAATTGCCATCTTTGAATCCTGGTGCCAATTTCTGCGACTCTCTGGGTGGTATTTATGGGTTGGCGCCTGTCAATATTTGCCAGGTGTGAGAGACTGCAGTTTCCTGTTTGTGCTAGATTCTGCTGCCGCGCTGAGGAACCTAATTTACGTAGATCAGATGCATCATGTTCCTGTGAATATTCTCTGCAAAAACGCTGTGGGGCCGTCTGGAAGAGTCTAGCCTGATAACATCGGCCAATAAAATACCCTATTACAATTCAGTCAGTATTAATTAACAAATGGCAATGACAGAATTAACCGTTTCAAAATTCTTAAGACATTGATTGAAAGGGAAGTTAGTGTCATTGGTTGGAATTTCTTAAAATGTTTTCCAAGAAATAATGTTATCGCACGTTCTACTAGTTATAGTTTGCCTTCCAAAATTTTCGTTCCTGGTAAAAAGTTAAAAGCGGGATTATGCTATGTGCTTTCTAGTTTTGTTGTTTCTTCTGTTGGTAGTGCTCGAAACACAGCTAAAATAATTTAGGGTACACATGGCCACTTGAAACCTTCTAATAACAGGACCCGTAGTAAAAAGAAAGGATAACAGATGGAGCAAAAGTGGGTCGATTGATGTCTAACAGATATCAAACCTTGTACGAAATTACCAATCTCCTTTTTGTAATCATTTTGCCCGAAGAAAGGCAATAAAGACACTAAAAAAAAAAAACAAGGAACTGCTGAGTGTGTAGCGATACAAGAAAAAGAAAAGAAACATAATAAACGAAAGAGAAAAATAAAGGAATAGCAATTAAGAAAGAAGATAACGGTGGATATTGCATTTAAATTTGCGAAATGATCTGAGTTAACTTGTAAGAAAGAAGCCAGAAGAGAGTTCCTTAAAGCGTAACTAGCGAATAAAGAAACTCTTAGCATAGAACCTGCGGTTATCACCAACCATTTGAACTGCAAAAATGATAAGACCTAGCTGCCAGTCCAATCAACAATACCAGCTTCTTTCAAGCCAATAAGACGACTAGAGGATATGGGGAAAATATTCTATTCAGGAGAGAAGGCAATAAAAGAACAAGAAATAGAAACACGGCAGATTTTTGAAGTTCAAAGTTGACAGGCAATCAAGAAGCCGGAAGAAGGGTCTACCTGCGAGAAATTCTATAGAAGGAACTGTTAGTGTAGTATTAACGTTTGCATCATGCCATTTAAGAGTAAAAAGGATGAGACCTTGCCGCCAATCCAGTACTGCACTTAAATTCATAAAGTCGAGGTAAGTTCTTCAAAACGATTACCATGAAACTATTCATAGAAAAGGTACAAGGAAGCCTACATTCGGCGATGGGAAAGTGACTGAAGCCGAGATGCCAGGTCAAAGCCAATAAGATTGTAGTGTTTAGAAAAAAGAATATAAAAGTGATTGCAGCTACCACCAGACAGTCTGGGTAGTCTTGGAGAATAGGAATGGATGCTTCTCAGGCTGAGGATAATATTTCGGATGTTTTGTGCAAAGTCTTTGTCTGCATTGAGTGAACTACCCAACGAGTGAATGGATAGCGGAATAGAGAATACAGGGTGAAAAGACAAGGCTTACCACGAGCTACAAAAGATAGTCTGTTGTGGAGAGCCGTATCCCACAAGTTCTGCATTGAGTGAACTACCCAACGAGTGAATGGATATCGGAAGAGAATACAGGGTGAAAAGACAAGGCTTTCCACGAGCTACAAAAGATAGTCTGTTGTGGAGAGCCGTATCCCACAAGTTCTGCATTGAGTGAACTACCCAACGAGTGAATGGATATCGGAAGAGAATACAGGGTGAAAAGACAAGGCTTACCACGAGCTACAAAAGATAGTCTGTTGTGGAGAGCCGTATCCCACAAGTTCTGCATTGAGTGAACTACCCAACGAGTGAATGGATATCGGAAGAGAATACAGGGTGAAAAGACAAGGCTTACCACGAGCTACAAAAGATAGTCTGTTGTGGAGAGCCGTATCCCACAAGTTCTGCATTGAGTGAACTACCCAACGAGTGAATGGATATCGGAAGAGAATACAGGGCGAAAAGACAAGGCTTACCACGAGCTACAAAAGATAGTCTGTTGTGGAGAGCCGTATCCCACAAGTTCTGCATTGAGTGAACTACCCAACGAGTGAATGGATATCGGAAGAGAATACAGGGTGAAAAGACAAGGCTTACCACGAGCTACAAAAGATAGTCTGTTGTGGAGAGCCGTATCCCACAAGTTCTGCATTGAGTGAACTACCCAACGAGTGAATGGATATCGGAAGAGAATACAGGGTGAAAAGACAAGGCTTACCACGAGCTACAAAAGATAGTCTGTTGTGGAGAGCCGTATCCCACAAGTTCTGCATTGAGTGAACTACCCAACGAGTGAATGGATATCGGAAGAGAATACAGGGTGAAAAGACAAGGCTTACCACGAGCTACAAAAGATAGTCTGTTGTGGAGAGCCGTATCCCACAAGTTCTGCATTGAGTGAACTACCCAACGAGTGAATGGATATCGGAAGAGAATACAGGGTGAAAAGACAAGGCTTACCACGAGCTACAAAAGATAGTCTGTTGTGGAGAGCCGTATCCCACAAGTTCTGCATTGAGTGAACTACCTGTATTAAAAAAAAACTCATTTGTAATCGATTTTTTTCCATCCCGAACAATTTGCATTATAACCCTCTTGGGCTTTCGTATATAATGACTCCCTAAATAGAGAGCGTATGGTTTCCACAAATGTCCCTAACTTTTGCAATCGTTCATCAAAATAAGCGTTTTTCTATTTGCACTAACCAAGATCCGTGGGCCCAACTATTTGGCCGACCGTTAAATTGTCATACAGTAAAAAGACATGCGACAAAAACGGATTTCTTTGCTTTGGCACTAATTACAGGATAATATCGCTGTAATTGGTCTCGACTTCGAGGCAACAACCTTTGGGAAATTCAAATCAATACAGTCATTTTTGTTGTATGGGCAAAAAATAAAATACGAAATAAAATAAAAAATAAAATAAAATAAAATAAAAATCATAAATAAAAACCCTGGCGTAAAAGTATTTATTTATGTTCAATAACGAGTTAGGAGGGAAACAGCTGAAAAATATTCCTTTTCCAGCATTTTTATCCTTTCAAATTTTTAAGAGATCTAGATTTTCTTTTTCAGAAATAAATAAATAAATTTGATAAGTTTGATGTAAACTGATCATTACGAAAATTGTAGTATATTCTAGTTCAGCAGGGCCCAACAACAGCAACAGGACAAGAAACAATGTCTAATTTGGAGATAACTAAATCAGTACGGGTGAGCAAAATCTTGATATTAGGTTGGTGCAAAAATAATGTCGTTTTTTGACGTTCAACTTCATGTGAGAAAACGACATTATTTGTGCACCA
>OZ038502.1:23422708-23425208 GCA_964036315.1 Acanthosepion esculentum | reverse complement strand
AAAGATGAAAGTAGAGAGATGATAAAGAAAAAGATGAAAGTAGAGAGATGATGAAGAAAAAGAAGACGGAAGTAGAGAGACGATGAAGAACAAAAAGAGAAAAAGAGAAAAGGCTGAAGAAAAACGAAAACAAAAGCAAAAAGATACTGAAGATAAAAAATGAAAAACGCCATGACGATGTCAGAAAAAAACTGAAAGTATATAACAATAAGAAAAGCATGATTTCAAAAAGGATTATTATTAGTAGTAGTAGTAATGTTTGTTGTAGCAGTATTAGGAAAGTATGAACACTACAGAAGGATGCTGAGGATATCATGAACCGAGCGTGTATGTAAGAATGAGGTCTTACAGAGGATGCAAACAAGGAGAACCTCTTACTTTACTTACTTTACATCAGAAAGAGGCAGCTGAAGTTTTCTGGGACACATAATGAGGAAAGAGGGCCAGGAGAAACTGATACTCACAGGTCGAATAGAGGGAAAGAGAGACAAAGGAAATAAGTGCATGGCATACCTGACGAGCATGAGAAGGTGGATAACAGAACGTTGTCTGGGGAAGGTTGAAGAGGGAAGGAACTCATTGAGGTCTGCAAAGGATAGAGAGAGGTGGTGAGCCATGATCGCCTACGTACTGAAAGAATATGGCATATAATAAGAAAAGAAAAGAAGAGAA
Organism: Acanthosepion esculentum; assembly: GCA_964036315.1. Taxonomy (NCBI): domain Eukaryota; kingdom Metazoa; phylum Mollusca; class Cephalopoda; order Sepiida; family Sepiidae; genus Acanthosepion; species Acanthosepion esculentum. The sequence continues at coordinate 23,424,536 of OZ038502.1, read as the reverse complement.
AGAAATATGAAAAAATAAAGAGGAAGAAAATGGTAATAAGGACGAAGGTAGAAGAGAAAATGATGAAAGAAGAAGAAGAAGAAGAAGAAGAAGAAGAAGAAGAATATAATAAAGATGAGAGAAAAGAAGAAGGTGAAAAAGAAGAAGAACCATATTCCAATGATTAAGAAAAAGACGTGACGTTAATCGATAATAAAAGATGAAGGAAAGCGCCTTTTGAGAATGGAGAGATGTACAAATTAGGACCTTTCAGGAAAGATAGATGAAAAATTCCAAAAGAGAAAATAAAGTAAAAAAACGTTTCTGACTTCCTTATTAATTTACATAAATTAGCATAATTATAGTACAACGTATAAAATTTACAAGACAAGCATGTAAAATACATGGTGCTTCAAAAGTCTATATCACATTATAAAAACTCTTTATCATATCATATATAATGTACAGTATACGGGTATGTGCGTGTGTGTGTCCAAGCAACTGCTCCTCTCCCACTGGTCCGATTTCAATGATTCATAGCTCATTCAAAAGCTCTTGAAAAGTTAGGCGCAGGGAACGATTTTCGTTGAGCTCAGATTCATGGTTGACAGATTATGCAAGTTTAAAAATATATATTAATATATTACACTAGCCATTATCGTTGCTTTCATGTTTCAAGGCGAGTAACTCTTATTTTCCATTTGTATCCAAAATTGCATTGCACGTTTTATTATAAACTCCTGAGAAGGACTCTTGGTTTGGCCATCATCACAATAGCTAGGGAGGAGTAGATGCGATAAGCATCAGTAAACTACAAAAGAACTCAAAATTGATCGCTGTATTGAAGTATTGAATTAATATTTAAGCTTATCTTATGTTCAACGATAATTATTCTGTCGCCACTTAATTTAAAGACGAATTGATGTACGTAGGTCCTTATTTTCCGTAATAATAATAATTTTTATTTCATGGGTGACAGAACAGGGTATAATTTATAAGATAAAATTAATATAGTGTAAAGATGGGAAGATAGAAATTAAAACTAATTATACATTATAATAGCTAATTAAGTAAAATCTATATTATGGAATCTATATGAATAAATGCGAAATTGGAGGACAGTTATCCAACGTATTCTGGGGTTAAAAAGCCCCCAACAAATAGTAATGTTTTGGAATATTGTCTTATATAGTTACATGTATTTTAAGGTTGCATTCGATAAAGGCAGATTGTCACATCGTCTTATGAAAAGCAAGGTGCAGAGGAGGGGAAATGTCTTAAACTTTCGGCAGGAAATGTTCCTGTTGCATGCTGGGAGAACTTTTATTATATTTATTTTATTTTAAATATAGTTTTAATGCTGTTTGTTTTATTTTATTTTATTTTATTTATTATTACTATTATTATCCTTATTATTATTATTATTATTATTATTATTATTTTATACTTTTATTTATGAATAATAATTTTCCTAGAAATACTTTAAAATGTTATTCTATTTTTAAAATGTGTTTTAACTCTGATTTACGTCGTTCTTTTTTCACACACTTCGTCTTCTTCAATCTATCATTCTTTCTATTTATCCTTCCTGCTATCTAATTTTTCCTTCTGTCTATTTTTCATTCTATCATCGTTATATATATTTATCCTTCTATCTATCTATCTATCTATCTATGTATCTCTCTATCTATCTATTACCTTCCTTCCATCTATCTATTTTACCTTCCTTCTTTCCTTCTATCAATCTCTCTATCTATTTTACCTTCCTTCTTTCCGTCTATCAATCTATCTATTTTACCTTCCTTCCTTCTATATATTCTTACTTCTATCATCGATCTATCTATCTATC
>OZ038502.1:23267708-23420208 GCA_964036315.1 Acanthosepion esculentum | reverse complement strand
TGGAAAGAGCGATAACAGCTACTGGACAAGAGAATCCTGTTTTGTGAAAAATAATTAAGAAAAAGATTTTTATAAGTATAAACCGAAATCATTACAGGCTTCTCGGTCAATGAATGCGAAATATTTCTTTGTTGGAAGTGAAGCCTGGGGGTCTTGGCAGAGATAAGTTCTATTTGAGCACTGGCATCTCGACTACAGTCAATTTCTCACAGACATGATGTGGCTTCCCTCTGTCTTTTCTACAAATATTTTCATGGCAACTGCTCTGACGATCTTTCTTCCCTACATGAATTTAATCATTTATTTACACTTGCCCTCTTTTGTGACCGGTGATTTATGCGGTAATTAATCGACCCAAATAAACCTTCATAGAACCTGCCCTTCCGACTCGACGGTCTTCGGTTTTAGTTTGTTGCCTTCGACTCGCTTTTCGCATCAATAATGTTCCTTAATCTGCCACATTTTGCAGGTTTATCTCGTCAGAATCAATATTGCACACTTACAAAATCTACCATTCGTCCGTGGATTGAATACTCTCGCCATATCTGGTCTGGTTCTCCTGCTGTTCATCTAGAGGTTCTTGACAAAATCCAAAGAATGATCTGCAATGTGATCGATCCTGACTTGACATTTTGACTTCAGTCACTTTCTCACCGACATGACGTAGCTTCCCTCTGTCTTTTCTACAAATATTGTCACGGCAACTGCTCTGACGCGCTACTTTCACTGGGCCCCGAGTGCATGGAATTTAAGCGTGCTACTAGTTTGACATCTCGGTCCAACGCATTCACTGTCGAAGCAGTTAAATGTAACCGCCTCTTCTACTCCAACAGCTTCTTCTCTCACACTTCCCGACAGTGGAACTCCCTTTTTTTCTTAACTGCTTCTCTGATAACTATAATCTTAAAATATTTAAATGTAATGTCAATCGACATTTTCTGATGACTTGATCTTGACCCCTGTCCTTCTCTTTATCCTTTCCTCAAACACCATTCTTTCCTCTTATTTTCATTCTCGGTAACCCCTTGCGTTCTAGTGGCACTTCCGCCTTGCTTAAAGGAAAATGCTTAAAAAAATGGCGCTACATATTCACAAACAAAGAACTGTAACATATAATCAAATCTAGATCACTTGAGGACTACCAACAGCCTCAACAACTAAAATGGATAGCATATGTCACTCGAAGAGAAAATAATGACGTCCAAGAAGTTAATATTCCATACCACTTCAAATAAATATTTAAGAAGGAAACCGCCATCAATATTGGAAGGAGAGATAACAGCTACTGGACTTGTGAAGCAAATTTTCCTTAAAAAAATCTTTAAGAGGAAGATTTTATAAATTTCATCAAAAATCAGTTACTGTTTGCTCGGTCAAAGAATTCCAAATGATTCCTTGTGATGAATATTACCATTATTATTAAATTTAATAGGTTCTGTCCATGTTATTCCCAGCCAGTAGTAAACCCCCATCTCTGTCGGACTGTTAGCATCAGTTTCCTTGTAATCACTAGCCTCCGTGAATTTTCTTCGTTGCCCACATATTCTGTGAATGCTATTCTCGGCTTTTCTTGTAAGAACGAGACATCTCGCTCGATACAAGTTTTTTTTTTATTGTTAGCAGCTGTTTTCTTGTAGTTCCTATTCTCCTTAAAATTTTATCGTCTCTCGCGTATGTTGTTTTCCCAGCATTCATCAGAAGAACCTCAAATCTATCGCTTCAAATGTATCTTCTTCTTCATCATCTACTCCTCCTCCTCTTCCTCTGCTAATTCTTCTTCTTCTACTCATTCTACCTTTTTGTACTTCTTTTAATTCTTCTTCTTCTTCTCTGCTAATTCTTCCGTTTCTTCTTCTCTACTAATTCTTCTTCCTCTTCTTTTAATTCTTTTACTACTACTACTACTACTGCTATTACTCTGCTAATTCTTCTTCTAATCATTCTAACTTCTTGCACTTTTCTTCTTCTTCTTCGTCTCCCCCTCCTCTGCTACTTATTTTTCTTCTAATCATTCTACATTCTTATACTTCTTTTAATTCTTCTTCTTTTGCTTCTTCTTCTCCTCTGGTAATTCTTCTTCTAATCTTGAACAAAAAAATTCAACATTTATTACCAAGGTGCAAGAAGTAGGACTTCAAATAATAAATTATCAACAATAATAAATTCCACAAAAACAGATACATAACGCTATCTACCAACTCTACAACATACAATATCCAGCTCAACTTATCTCATCAAAACAAAATCCAAATAGTCACAACCACCTCCAATTCCCTTATTGCTATAATCTGAACTGAAAAAACCCATTACACAAATAATTATAAGCAACATATATAAAATAATTTGGCAAAACCGTTGCTCAGAGTTCATAGGGGAAAGATGCAGAAATTAAAAAAAAAGTATCTATGAACACAAAAGGGACCTCAGGAATAACAATTTAACAAATGCACTCGTCATACACAGAAATAAATTCGAGCACAGTTTTGATCTAAAAAAAATGCCACACTCATTAAAAGAGAAAGTAATTTATCCGGAAGGAAAATACTCGAGAGCGCTGCCATTTGCTGATGTCCAGACGTTTGAAATTTAAGTCGGAAATACATAAATTTGTAACTCGGTGGCAGAAATACATATATATATATATATATATATATATATATATATATATATATATATATATATATATATATATATGTGCGTGTGTGTGTGTGTGTGTTCCTTTTTTAACTGGTTTAAAAACGGTTTAAATCCGAAATAAAAGTTGATTATGAATCGGACATTATTTTACGAACAACCTATTAATTTAATTACTTTTAATTTTGTAATTAAATTAAGCAAATACAATTGTCTCCAAATAGAATTTAAGAATATTTCATGGTTTCGTGGTGATTTTATTTTCTAAAATGTTAAAAGAAAGTTTTAAAATGTGTGTGTTTTATGGTGTATGTGTAAGTGCGTTTGTTGAATGTGTGTTTGTGTACGTTTGTGTCTGTATGTATGAGTGTGTGCTTAAGTGTCGGAATGTAATTTGTAAGTCTTTTGTGCCTTATGTGAGTGTGTGCGTGTATTTTGCGTGTGTGGTGTTTGTATGTATTTGTGCGAGTTTGTGAGTGTGTTTAATTCTTCAAGGATAATCTTTAAATTAAGAGTGAAGTGAGAATTATCGAATTATGCTAATTCGGACAAATCTGTTAATCCCATAGATGAACTATCCGAAGATTATGGAGGTATATATTTTCGATTTGCACTGTACAGGAAAAGCATGAAAAGCCGACAGACAGACAGACAATTTTATTCTTTTTTTGTATAATGAAAGAGGGGGGGTCTACAAGAAACAGCGATTAACCTATGTAATTATTTCTTCTTCTTCTCCTCCTTATACTTCATCTTCTTTCTATTCTTCTTTTTCTTCAACTCTTCCTTTTGCTTTTTATTTTCCTCCTCGTTCTTCTTTTCCTCTTCTTCTCCTCCTTCCTCTTTTCTTATCCTTATTCTCCTCCACCGTCTTTTTCTCCTCCTCCCCTGCTTCTTTCTTCTTCTTCTCCTTCAGCTTCTTCATTTTCTTCTTTTCTTTTTCTTCTTATTCCTTTTCTTCAGACTCTTCCTTTTCTTCTTTTTTTCTTTCTCTTCTTTTTCTTCGCCGCCTCCCTTTTCTTCTCCTTTTTTTCTTCTCTGTCTCCTTCTTTTCTTTTTCTCCTCCTCCTCCTCCTTCTAACTTCCGTGTCCCTTCAAGACATGAGCGATCATGGCTCTTCAATACTACCTATCCCTTGTTATAGTGTCTACCTTTTTGCTTGTTCCCGCCTTGCATTCCCGCCATCAATTCCCGCCTTGCATTTCCGCCATCAATTCCCACCTTGCATTCCGCCATCAATTCCCGAATTGCATTTCGGGCATCAATTCCCGCCATCAATTCCCGAATTGCATTTCCGCCATCAATTCCCGCCATCATTCCCGCCTTGCATTTCCGCCATCATTTCCCGCCTTGCATTCCTCCATCAATTCCCGGGAGCTGGCTCACTGCCTTCCTGTAAGTCTCCAAGAATTTTTAAAAGATGAGAAAGTGTCCTTTTAGTTGACATTTTCTTCAAGATTTCCTCCATGCTTGCCCGACCCGTCCATGCAATGTCCTTCTGTGGGACCATATTTTTGTTGCATCCAGTTTTCCCTTCATCTGTGAGGAGATTATCCAGCATTTACTTCCATATAAGGAGATGGGTACCACAACAATCCATCACGCTAAGCAGCATAGGTATTCGAGATAATTGCGAGAAGGGGTTAAAGTCCACTCGAGATAACGCCTCATACGCTAAGGGAACAAAGAAATGACAGCAGTCAACTGACCGTCATCTAACGACTATTGAATATAAAGAACAACGGCGAAAAGGGGGTCAAGTTCTTTGGCAACGACTTCTTGCCCGATAAGAACTGACATGAGCAGCAGGTGTCAGCGGACCATTATCCGACGACGGTTCTCAACAAACAAAAATAGTAACGTAGACGTGGAACGTAAGGACGCTATGCCAAAGAGGCCAGCTAGAAAATATCTAGCAGAACATGAATTAGCGCCTCCAAAACTAAGCTCCTCGCCATTAATCATCTGAGAGACTGCTCTCTGCCTTCCATCAGTATGGCTGATGCTAACCTCCAGGAAAGTTCTCAGCTGACACGAAGTGGAAAGACAATATTGAATCCATTGTGAGGACAGCAGCTAAAAAAAAAATGATTCACTGTGTCGTGTGAGACAAGTTTTCTTCCCGGAATCTATCTTACATATCTATATGTCATGGCTAGAATATTGTTGCAAAATATGATCCGGTGCCCCTGCTACTTACCTGTAGTTCCTTGGTAGGATCCAACGAAGAATCAGCAATATTATTGGTCTTGCTCTAGTTGCTCAGCTTCAGTTACTTACTCACCTCCGTAGGGTAGCCTCTTAGTGCCTCTTTCTTATAAATACTTTCATGGCAATTGTTCAGATGATCTCTTTGCTATGGTACCTAGACTGTATGAATTTAAGCGCAACACTAGACTGGCGACGAGATCTCATCAATTTACAGTTGATCTAGCTAGATGTAGCCGTATCTGCCATGCTAACCATTTCTTATCTCGCACTTCTCGTTTGTGGAACTTCCCTCCGGCTCCATGATTTCCAGCCAATTTGAATCAGTAAAAACTTAAATGCATTGTCAATCGCTATCTTCTGCCCTCCAGATTATTCTTTACGCTTTCTACTCATTACTAATGTTTCCGTTCCTGAATCTTCTACACCCTGTAACCCCTTGTATCTTAGTGGCTTTAATGTCTTGCTTGGGGTGATACCGATTATTTTTTTTTTAAAAGGAAAGGAGTTTGAACATATACCATAGCCGAAAAGTTTAGTGACCCTTCTGCACTTCAAATAATCGTCTATAAATTTAGGGTTACATATCTTTTTTTTCAAAACTAATTTAATATCTCGCTTCAATCAACAGAGTCTCTCCCTTCCTGAACTGATTGATTCATTTTTTACGGTTTATCAACCCTTGGCAGATTATTATTTAAAAACAGAAACTATTTTTATATTGGTAAGCATTTGTGTTGGAGATAGTAATGGTTTAGTCATAAATGTCTTACTAATTAACCCATAGCCGGGGGAGAAGAGGTGGATCTATATGTAATCAGAATTTGTTGAAAAAACAAGAAATTATGATGTGAATATAAATTGGGGGATCAATTTTATATTGTAGTCAATACATAACCTGATCCCTCACTTTGTGCCCACGCCAGAGAGTGTAACTAAATCTAAAAGACATGACTATGTAGTAAATCAGTATTTGATTGATTAGTTATTGTTTTTCTATGGCTTATCGAACCTTTGCAAGTTATTTAAAGCCAGGAAATATTTTTAGTTCTAAAGAATATATTTGGAAATAATAATGGTTATGGGATAGAAAACTTACTAATTAACACTTAGATAGGTATCCATACTTTTGCCAATGGTATTTGCGCGTAAGGGAATATATCAAATCCAACGGGAATTAGAACTCGGCTCTCCCATTAATAATTCTGAGCCCTTATCTAGGATATCTAAGCTTACAGTAACAGATATTGCCTGCGATTGCCCTTCTAGCTCACATCCTGAAGTTTTCTGGTATTCTATGATGATAATGTTGATAAGTCTAGTTACTTCTTCGTCTATCTTCCATGTCCCTTGGGGAGGTTGGCGATCATGTTTTTCCAGAATTTCCTGTCCTTTATAGCTGTTAATGTATTTTATCTTTTCGTTATCTCTTCTATATCCCGTTCCTTCATCGATTTACTCAAGCTCACAAGATAGGTATGTTTTCCTTTGTCGCATTTGCCTTCAATCTGCGCTGTGAGTTTCAAATTTGCCAAGCCCTCTATTCCCATTAATGTCACCAAACTTCTACGTTATTCGCCGAGTCCGCTCAAGAGGTAGGCGATTATGGCAAATTCCTGTTCTTTGTAGTTTTTAATATTTTTAATCTTTTTGTTATTTCTCCTAAACCCTGTTCCGCCATCCATTTAGCCAACTTCATTGTTTTCCTCTGTCTCTCATGCCTTCAATCTGTCCTGTGAGTATTGGATTTTCCAAACTCTCTTTCCTCTTTATGTGCTCTAGAAATGTCAACTGTCTCTTTCTGGTGTTAAGTGTCTTCTTTGTTCTCATTTGCTCATTTAATGAGAACTAACACGTAACTGTTCAGATCTCTTTTCTTTGATTCTAACGAATTTTTCCTGTTTCTTAATAACATGCTTAGCTTTTGGAAGACATCTTTTCGCTGTCTAAATGAAACATAGTTAAAAAAAAAGAAAAAAAGATGCATAAACTGTTAAATTCTCCAAAAGAAAAAGTTGTTTGTAAGCAAAGATCGGTCACACCCTGAAGAGACAAGGTTCAAAAATGAAGATTGCAATAATATATATATATATATATATATATATATGAAGAAATATAGTCTTAAAGTGTGCTATATTTATGGGATAAAGTGCTCAATATCAGAGATAGAGCGTGTGTAAATATAAAAGTGAACATAGAAGTCATCACTTAGAGGCAACAGTCTGTTTCATGCTAGATGCAATCGTCGGGCCATTGCATCTAGCATGAGACAGACTGTCGCCTCTAAGTGTTGTCTTCTATGTTCACTTTTATATATATATATATATATATATATATATATATATATATATATATATATATATTAGACCATCACAATTTTATTTGAATTACATTCCCCGAACTCTTCATATTTTGGGATATGTAGGCAGTGTAATGGATAGTGGCTCGGAATTAGAAACCGGAGAGCCCAGTTCTAATTTCAGTCGGATATCTTACATTCATTTAGGGCAAATACCGTTGAAACCATCTCCGACCCAGCTATGGGTAAAATAGTAGGACTTGCATTGTTAATCCCATAAATTGTTAAGGTAACTTTCATTCGTAACAAAAAATAATTCCACTTTACAATCCGTCTTTGAACATTGTGGACAGGCGCTACAGAATTACAAAGTTTTGTACGAAACAACATGAATCACATCACTTGAGGACTACCAACAGCAGCAACAACTAAAATGGATAGCACGTGTAATTCGAATAGAAAATAATGACATAATCAAGATACTGACATTCCACACTACTTCAAATAAAAAGGTTATGAAGGAAACCTGCCTCGATATGTTCGGCTTTCAATAACCCATGAAGTGTTGATGAACCGTAAAACTATCAACAAATCTAAACATTACTACTTTGCTTATTTTGCAAAAGGTAAACAGAGTTAGTTTCACCCAACCCCGCAAGTTACTACAAAACCAAAAGATCATTCTGAAAACGCGAGTCATGTTCTTAAATAGCCTCGTCAGATCTAGACTTTCACATGGATGTCAGGCATGGCTTCGAACCCGTTCACAGATATCTAAACTCTCAGCTGTATACCGTTGAAACTGTTAGATGTAGACGTCTCTTCTACCCCAATAGCTTCATGTCCCGCACATCTCGCATGTGGAACTCCCTTCCTTATTCCTGTTTCCCTGACAAATATAATCTCAACTATTTAAGTGTAACGTCAATCGACATCTCCAGTTGCCTTGATCTATCCACTTCCCTTCTCCACATCCTTTCACCTTTCATTCCTATCTGCTCTCGCTCCAAATCTTCTGTAACACCCTTGCCTTGAGCGATCCACTATCTTTCTCCACATCCTCTTCTTTACCACTCCTATCTGCTCTTCCTCCAAACCTTCTGTAACCCCTCGCGTGCTAGTGGCTTCCAGCCTTGCTTTGAGTGATGAGCTTAAAAAAAAATACAACTGATTACTAAGACCAATGGTTAAAAATGTCTTTGAGCTAGCTAAGCCAGAGGATCTTGGGGAAAAACCATCCGTTTTTTAACATTGTGGACTGGCGCTCCACAATCACAAAGTTCTGTACCAAACAACATAAATCACATCACTTGAGAACTACCAACAGCAGCAACAACTAAAATGGATAGCACGTGTAATTCGAATAGAAAATAATGACATAATCAAGATACTGACATTCCACACTACTTCAAATAAAAAGGTTATGAAGGAAACCTGCCTCAATAATTCGAAGGAGAGATATTAGCTATTGGACTGGAGAAACCTATTTTCCTGAAAAAATTATTTTAAGATAAATCTATATCAAGCGGAAGCAATACTGGCGGCTCGGTCAGTGAATGCCAAATGTTTCCATATAAGGAAACAGGTAATATTACCTTTAGAATTATCAACTTTCGCTATTGTGTTAAGTGCAGAGATTATATCATGCTCAGAATGTAAGCAAACCTTATTACGCAGGAAAAAATATTGTAAAAATAACATCAGAATAAAATAATTAAAAACTATTGAAGAGATCTCCCACACATACATCTATGTGGCCTTTTTTTTATTATAAAACAAAAAGGAAAAGATCAAAAGACAAAAAAAGAAAATGGCGGATTTTCATTATTTTACCGCCATAAATACGTTACGTTTACCTCTTTAACGTCTGCCTCATTCATTTATCCAGTGTTATTCAGAGACTTTTCTTTTTCCTTCTGCCATCGTTTTTTATCCACCTTAATTACGATAGATCAGATCCTCGGAGACCGTCAATTTAACAGCAGGCATGGTGTGAAAGTAGAAGTTAATTAAGCACATTTTTACCCAATCATAATGAAGAGATAAAAATGCCGAATATATTGTAATAATCTCAGAGACATGCGCATGCGCGTCGGCACGGACGCACGCATGTATAAATCGATAAATTTACATATCAATATAATAAAATTGTCTAAAATTCCTTCTATAAAATGAGAGAAGTAAAAACAATGGATGAATGAGACAATAAATAAAGGAAGCAAGAAATAAGGACATAAATAAACAAATAAATTGCTTAGAAATTTGTTTTATAAAAATTAAAACGCAAATAAATCTGAAATAAAATAGTTAAAGGAAACAGTAAATAAATAAAAAATAATATAGTTTAAGTGTTTTGAATTTGCTATATAATATTGAAAAGTAAATAAATGTTAAAAAAAATGAATAAAACAAACATTAGTACATGATGAATTACAAATATAAAATAATATAATATTATTATAGCTTAGAATATTGTATTAAAATTAAATAACACAGTGTGCGGCCGAAATACCTCCCACATTTTAAACTGTCACGTGTGTGGTTCTAATGCTCTTACACAAGTGGCAATACTATCATAATCTAGTCAATGTCTTGCAAATTTGTTTTTCCTATGTCAGCAGTTACTTTCATGTATTGAACCGGTTGACACCATTTGTTTTCTGACTAAACGTTCTTAAAGACTAGTGAGTCTAATTGCAGCGAAGAGATCTTTTCGTGCCCATATCATCTTACGTCAGAATGATGAATCTGTGCTACGATGGGATTGGAAATTCCAGGCCCATAGGTTAAGCGCTGAAATGAAAGCTACCTCGAAGACCTCGAAGAGCTCAAATTTCCGGGTGATGGAAAATGTTTAGAAAACGTCTATGTGTATAGCGAAGAGTGGCCACCACTTGGAAGACGTGAGCCTGTGGTGTATGTCTATAACTTGATGTACGATATGCTTGGTTTTGTTCGTAATTTCTTATCTAATAAAACAAATTGAATTAATATTTGACTCATTCTTGCAGAATGGTTGTCCTCGAAGACAAGAAAACACATTCCGCTCCAATATTTAAACCACAGGCGGACCTGTGACAAGGAAAGATTTTATGATTCTCCAAATGCCATTTGCTCAAAAAGGTAACGCAACAGACTTGCTTGGAATTCGAACTAGTCCCGCCGATTCCACTTCCCGTGTCAATGTCTATTATATTTCTCGTACATATATTCCTGGACTCGAAAAGCCAAAAAATGTCGGAGCACAATCAAATAAAATGAAATGACTTAAATACTTAAACAATTTTACAATTGCATTGTGTAGGGTACCACAAAACACTCCCACATTTTAAATTGTGATCTGTTCGATGCTAGCGAACGTAGGCAAGTCGCAATGGTGTTTTCATTTAGCAAATGTTTTACCATTTTTTGTACAGATACAATCAGGTATCATCATGGTTTGGACCGTTTCACGCCGTACGTTTGCTGTTGAAATTTTTTTTAAAGACTGATGAATCTGTAATTGCAACAGAGAGATGTTTTCGTGCTCATTTCATGTTACATTGGAATGATGCTCTTCCGGATATAAAATCTATACTGCTATGGGATTAAAATTTTCAGGGCCACTGGTTCAGCGTTTAAAATAAAGCCAACCTGAAGTCATCGAAGCCCTCTCAAACTTCTGGGTGATGGAAAACTTTAGGAATCCGCTACAAGAGTGTACGGCGAATAGAGACCACCATGTGAAGGCTGTCATTTTTGGAACAAAATAATTGGAATCCTTAGCCCTTCATTTATTCAGTCAAATTTGAGTTTAAAAAAATTAATTGCAATGACAAACTTTTTCTGCTGTTTTCTTAATTTCTCTTCTTTTATTGTTTTCTCTCCATAACATTTTCTTTTTCTCGTATTCTCTCACACTGAGTAACCTCTTGCATCTTAGTGGCTTTATTGCCTTGTTTGGGGTGAAATAAAAAGATATATTGGTAATAATTTCACTCTAGAAATGAATTAAAAATCAGGAAGAAAAACGTTCGTCATTTTTCGTACAGATGCAATTAGTTATGATCTTGGTTTAGACCGTACCACACTGTACGTTTGCTGTCCAAACTTTTTTTTTTTAAGACTAGTGAATCTGTAATTGCAACAGAGATTTTTTTTCGTGCTCATTTCATGTTACGCCGGAATAATGCACTTTCGGATAGAAAGTACCTTTACTGCTATGGGATTGAAAATTTTAGGCCACAGGCTAAGCGCTTAAACGCAAGCCGCCTCGAAGACCTCAAACTTCCGGGAAATCGTCTGCAACAGTGTATGGCGAACATAGGCCACAATTTGGAGGATGTCGATTTTAATACAAATAAAAACTGTAGACCCTTGTTTAAACAATAGTGAGAGCATTTTAAAATAGCATTTATTATTGACTTTTGCTCAATCCTTTAAAATGTGGGAGATATTTCTGTGACACACAAAGTCAAATAAAATAATTAACACTTTCACTGCTACTCATTTGCCCAGTGCAATTAGATACGAAACTACCATGACGTAGAGAAAAATCGAGGCTGACTAATAATTTGCATGATAGAACAGTTAGAATGTTCCGTATTTTACGATAGATGGCGCAACGGGACGATAGATGGCGCAACGGTATGCAAAAAAGGTAGGTTTCCGTACTTAGCCAGCTGGAGCAAGATAAGAAAAACGAGGATCTCCGTAGTTAGCAGCGGAAGTGTTAAATAGTTAAAATAATGGAAAATAAAACAAAAATTAGTACACAATAATTTTTTTTCTAATAGCTTAAAATTGGCATGTCTGAAAACACTTGTAATCCATAAATATAATAATAATAATAATAAAAATAATAATAGTAGTAGCAATAATAATAATAATAATAATAACAACCGTACTGCTACTACTATTATTAATAATACTAGCAAAATACTATTACTAATATTATTAATACTACTAATAAAAGCATTACCACTAACATTCAAAATGTCGTTACTCTTCCAATATTTTTCAACGGTTAAGAGAAGAGCGATATTTAATGAAAGATAAAGAGAAGAAAGAAAATTGTTTGACAAAGTTAAACAATATTTCGACAAAATATCTGTCTTCTTCAGGTTATATTAAACAATCTTTTTAAGAATAAAAAATATACTACTACTACTACTAATAATAATAATGTTAATAATAATACTATTAATGATAATAACAACAATACTACTACCAGTAATAATAATAACACAACTAATATTAATGATACTACTGCTACCACTAATAATAATAATAGCAACAACAACGCTACTAATGATAATAATAATAATAATAATGATAATAAAACCACAAACACGCATACCACATAAATATAATGGTTATAATAATAATATTAATCATAACAATCGTATGCTACTACTACTACTACTACTAATAATAATAGCAAAAATACTATTACTAATATTATTAATACTACTAATAAAAGCAGTACTACTAATAGTCAATATGACTGTCGTAACTCTTCCAGTATTTTTTCACCACTTAGAAGAGCGCGACTTAGAAAAAGAAAAAGAAAAAAAAATGTTTGACAAGGTTAAACAATATTTCGACAAAATGTCTGTCTTCTTCAGGTCATATTAAACAATCTTTTTAAGTATAAAAAATATACTACTACTACTACTAATAATAATAATAATAATGATAATAATAATACTATTAATGATAATAACAACAATACTACTACGAGTAATAATAATAACACAACTAATATTAATGATACTAATAATAATAATAATAATAATAGCAACAACAACATTACTAATGATAATAATAATAATAATAATAATAATAATACTAACAGTAATAACAACAATACTGCTACTACCAATAATATGAACAATATTATATTCCATACTTTTTCGCTGTTCTCATTCTCTTTGAATTTTAGTGAACGGTTTAAATATAAATGTAACGCCTTCGTACGATAGCGTTGTTCTCTCGTCGATTGTTCGTTGGTTCGTTTTCGACGGTTTGTCAACCGCTTGCAGCTTATTTAAGAACATATTTTTAGATTGTAAGAATTTTTGAGATAATAATGATTTAGTGATATAATTCTTGCTAATTAACCCATGACTGGGGTGGGGTAGGGAAAAATGTGTTCCCACCCTTCCCAAATGTAATATACGCCTAACTGAGTATAACGAACCCGACTGGAATTGGAACTCGGTTCTCGCATTATCCATTATACCATCCGTACATCCAAACTTACAATCCTCGGTATTGCCAAGCGGTCACCTATATAGTTACTGACCAGGCTTGACATTGCTCTTTACTTCGGTGATCGTTCTGGAACCGGTGTTTTAACGTGATAGGGCCGAGAATAAGGAAAGAAAGACGGCACGAAATGCAATAAATAAATAAGAAACTTTTAGAACTGATATATTTCGAAACCTTGACCTTTACGAGAGAAGCACCAACTGGGGGAAAATGGCAAACGAAGGAAAGAAGAGAAAGTAAGACAGAAATAAATAAAAAGAGTGAGTACTTACATAAAACTGGGAGCGACGTCCTCCTAGCAGCGAGTACGAAGATTTCCAAGACATTATATTTCAGAAAACAATGTAATAGTGTCCACAAATCTCCATGAAGGTGTGGCGTTGTCTTTATTTATTTATTTTTTGTTGTTGTTTTTGTTGCTTCCCAGGCTATGGTCGGACCTGAAACAATTCAAAGAGCAGAATGAGAACTTGGTCAAATGTATGAACACAATAGTCTGAATTTCAATAAGCAAAAGAGTGAAAGAATCAAAGAAAAATTCTAAAGAAATTCGTGATCAACAACAACAATTTGACATAAAAAGGGTAACATTCATCTCACAAGAAAGAAGAGAATGGGTACTGCTGAAAGTCAATAGAAAATTGGAAACCTATTATTTCGTTTTCGCTTATAAAAACAATGCATTCTAGTAAAAAAAAAACACACAAAAAAAACAAGGTAATACCAATAAGAGTTCATACACTCCATTCCTTACATAAATGTAATAATAGTATCGGGTGGCCATAATATTCTATCATTTTTTTGCTATTAGATATTAAGAGTGTAATGTAGTTTGAAAAAAAAAATTACATCATGGACGTCCGTACGAAAAAAAATCTCGTGGCGAAGCCATATTGTTTTATGCTGACAAATTAACGCAAAATCACGGCGACCACGAGATTTGAGAAAATATAAATATGCCGTGTACGAAAGACGGAGAGAGGGGGGAAGTTAGTCTACAAACGATCAGACCATACGACAAATACAATATCTATATGTAATAACAAAATAAAGCAAGAGAAGGCTTGAGAAAGCCCTATCGGGCTTAGAAGAATTGATACAAGCGTAGTGACTATTTAAAGTCCTCTACAAACGAAAGATTTCACCAAAGGGAGGTAACCATAAAACAAGGGAGATTACTCGCAATTACATATTACAAAGAATGTTTACATTTTAATTTCTTTAATTACAAAATATCGCTTTTCTGTGGATTCCCTCTGTCTTTTCTACAAGTATTTTCATGGCAACTGCTCCGACGATTACCAAAACTGCATGAATTTAAGCGTGCTACTAGATTGGCATCTCGTTCCCACCCTTTCACAGTCAAAACGGTTAAATATAGCCGTCTCTTCTACTCCAAAAGCTCGCAATTCCCGTCTGTGAAACTCCCTTCCTCTTACTTGCTTCCCTAATAGATATAATCTTCAAGTATTCAAATGTAATGTCAATCGATATCTTCTGATGCCTTGATCTAGTTCTCCGTCCTTCTCTTCATCCTTTCCTCATACACGCCTCTTGCCCTTCTTCTCTGTAACCCCTTGCGTTCTAGTGGCACTCCTGCTTTGCTTGGGGGTGAAATGCTTATAAAAATTCCGATCACTTTCATGTCAGTTTGAATTTCTTGCCTTCCAGTAGGTTGTAATAAAAACAGTACTGCATGACCTTCTGTCGTCAATCGTCTACGAAACGGAATTCTGGCCCAAGCATTTT
Organism: Acanthosepion esculentum; assembly: GCA_964036315.1. Classification (NCBI taxonomy): domain Eukaryota; kingdom Metazoa; phylum Mollusca; class Cephalopoda; order Sepiida; family Sepiidae; genus Acanthosepion; species Acanthosepion esculentum. Next base: position 23,405,065 of record OZ038502.1, on the reverse strand, counting down.
ACTGCATCGAAAGAGAGCAGTTTGTTCGTATTTCGCTTTCATTGTTTAGGATGTTTATCAGATCAGTTAATACGAACTGCCCTTTGTGTCACTGAGCTCGAATATATAATATTCAGAACTACCAGACCCTCAGAGTGAACACAGAACTTCCAGACAACCACTCGCACCCGTATTCTGATTCTATGGGAGAAATGAACAGAAAGAGGGACTGCGGTTGGAGAACAATCTACCTACCCACGTCGATTGATTCTGCCCCCTTCCAAGGATTAAATAACAGGTTCGGTTTTAAAATACCGAGGAGCGTAACGAATACGAGTAAATGGTAGAAATGTTTTTTTTTTTAATATAAAAAAAAACAGAACAGAGAATCCCCCTTTGAATAGCAAGGCGTATAATCTATATATTAACACGCTTCTACCTACCTATATATGGTGTGTGTTACGCTAATCTTACTAGACAGCAAGGAAAGTTGGTCCTCTGTGTCGCTCCAGGAAGTTTTTTATCGCCTGAGTTCATCCTTCAAATCTATAAATCAACCATTCGTCCTTGCATGGAATACTGCTGCCATATATGGTCTGGATCCCCCGCTCTTTGTCTCAAAATCCCTGAAAAAAAAAATTCAGAGACGGATATGCAGTGTGATGGCATCTCGTTTACAGCCATTTTCTCACAGACTTGCCATTGCTTCCCTCTGTCTTTTCTACAAATATTTTCACGGTAACTGCTCCGACGAGGTACTTTCGCTGGTTCCCCAACTTCAGGAATTTTTACTGTCGAAATGGGTAAGTGTAGTCGTCTCTTCTACTCCAACAGATTCTTATGCCGCAATTCCCGACTATGGAACTCCCTTCCTCTTACTTGCTTCCCTGACAGCTATAATCTTCAAATATACAAATGTAATGTCAATCGCCATCTTCTGATGCCTTGATCTAGTTCTCCGTCCTTCTCTTAATTCTTTCCTCAGACACTCCTTTTTACTCTTACTCTTCTTCTCTGTGACCCCTTGCGTGCTCGGAGAACACCCGCATTGCTTGGGGTGATATGCTTAAAAAATGTCTCAGACTCAGCTGAGGGATAGAGAGGATAAAACAGTAAGAGAGAGAGAGAGAGAGAGAGAGAGAGAGAGAGAGAGAGAGAGAGAGAGAGAGATGCAAAGTGTCTAAAGTGCGACACAGAGGGACTAGACGTGGGGTCATTTTAGATAAAGTCATTTGCTTGCAGTGAGGGGTTAAATCATATTTCGTCACCTCACGATCTGTTGAGGGGAAAATTCGCCTTGAACCGCAAGTGAGCCTTAGAAATTAAAATAACTTTTTTTTAATCTCATCTTCGCGATCTTGTTAAAGACAAAGGGAACGCAGACTGTGTTAAGCATCTTAGAGATGAACCTAGCTAGAGTAGGACATATATATATATATATATATATATATATATATATATATATATATATATATATAGTAGGATATATATATATATATAATATGGAGATTTTTGTTTGTTTGTTTGGGGTTTTATGGCATATCAACCACTATGGGTTATTTAATGCCAGATCCAGTATTTACTAGATATATCAAAATCGTATAGCTGGCAACATCATTGTTTCAAAAAAATGTATCCCTGGCAACACCATTGTTTCAAAAGCGTATAGCTGGCAACATCATCGTTTCAAAAACGTATAGCTGGCAACATCATTGTTTCCCATCACATTTTAGGGGTAAGGTGTTAGTATATTTAGTGTAGGGTTTGGGAGGGAAAGTTAATTGTAAGTTGTAGTTGTTTTGGGATGGGTTAGTTGTGATGGGGCATGACATGACCAGCCGATTGATCGGATCAACAGCCTTTTGGTTGGACGTAGTTTATCGTCATACTCAGGACGCGGATGTAGTTTATCGTCAGACCCAGGTCGCGGACACACCTTGGGATTTCACTATTTGCCCATAGCTGGGACCCTAACAGGTTCTACCACCCCGGGTCAGGGTGGACCTGGGAACATCAGCAATTAAGAGGTGGTTCCACGCTTCCTCAAAACCTGATCAGAGGCCTTGCTGTTGGATGCAGTTTAACGTCGTACCCAGGACGATAATATGGAGAAAACAACTGAAAAGTTGCAAATTAAAAAAAAATTGAATGTTTTTTTTTGTGAAAGAATTTATTTATATTTTTATATATATATATATATATATATATATATATATATATATTTGATATTTCAGATCTGCCTCCATCTTTCGTCAGAAATAAATTAAATTGTATTCAGAAGTTTGTTTTCAAGTAGCGTCCGTCGCGAGACGCGGACGTCACGTGATGTGGAATGCAACTGTGTTTGAATATTTCTAACGTACATCTAACGATACTATTTTAGATGTTGTTTAAAAAGGTTTTTTTTTAACTATATCTAAAAAAAAAAAAATTAACTATTGAAATATTTATACAGATTTAAAATTCCCAAGTCTTTGTTTAACCCTAGTTTATATGTGTCTAATTTTAAAATGCAGTATTTTTCTTTTTTTCTGCGTGTGTATGTGGAACTAAAATCGGAATCTATCAATAAACATTTACAGTTTTCTAATGAGTGTCATGATTGATTAAAGTGTTCAGCTATGGGGGAATAAGGATTGTTTTGACGTATGGTTAGTGTATGATTGTTGAATCAAAATCTAAAATTATTTCCAGATTCACCAATATATCCACTATTGGGACATATTGTGCAGAATAAATAGTTACCTATATTATGGCTATCACAGGTGAGGCGAGGTGGGTGTATCTTGATATTGATGTTGGGTACAGAAAATACACTATCGGTTATTAAGTGTTTGCATTAAATAAATAAATACTTTCACAAAACAAACATTCAATTTTTTTTAATTTGCAATATTTCAGTTGTTTTCTCCATATTATATACATATCAAGAAAGAATACGTAGCTTCTCATTATGCTATATATATATATATATATATATATATATATATATATATATATATATATATATATATATATGCAAGTTTCATTAAAAACGACAGACAAGGTACTACGGTTGTTTTTTATTTAATTTTTCTTGTGTACGAACAAGAGCTTTCTTTGCTGGACAAAGGGTGTGTAAGAACTGTCCAAATGTTTTATTTTTCCGAGCGCTTTCGGCTATACCTTTAGCCATTATCAAGGATGATTTGATTTTTCAGCTTAATTGAGTATGTGCATTATGTGTATGTCTTAGTGTGTAGTAGGGGTGTTTTAATTTCCAAATACGGTTAGCACGTTGTGGCTTTGTTCGTAGTTAATATTGTTAAGGGTAGGCTTTTTCTTTTTTATTATTAAAGCCTCCATTATTTTTAACCATTTTTTACAGGTGGAAGCAATTAATATATTTGTGTTTTCTACTAGGATATTTCTAATGGAGTCTGGTAAATTTTTGTGTGTGTTTAAATGGGTTCTAATGGAGCTGTGATCGGATAGGTGTAACGTAAGGCGTCTGGATAAGCATGTGGTTGTGTAACCGATGTAATTATTTATGAGTCCGGTTTCGTTAGGAACACAGTTCCTTAAGGGGCATTTGACAAAAACCAAATGCATAAGAATCACAAACAAGACGAATCCTCACTAAGACATATTATAAAGAAATACACCACTCCAATCGACCCAAATAAAAAAATCAAATTAATTATCTATTATAAAAAATTTAAGACAGCTAACCTCATCCTCAAAAATAACAACACGCCTGATAAATCAAATTTGCAAAGAACAAACATTATTTATGAGTTCAAAGAAAAATTAAATAAAAAACTTAACCGTAGTACCTTGTCTGTCGTTTTTAATGAAACTTGCATAAAAGAAGGATTGCTGCCTAAATATACAACTATATATATATATATATATATATATATATACATGGAGAGAGAGAGAGAGAGAGAGAGAGAGAGAGAGAGAGAGAGAGAGAGAGAGAGAGGAATGTAGCGTGTCAAAAATGAGACAAAGAGAAGGACTGTAGTTAGGTCATCTTAGGGCCGATGAACTCTCGTTGAATTAACGATGGCCACGCAACGGTCGAAGAGTGATGTCAGTTATTGGGATGACGAATCAAGTTGCTATTTAGTACGCATAGAGGCAAGAGCTGTCTTCCCACGTTAGTTGCTACGTAGACAGAAGAGACGCAATACATGACTATTCACTCGATTTTCAACACTTTTACACTGCTTCTTGCATTCATACGTTATATTATTTTCTGTGAGGGGCACATTATTCACAAGTATTTATATACAATTTCTTAAATGACACAGCGTTATATACAATCTTTTTGAGAATAATGCATGTCATTCCTTTCTTTCAGTTGTCTTGTTCCGTCTCTGTATTAAGGTGTCACTATATAACGGATATGATAATGCCTATAATAGGGGAATAAGTCTGCCTAGCACGCCTATTGACATAATCTCATGAATCCTATAATAATAGGTTCGCCTATCGGTCGGTTTATAGGTCCAAGAGTAGACGTTTATCGTTTCTTTCTTGTTTGTGACTCGGTTTCAGGATCTTTCTACTCCTAACGTCCCTGCGTGAACTCTGAAGTTTTACTCAGTAATTATGTATTTATCTTTTCTCGGTAATAGGAATAGATAGGTTACTTCTCGCCCGGTTCGCACTCCTCATCGGTCTTTTAAAACAGGAGGCCTATCTCTTGTTCCTCGTTTAGGATTAAGTTTCTGGTTCCTTCTAAAGTCATCTCCATCTTTATACATCTAACGTCTCCGCCTAAACTCTGAAATCTTATTTCTTTGATTTTTATGTGCAGTGCGCTTCCAGGACTTAAGCGACCATGACTCTCATCTCCACCCCCCATCCTTTGTAGCTCTCAATAATTTCCGTCCCTCTGCCACCTCTTCCCCAGACCATGTTCTGTCAGCCACTTGCTTAAGCCCGCTAGGTATGACATGTGTTACTTACCTTTGTCTCTCTTTCCCTCTATTCGACCTGTGAGTATCAGATTCTCAAACCCTACTTTCTCATTACGTGTCCTAGAAACTTCATCTGCCTCTTCTTGATGTTAAGTATAAGCCTCCTCCTTGTTTCGCATCCTCTCGGTGCTCACACGCTCGGTCTATGATATCCTCAGCATCCTTCTGTAGAAACACATCTCCGTCACCTCGAGTCTCTTCTTAATCTTTGAGGAGACCGTCCAACATTCGCTGCCTTAAAGGAGGAGAGTTCAAATTCTTCCTCAATAAGAGCAGATAGGTATGCCTATCGTCCGGTTCATACGCCTTTCCAGTCTATTGAACAGGAGTAGAGGATTATTCCTTGTTTCCTGTTTAGGAATGGGCTTCCGGTTTCTTTTAAGCTTTTTCTTATTTCACTCCTAGGAACCGCTTTCGTCTTAGTGTCATTATCACCTTCCTCGGAGTGAATTGATTAAATAAAAAAATCAAAATATTGTTAAATAGATATTTCGATTCGAATCATAAATGAATAATGCCGGTGTCGCTGGAAAAAAGTTTAAATCATCAATTGATGATATCAGCTGATCTCTTAAAGATTAATCGTCACAAACACTGATGATGTATACACGACTCCGTCAGCCGATCTAACATGTTGAAAATATCGAAAAATTAATCGAAAAATTAATCGAATCAAAATAGGAAGCGGTTTTATTTGTTATTGTCTCTAATTCATTTTTTATTACATAAAAGATGGAAGACATAATTTATTTGAAAGATGGGCGCACGGACATTAAACGAAAGGGAAATATTTGTGCACTGAATAATGAGTTTATAAATTTTTATGAATAAAAGATTTTGTCCAAATAATGATAAAAAGATTTGCGCCAATTTTCCCCTGATAAAAAAAAACAGAATGAGATTTGATCGTTGGATACATTATGCAATGATTTTTTTTTATCGATACTATATAAAAAAGTAAATCGACTTGATAGCAAGCTTAATTGTCTGAGGGAGTTCTTTGCTAATCTCTACTCCACGGTGAGGAGCCGAAAGTAGACAATGATTCTGCTTAGATTTTTCTAGAATATGGTCAGAAGCATTATTTACATTATTCAGACTATTGTCCTCATCTTTGTCACCATATTTATTACAACGTTTAATCCTTTTTGTATCTGTCTATATTTCTGAGATTAGGTATTATGTACACTATTTACATTATTCGGACTATTGTCCTCATTTTTGTCGCCATATTTATTACAACGTTTCGGCATTTCAGTATCTGTCTATATTTCTGAGATGAGGTATTATGTACACTATTTACATTATTCGGACTATTGTCCTCATCTTTGTCGCCATATTTATTACAACGTTTAGGCCTTTCAGTATCTGTCTATATTTCTGAAATGAGGTATTATGTACACTATTTACATTATTCGGACTATTGTCCTCATCTTTGTCGCCATATTTATTACAACGTTTCATCCTTTTTGTATCTGTCTATATTTCTGACATGAGGTATTATGTACACTATTTATATTATTCGGACTATTGTCCTCATCTTTGTCGCCATATTTATTACAACGTTTCGGGCGTTGTACCCTCCGGCCTTCTTTATTAGGTTGGAATGTCGAATTGAACCCTTTATTTCGCTTACTGGGGTAGACTGTTCTAGTTCCACGTGCCATGTTTAATGGATGTCACTTGTCAGTTATCTCCTGTTAATTCCCCTCTCCAATTTCTCCACTGCCTTAACCGGGTATTGAACTCATACTCTTTGGGTCCTATCAATGGATCTAACTAACGACTTTACAGGCGTTAGTTAGATTCAGTGACAGGACCCGAAGACTGAGTTCAATACCCGGTTAATGATACTGAGGATGCAATGGACCGAACATGTGAGCAACTCCGAAGTTTTACAGAAAATGGAAAATTTGAATTAACACCAGGAGGATACAATTGAGATTTCTAAGGCACATACTAAGGAAAAAGGGCTTGGAGAATCTGATACTCACAGCATAGATTGAAGGCAAGAGAGACAGAGGAAAACAACACATAGACTACCTAGAGATCTATAGTAAATGGATGGCAAAACAAGGTTTTAGGAGAGATAACAAAAAGACCAAATTTATTAAGAGCTACAAACGACAGGAAATAGTGGAGGGTCATGATCACCGACATCCAGTAGGAACAGGGCACATAAAGAAGAAAAATGAACTTGAGCAAATGGATGGTGGAACAGGGTTTAGGAGAAATAAGAAAAAGACAAAATTTATTAAGAGCTACAAAGGACAGGAAATAGTGGGGGGCCATGATCGCCGACATCCAGAAGGGACATGGAGCATAAAGAAGAAAAATGAGCTTGTGTAAATGGATGGTGGAACTGGGTTTAGGAGAAAAGACAAAATTTATTAAGAGCTACAAAGGACAGGAAATAGTGGAGAGCCATCTTCATTGGACATAGTACATAGAAGCATCCATACTTCTTTACAACGAGGGCCAAAAATAATTATTTATTGTTTTAATTTTCTTTCCCTGCCAAAAAATACTGGTCGCACATAGAGAGATCGAACTCACCCCTTCCAGAAAAAGTTGTATTCATCAAATCAAAACAAAAATTATTTTACGATGAAATACATGATTTAACAGACCTATATGCTAATTTTGGTTGATATATTATACTTACAACTTTTCGGCCGCTTACCTACCGGCCTTCAGTTGTCTCATTTCTTACACAGTAAACTCGGAATTTCGCAAAACAACCTTTAATCAGTTCCCAGGAGTAACTTGTTTTCATTTCAGCCTTCCATGCTTAGGGGACATAACTCACATCGATAAGTGCTGACCACTTGTCTGATTCTTCCACTGAATAAACGTATCTAATTTTACAACACTACCAGAAAAAGACTTTGAACACACAACTATAAAGGACTCTCTTTGTTAAACCAGCACTGTGACCCACTAATCTATGTGCCTGTAAGAAAATCTTTTGTTGAAATTAAATATTGCGTGTATGACAACAAGGATGAGTACGTTGGTCTGACTGACTCGATCGGTTGAGTGCCATATGCGATACACATTTGAGTGATCATGTCCCTTTCAATTTGGGACGGACTAGTCAGAAAATTTTCCCGCAGTAAGTTATCGTTTCTTTTTGTGGTAGACTGGTTGCCACCCAAGGCTATAAGACACACTCTGTCCAACTCTTAGCTGGAGGGGGGTAAGAGATAGATTCATACATCTCCCATGGTATTTGCGCGTAAGTGAATGTAACGAACCCGACCAGAATTCGAACTCGGCTCTCCGATTTCTCACTCTGAAGCATTATCCCTTACACCGCAATGCATCTAACAATGAATAACAACCCCCCCAACCCCCCACCCAAAAAAAACAAAAAACAAATCCAACAAAACTAAAGAGAAAGTTGACGCAAAGTTTTAGAAACCATGGAAGCTAATTTTAAATGGCTTCGCATCATACATCCATCCATCCATCCATCTATCTATCTATCTATCTATCTAATACATTTTCATATCTATCTATCTATCAATCTAATACATTTTCATATCTATCTATCTATCTATCTATCTATCTATCTATCTATCTATCTCAGTCCTTTTCATATCTATCTATCTATCTATCTATCTATCTATCTATCTATCTATCTATCTATCTATCTATCTAATACATTTTCATATCTATCTATCTATCTATCTATCTATCTATCTATCTATCTATCTATCTATCTCAGTCCTTTTCATATCTATCTATCTATCTATCATCTATCTATCTATCTATCTATCTATCTATCTATCTATCTAATACATTTTCATATCTATCTATCTATCTATCTATCTATCTATCTATCTATCTCAGTCCTTTTCATATCTATCTATCTATCTATCTATCTATCTATCTATCTATCTATCTATCTATCTAATACATTTTCATATCTATCTATCTATCTATCTATCTATCTATCTATCTATCTATCTATCTAATACATTTTCATATCTATCTATCTATCTATCTATCTATCTATCTATCTATCTATCTATCTATCTATCTAATACATTTTCATATCTATCTATCTATCTATCTATCTATCTATCTATCTATCTATCTAATACATTTTCATATCTATCTATCTATCTATCTATCTATCTATCTATCTATCTATCTAATACATTTTCATATCTATCTATCTATCTATCTATCTATCTATCTATCTATCTATCTATCTATCTCAGTCCTTTTCATATCTATCTATCTATCTATCTATCTATCTATCTATCTATCTATCTATCTATCTATCTAATACCTTTTCATATCTATCTATCTATCTATCTATCTATCTATCTATCTATCTATCTATCTATCTATCTAATACATTTTCATATCTATCTATCTATCTATCTATCTATCTATCTATCTATCTAATACCTTTTCATATCTATCTATCTATCTATCTATCTATCTATCTAATACATTTTCATATCTATCTATCTATCTATCTATCTATCTATCTATCTATCTATCTATCTATCTATCTATCTCAGCCCTTTTCATATCTATCTATCTATCTATCTATCTATCTATCTATCTATCTATCTATCTATCTATCTATCTATCTCAGTCCTTTTCATATCTATCTATCTATCTATCTATCTATCTATCTATCTATCTATATCATTTTCATATCTATCTATCTATCTATCTATCTATCTATCTATCTATCTATCTCAGTCCTTTTCATATCTATCTATCTATCTATCTATCTATCTATCTATCTATCTACCTATCTATCTAATACCTTTTCATACCTATCTATCTATCTATCTATCTATCTATCTATCTATCTATCTATCTATCTTTCTAATACATTTTCATATCTATCTATCTATCTATCTATCTATCTATCTATCTATCTATCTCAGCCCTTTTTCATTTCTATCTATCTATCTATCTATCTATCTATCTATCTAATACATTTTCATATCTATCTATCTATCTATCTATCTATCTATCTATCTATATATCTATCTATCTATCTATCTATCTATCTATCTATCTCAGCCCTTTTCATATCTATCTATCTATCTATCTATCTATCTATCTATCTATCTATCTCAGTCCTTTTCATATCTATTTATCTATCTATCTCAGTCCTTTTCATATCTATCTATCTATCTATCTACCTATCTATCTATCTATTTATCTATCTATCTATCTATCTAATACCTTTTCATATCTATCTATCTATCTATCTATCTATCTATCTATCTATCTATCTATCTATCTCAGTCCTTTTCATATCTATCTATCTATCTATCTATCTATCTATCTATCTATCTATCTATCTAATACATTTTCATATCTATCTATCTATCTATCTATCTATCTATCTATCTATCTAATACATTTTCATATCTATCTATCTATCTATCTATCTATCTATCTATCTATCTATCTATCTATCTATCTATCTATCTATCTATCTAATACATTTTCATATCTATCTATCTATCTATCTATCTATCTATCTATCTATCTATCTAATACATTTTCATATCTATCTATCTATCTATCTATCTATCTATCTATCTATCTATCTATCTAATACATTTTCATATCTATCTATCTATCTATCTATCTATCTATCTATCTATCTATCTATCTATCTATCTATCTATCTCAGTCCTTTTCATATCTATCTATCTATCTATCTATCTATCTATCTATCTATCTATCTATCTATCTAATACCTTTTCATATCTATCTATCTATCTATCTATCTATCTATCTATCTATCTATCTATCTATCTATCTATCTATCTATCTAATACATTTTCATATCTATCTATCTATCTATCTATCTATCTATCTATCTATCTATCTATCTATCTAATACCTTTTCATATCTATCTATCTATCTATCTATCTATCTATCTATCTAATACATTTTCATATCTATCTATCTATCTATCTATCTATCTATCTATCTATCTATCTATCTATCTATCTATCTCAGCCCTTTTCATATCTATCTATCTATCTATCTATCTATCTATCTATCTATCTATCTATCTATCTATCTCAGTCCTTTTCATATCTATCTATCTATCTATCTATCTATCTATCTATCTATATCATTTTCATATCTATCTATCTATCTATCTATCTATCTATCTATCTATCTCAGTCCTTTTCATATCTATCTATCTATCTATCTATCTATCTATCTATCTATCTATCTACCTATCTATCTAATACCTTTTCATACCTATCTATCTATCTATCTATCTATCTATCTATCTATCTATCTATCTATCTATCTTTCTAATACATTTTCATATCTATCTATCTATCTATCTATCTATCTATCTATCTATCTATCTATCTTTCTAATACATTTTCATATCTATCTATCTATCTATCTATCTATCTATCTATCTATCTCAGCCCTTTTTCATTTCTATCTATCTATCTATCTATCTATCTATCTATCTATGTAATACATTTTCATATCTATCTATCTATCTATCTATCTATCTATCTATCTATCTATATATCTATCTATCTATCTATCTATCTATCTATCTATCTATCTATCTATCTCAGCCCTTTTCATATCTATCTATCTATCTATCTATCTATCTATCTATCTATCTCAGTCCTTTTCATATCTATTTATCTATCTATCTCAGTCCTTTTCATATCTATCTATCTATCTATCTACCTATCTATCTATCTATTTATCTATCTATCTATCTATCTAATACCTTTTCATATCTATCTATCTATCTATCTATCTATCTATCTATCTATCTCAGCCCTTTTCATATCTATCTATCTATCTATCTATCTATCTATCTATCTATCTCAGTCCTTTTCATATCTATCTATCTATCTATCTATCTATCTATCTATCTATCTATCTATCTCTCTCTCTCTCTCTCTATCTCAGGCTTTTTCATATCTATCTATCTATCTATCTATCTATCTATCTGCTATATTCAAATTAGCTTCAAAATTAGGTCTTCAAAGGTCACATGATACGCGAGTATATACGGTATTTATGTCTGCATTGCCTATTGTAAAACTCTGCCTTGTTTCTTAACAGGCACCAATTTTGTTACGAATTGTACACAAATCGGCAATACAACTTCCGGAAGTGAGAGAGCATCGTTCAAAGACACAAATAATTCCGGTTGTCTCTGCATAAAAACAAAACTCGTTCTAAATGTTGAATGCTAAGGAGCCAATAAGACTTAGAAGATCGTGTTATGAGAATAGCAATTATAATATTCCCGAACATCAAAAGGGTAATTTGCAAGGATAATTGAAACACGATATCCATGATTTCTTGGTCTTTTACCAGCAGCCGCCCGCTGGGTCGCGTCGTATAAGCTCTACACGATATTGACGAGGACCCCTAGCGGTCGGGGGCAAGCAGAGATGTAAATGATTAATAAATAAATATTGGCTTCTTCTCGCATAGGAAGCGGATAAGATTACGATCGCCAGATATTGTCAGCGAGAGACTTATTTTCCTACTGCTTATTGGCCCGCGAGAGGAATTAGGGAGGTCTTCGAACAATAGGTAGGTGAGAAGGAAATGTGTGGGTGAGGGGTGTCTGTGTTTACCGGACGCTGTTAAAATCGACGTGATTTGGGTGATATTTTAATCATCTATGAAACCGCTTTCTGTCTTCCATCCTCATGGTTGATGGTAACCTCCGAGAAGGCGAATCGTTGCGCCTTGTCGGGCTAACGTTTCCGGTTTGGTATTAACTGAAAAGACTATACTGACTCTATTGTTGGTTTACTGTGTCTTGCTAGACAATTTTTCTCTCTAGAATATATCCTATATACCTATAAGTCGGCCATTCTTCTATTCTTCGAATATTGTTGCCACATATGGCCCGGTGTTCCTGCTATTGATCTGTAGCTCCTTCATAGAATACAAAGAAGAATCATCAATATTTTAGGTCCTGATCTGGCATCGCGGCTTCAATGAATTTCCCACTGTCGTAAATTTTCTACCCTGTGACATGTCTGTAAGTACCTTTATGTTAATTATTCGGATGAGATCTTCGCTATGGTAACTAGACTTTATGAATTTAAGAGCAGTACTAGACTAGCGTCAAGATCTCATCAAATTACTGTTGAGCTGGCTAGATGTAATCGAAAGTTCTATACTAACAGTATCTTTCCAGCCAACTGTAATCTTCAAAAATGTAGATGCGATGTCAATCGGTATCTGCTGCCCACCTGATTACTCTTCCTTTGTTCTCTCTGCTTAGTAACGTTTCTAATTCTCCGATACCCAGTAACACCTTGTGTCTTAGTGGCTTTACTGCCGGTCTTAGATCAAAATTCAATACCGCAAAGAGTACACAACAGACCGGGCAAAAATTTGAACTCGGTCGCTGACACTGCTTTCCACTCCAATAAGCCTTACGTTTCCAGCATATTCTTTCTTTCTTTCTTCCTTTCTTTTTTTCTTTCTTTCTACATATCTATCTATCTATCTATCTATCTATCTATCTATCTATCTATCTATCTATCTATCTATCTATATATATATATATATATATATATTTATATATATCTATTTCAGCCTCTTCCATTATCTATATATCTATCTATCTATCTATCTATTTCAGCCTCTTCCAATTTTTTTATCTATCTATTTCAGCCTCTTCCTTTTTTCTATCTATCTATCTATCTATCTATCTATCTATCTATCTATCTATCTATCTATTTCAGCCTCTTCCTTTTTTCTATCTATCTATCTATTTCAGTCTCTTCCTTTTTTCTATCTATCTATCTATTTATCTATCTATCTATTTCAGCCTCTTCCTTTTTTCTATCTATCTATCTATCTATCTATCTATCTATCTACATATGTCAGCCTCTTCACCTATCTATCAATCTATTTCAGCCTCTTCCTTTTTCCTATCTATCTATCTATGTATCTATCTATTTCAGCCTCTTTATTTTTCTATCTATCTATTTCAGCCTCTTCCTTTTTTCTATCTATCTATCTATCTATCTATCTATCTATCTATTTCAGCCTCTTCTTTTTTCTATCTATCTATCTATCTATCTATCTATCTATCTATCTATCTATCTATCTATCTATCTATTTCAGCCTCTTCCTTTGTTCTATCTATCTATCTATTTCAGCCTCTTCCTTTTTTCTTTCTATCTATCTATCTATCTATCTATCTATCTATCTATCTATCTACCCTTCTTCTGTTTATATTGCCTTGTCTGGTTTTTTGTCCATCTATATTGACAACTTTCTTTTTTCTCTCTCTATTTCATATATCCATTTAGTTCTTTGGCTTCTTGTCTCGGGCTGCTTAAAATATAATCTTAAAACCTATCAACCGATTATCTCCTTCATCTCCTTCGGTTATTCATCAAAATGAATTTTAATGTTTTTTCGTCTTCTCCACCCCCACCACATTCCCGTTTCATTCCCTTATGCAAACTGATTGCAAGAGATTTTTCACACATTTTGAAAGACAGCAAGTCAAGCGAAACGGACAATTTACTTTCCAGCCTCCTTCCCGCCATTTGTTTCGTCCGGCACCCGGCTCCCCTCAGTTGATTTGGCAGTCTGTTTTCGCCTGTCACGTCTTTTCACAGAGATTTGTTTTCTGAAACCCATCCATTACCAAACATTTCGTCATTATCTGTCCTTCGACAACACCCCACACCCAGACGGGTTTTACGATTCGATGAGTTGTTTCACCCCCACCACTTTTTTTTCTTCTTTTCTCTTGTCTTGTAAACAAACGGAAAATATCTTTGCATAAAGAAAGAAATAAACAAAACTTCCTCAAAATAAATTTTTGTTAATTCTTTTTGACGAGAAGGCGATCATTCGCTTTCTGATCAAATACGGAGTTTGCTATACCATCTCTATTCGTGTACAAGTCGTGTCTGAACCTCAACTGAAGATATGTTAAGAAACTATTTGTAAGACTATTTTGTGTACTTTTGTACTAGTGAGTAAACCAAAATGAGCTGACTCATTTTATAGTTCACCCATAGAAGGTTAACCAATCAGAAGACTAGAAATATTCGAACCGATGTGTATAAAGGCGGCCATTTTGTTTTCTTTTTCGGAAGATCTACTTCTAACCTGTCCGATGAGGAGACCTGCAAAAGTGCGTTTACCTATTCTTTCCAAATATCCACTGCCAACCTCTGATATGGAAGACCTTAAGAATTCCTGAATAGGTACTACGAGATATTGGTGCTGTTACATTGGACAAATTTCTTCCTACATCGGATTGCTACATTCAAACTACATTAAACATGTATTACACTATTTAGTAATCTTAACATAACTAGCGATATTAAATATCAACCCTTGACCCTGAAAATAGCTTGAAAGAGATGGTTGCTGACGAATACTTTACAGAAAACACGCTTTCCTCAATCCTTCCTTCAGTTTTCTTTTTTCAGTTTCTCACCTTGTAACCCCCTGTGCACTAGGGGCATTCCCGCCTTGCTTAGGGGAACTGATTAAAAAAAAATATATGACATATCATTTCAGAAACACTTTTGTTTGTTTCTAAATAACAGAAGTGACCGAAGCTGTTCGAAATGCCAACTACCTACCCATTCCAGACCAAAATACAAGTAAAATCCTATAAAAATCAGTGGAATATCGAGTTATCTAGGGTTAAAAAAAGATAGAATGAGAACATTCACAAATATAAAAGATACCAGACAAGTAACAAAAATAGAGCTTGATATGGAAACATACATTTTTTCATTGACCGGACAAATCACCCCAAAGTTCCGCCTCGATTCCTATTCGCATCGATGTGCAAAAAAATACATACTATGAACTATCCACTTTATGTTGAAAAGGGTACAAAACAAAATAATTAACGTCACACTGAAAAATGAAAACGCCAGTCAATATATTTACTTTACTAATCTTAACATAACAGTTGACATTAATTATGAATCCCCGGCCCTGAAAATAGCTTGTAAGAGGTGTTGTTGACGAATACGTTCCAGAAAATACCATCGGAAGCATTCAGTGCGATTCCTTTGTTAACGAGATATCTTTCCTAATTTCCAGGACTATTGTGGCTGTCTGGTTGTAGTTGTAATCGTCTTTATATTCTTACTGGTCTTTTTCTACTGCGTTCGACATTTAATAGATATAAATCAACCAATTTCTTTCTCCTGCAGTTATTCCTTCCTCCTGCTGTCATTAGTCAGGCGGTTAATAAATTTTGTGCTTTTTGTGACCAGCTGTAAAAGCTACGAAGTAGGATCTTCAATGCAGGCACCCACTTAAGTTATTTCTACCCTCGGGGTTATATAAACTGACACATTGAAAATCAATTCGCCAGATTGTTCATTTCTGTCAAACTGACAGCCTTGAGCCGAGAGGAATCCGGACGAGGCTTTGCCGAAGGGCAAATTTCGTCCGGGGAGGTAGACAGGCCCTGAACCCGTTTATGCGGGTTCTAAGGGAATATTTTTAGCCGAGCCTTACGGGCTCGGAGAACCTAGGGTAAACTCGGCCTATACATCCCTAGTAGGGGTGGGTGGTCTGTTAAATATAACAGTGAGAATCAAGAAATGATTTGATGGTATAGGCCAATGGATGTCAACCATTTTTTTCCCATGAATGAATTTTGCTTTTAATTTTTTGATAAACCTCCATAACCATTTGATGAAAAAAAGATTATTTTATTTTTTTACTAATAGATAAGTTTAAGAATTGCATATGCTTTGCTTTGAATTCTTCTCTTGCACTTCCCGCCTGTGGAACTCCCTTCCGTTTACTTGTTTCTTTGATAACTAAAAAAAATTAAATGTAACGTCAATCGCCATCTCCTTTGTTCTTGAATCCTGTTCATCTTTTGTCCTTTCTTCATTCCTCCTCATATTCAGTTTTCGCTTTCACTGCTTGTAACCCCCTGCGCACTATGGGGCATTCCCGCCTTGCTTGGGGTGAACTGATTAAAAAAAAATATAGCATCATTTCAGAAATTCTTTTGTTTGTTCCTAAATGACAGAAGTGGCCGTAGCTATTCGAAGTGCCACCTACCTATCCACACAGACCGGACAAGTAAATCCCTAAATAAACAACTAAATATATTGACTTGCGTCTTCATTTCTTTTCAACGTAGAGTGGACATTTCAAAGTAGGTTTTTTTTGCACATCGATGCGAATAGGAATCGAGGCGGAACTGTGGGGTGATTTGTCCAGTCAGTGAAAAGATTTCCATATCTAGTTCTATTTTTACTTGTGTGGTATCTTTTATATTTGTATATGTCCTGTTATCTTTATACGATTTTGCTTGCATTTTCAAAGAGGTCTTACATATATATGAAGAATATGAATAAAAGCAACCATAATTTTTCGCAACAGAAAGCCATGTTTATCGTTAAAACCCGGCGTTTGAAATAGCGTATATGTTTACGGTAGATATGATAGGTATTTGTCTATCAATCTTCGCTTAACAAATGATCTCAAAAACATCAAAACTGACCCTAGCAATGGCCTTTGGGAGGTACTTGCTGGAGAATACTTTTCAGAAAATACGCTAAATAATAATCCTCATCAGCAGGAGTCGGCAACCTACGGCACGTGTGCCACACATTGCACGCCATGCAATTTCCAATGGCCGGCAGCCGCAAATGACATCACAAAGTCCGAACTATTAACTACTACAACGCAAAGAAGATATTTAGCTGCTTCAATTTTAATATATACTAAAGTATATATATTATATATTACTTTATAAGATATATTGTTGAACAGGTATATTGACTTTGACTTGTATAAAACTACGTATGCTGTTGGTACACTGAATGATTTTTAAAAGTCGGCACATTATTAGCAAAAGTTTGCCGACCTCTGGTTTAGAAATTAAAATATTCAACAATCTAGGGTCGCATTACTGCACGTTCAAAATAATTCTTAACTGTTAATAATAGCACATATTTTTAATAAAACACCTTTCGACGTGTATCCCATTCATTTTCGACTTGGAATTTCACCCCAAATTACCTGGAATTGAGAAAAAAAATCTTTATCTATAAAAGGCAGGATGTGTGTGTGTGTGTGTGTGTGCGTGTGTATGTGTGTGTGTGTGTGTGTGTGTGTGTGTGTGTGTGTAACGAATGCACGGACGCAATCTTCGACGGATTTGCACCAAAATGTACATGCACACGCTCCAAGTTAGTGGTAAGGCCAAGACCGACTTTGGATTTCCCAACTCGCATTGATAGTGGAAATAATCGATTTTCTTTCATACTTCTACGGTAGTTTTCATGTAGTTTGCGGCCATTTTCTGCTGGCCAGAGTTAGAGCCTATAACTGGCTGTCACGAATAGGCAGGGAGATTCCATTGGCCAGTGTGAGAGTGAATGTTAACTAGCATGCTAGCATACAAAAAAATCGATAGCTGCATTCGTGACAAGTGGGAAAAATTTAAATCCGCATGGCACTTTACTCCAATTGGCTCATTCGCTTGCTTAAACTCAACGTTAATTCTGATTCCGCAGAACTGCGTTGTGTGTGAAAAAGTATTTCTTGTTAACATTCTTTTTTCATTCGATTTTTCCAGTTACGAGTCGTTTTTTAAAGCTGATCGTTTTGTGTTCATTTTGTTTAGTTCTTTTTTCGTAACAGATTTAATGTTTAGTATAGAGCTTAGAAAAAATTCGCAGTGTGAGATAGGCAAGAAGTAACGCATGTAGCAACATCAGCACGGCAAAGGGCACTTCTTTAAAGGCAAGGAAAGTCAAAAATAATTTAAGTGATAGCAATTGCTGTATGAGTCGTACGATTTTTGAATCAAGCACGGGCAACGCCGGGCCATGCTGCTAGTAATATCTATACCTGAGGATGGTAAATGTTTTTACTGAAAGTATTTGCAAGCAATATGGACCGAACATCAAATCCATTGTAGAATTAATAAAAACAAGGATCGTGTCGTTCAGTAAGTTAATGCCTTATTTAATTTGTTAGCGAAGTGTCTTCGCCATAAATTATATTAACTTTATTGATTTATTCTTTCAATGAATATTTTACGATATTAAGAAAACTCCATTATTTAATAATACTATATATTACTATATAGCATATTGACTTTGACTTGTATAAAAATACGGATGCTGTTGGCACACTGAGTGATTTTAAAACACTAAGTCGGCACATAGTTAGCAAAATGTTACTGACCCCTGCCTTAGCTATCGCATTTTTGGGGCAGGTCCCTAATATAACGTAAAATAGGCATCGAAGTGGCTTTTGAAAATGTGTGAGTGTCTCTGTGTGCGCGTGTGTGTGCGTCAGATTTATAGCGACTATGTTAATAATAAAAAGAATCCCTTCAAGGAAGATATTTGTACGAGATATTAACACACACACACACACACACACACACACACACACACACACACACACACATATATATATATATATGCATATATATATATATATATATATATATATATATATATATATATATATATATATATATATATATATATATGCCTATCCATATGAATAGATACATACAAACACATGCATATAACGTTCAATATGCAGGCATTTAGGCGGAAAATTTATTTAAAAAATTACTGACACTAGGAAAACTGTAACTGTTAGCGATCGTCATTTATATTTATAAATATTCTCCTTTTCTACAGGTTAATATTAATCTACGCCTAAGCCTTTTCCCTATTTCACCTTTCTTAACAGAATTACAACTCTCCCAAACAAACGTACACAACAGTATCGTGAAATCAAAAGATAATAGCAATATCTCCACACATCAAAGTAATTGACGTAATTTTCAGTTAACAGTATGAAAATAGCGTTCTCTAAATTCTTCCAGTTTCTAAGGACATTTTGTTTTTGTTATTATTAATCACTTGCTTTAAAAAAATTATTTTCGTTTTTTGCCTTGAAAAACTCCACATTGGACGAAACGCGTCGGCAACTACTACAGTTTTCCTATTGTCTTTTATATTTATAAATATTGTCTTTTCTACAGGTAAACTCTGAGAAATCTTATGTATAATATTAGTGGTCAATATATATATATATATATATGTATTATTTATAATATTAGTGGTCAATATATATATATATATATATATATATATATATATATATATATATATATATATATATATATATATATATATATATATATATGTATTATTTATAATATTAGTGGTCAATATATATATTTATATATATATAAATATATAAATATATATATATATATATATATATATATATATATATATATATATATATATGAATTTCCAAGAGGATAGAATCCATGTCCAGCACAGAGCAAGCATAAAAGGCGTAAACACTAATATTACACTGGAATCGTAATCACGATCCAATACATCAGACCTACAAAGTAAAAACAAAATCGGTAAATATAACTCCGGCATATATATATATATATATATATATATATATATATATATATATATATATATATATATATATATATATATGTTTAAACAGATATTATTTAATATAACAATGGATGTTGATAATGTCTGATCATGAGCGTTTCTAATGTTTGTATGTTCTGGTGAAAACAAAAACAAAAATTTTCCAAAATTTGGATATTTTTTATTAACTTCGTCCTTGATGTAAACTTTCGGCTCATATGAGTCATTTTAAGACAGGTTATACGGACATTTTAACAAAGATATTCACCATCTAAGATAATATTTTGTTAGAAGATTGCGATTCGACGATAACGGTCGTGAAATAGCATACGCAGGTCGTAAGTTCAAGATGGTGTTCTATGACGTCATACCACGCTAGAGGCCGAAATATTAACAACAGAAAGATATGTCGAGATGCAAAATAATATGTTGCATCTATATTCTAAGACCCGTTTTGTGTTCAATTTACTCGCTCAATGTCATTTTTTTCGACATTGATATGAGGAAGTGGTTGTATACAGCTTACAGTTTAGATATTTCTGAACATGTCTGGTTCCACGCTTGGCATCTATATGAAAGTCTCGATATTTTTGACTCGAATTTTCAGTTTGATGTTTTGGTTTCGTTGCTAACAAAAAAAAACCTGATTTAATTAAATATTAGGCTAAACATCACATAGCCCTTCAGTATGGGGAGAAGCTAACTGTGGATGCTTTTTATGTAATGTTTTATTTAACATCTCGCCTTTTCGCTGTTTACAGCCGGTTGCGCTGGCCTCGGTGCGAGCACCGATCCCTCCCTCTTGTGCAATGGGAGGGCGCGGCCTCGGGCAGCTTTTCCCCAGGGCTGGGTACCTCTCAGTATAATTTTCTCAGTTACCCCCATCTCCTTAGACAGAGAAGCCCCCGAGCGCACTCTGCCCAAAGACAGAGACGCAACTGAGAGATGATAAATAATGTACAAAATACTTATAGTAATTTAAACGGTGTTTACTCATTCGCCTCGAGAATAAAATGTGACACAAGGTCTTTTTAAAGTGGGGACCCGAGCGCGTGCACCCGAGCGGGAACAAAAATTGCCCACAACCCCCCGTAACCGTCGGTTGCGCTGGCCTCGGTGCGAGCACCGATCCCTCCCTCTTGTGCAATGGGAGGGCGCGGCCTCGGGCAGCTGTTCGTCAGGGCTGGGTACCTCTCGGTATTATTTTCTCAGCTGCCCCTCTTTCCTTTGACAGAGAAGCCCCTGAACGCACTCTGTCCAAGGACAGAGACGCGACTGAGAGATGATAAATAATGTTTAAATTACATTATAGCAATTTATACATTAAAAGGTCAGTATCTGTATTATATATTATCAGCTTCAAGGTAATATCATTCTTCAGCTTTAAATAATTTGCATATTTATTTTAAAAATAGTTTATTTTATTAATTAACTGTACTTCGTTCACTTTTTATGCGCCGTGTCCTTTCAGGACGTAGGCGATCATGGCTCTCTACTTTCATCTATCCCTTGCAGCTCTCAACATGTTCCGTCCTTCTGCCACCTACATCTATCCATTTGTTAATCCTGCCATGTATATAATAATATTTTT
Organism: Acanthosepion esculentum; assembly: GCA_964036315.1. NCBI lineage: Eukaryota > Metazoa > Mollusca > Cephalopoda > Sepiida > Sepiidae > Acanthosepion > Acanthosepion esculentum. Next base: position 23,383,078 of record OZ038502.1, on the reverse strand, counting down.
TTCCCTTGTCTCTTTTTTTTCCCTCTTTTCGACTCAGATATTTCATCCCCATTGCCCATTACATGTCTTAGAAACTCCAGCTGCATCTTCCTGATGTTAATTATTAGCCACCATCGGTTCTCATTCGCGCGGTCCATGATATCCTCAGCATCCTTCTGTAGAACCACATCTCTGTCGCCTCGAGTCTCTTCTTTATCTACGATTGTTTTGGTTTTCATATTAAAAATAATTATGTTTAAGAATATCGTCTTATATACTGCAGAAAATTGATTGAAATTTGCACTTTACTTGGCCTTCAACAAGTTGCCATTTATTTGTAAAACTTTCCTTATTTATAAAAAGCCAATTTATGAATGAAATCTTCATTTAAAATCTTTACTTCAAAGATTTCAAATAGTGAATATATCTTACATTGCAAAGCGACAGCAAATGGGCGAAGCCTTCTTGTAAGTCATAATAAGCCATGTTAAAATATTACAGCGTTCATGTAATTATAGAATAATGGAGATTTTGTCGGCATACATTATTCCGTTATTGGATTATCTGTCGAATTCTGCGCGAAAGACTTATGAATTTAAGGGTAACGAAATTTATATGCGTCAAATGTATTTTCTTTTTTGTATTGCAATACACAATATTCCAAACCTGCGCAAATATCCCATCCAGTGTATGCGTCCGCCATGTTTATTCACAAGACATTTGAAAAATAATCCCTTGAGTGTTGAAAAATCCTAAAACAAAATACATATCGCTATATTTTACATGTATAATTCATCTGAGAAACCCCTGAAGTGATTTATTTTCCTTTATTTTTTTTTCTTCGTTGTTTCGTCATATATGTTTGAACGTATTCTTTGTTTGTTTGTAGGTGTTTTTAGAGGCTTGAAATGGCAAGACACCTTTCTTGCTTATCACACCTCAAAAGGTCCCTAATGCTAATGCGATTTTCCCGCTATTTTAGAAAGGAAGCCACTCTTGCGTTTTAGTGTTCAAGGTTCATTCACATTAAATCTCTCTTTGTTAACGTTTCTGTAAGAAATATTTGAAATTATTTGGTTTTTATTTTTACTCCTCTTTATTTGTTTTTTTTTTGTTGTTTTGTTTTTCCTCTTCTTCTAAAGTATATAGATAAAGATAAGACGTTGATGAATAGAAATCGTCGTCCCGTATAAAATATCAACGGCTTAAACATATTTGCAGCTTAATCTCAAGCGTAGAAGGAGCTGAAAATTTGAAAAACGAATAAAATAGAAATTAAAAAAAATGTTTCGAAAAATGGCGTATATTGAAGGGCGAATGTAAAATACACAGTGAACTAACTTAAAAAAATGAATTTTCAAAATTCAGTGTGGCATGAAGAATCTAATACCAATATAGACGGTGAAGGTGGGGATGCTTTTATCTCGGTCTTAAATGTGTTCTGTAAAGTGACGTCTTTAATGCGACCAGTCTCTTGAATAAGAGAAAATAAAATAACACATAAGTAAATGAAAATTTTAGGGGTCAAGTGACAAAAAACCTGACGTTGAGGACTTGCGGTTACGGGGCTATATTAACGGCCACAATTGGGGTTGACTTTAGTTCTGAACCCCACGTTAACGGTGACAGAGTCTCCCTCGAGTTTCCAACCGTTACCAGGCGCACGTTGTAATTCTGAGATCTGGTGGGAATAAGAATTAGGGGGAGCTGATATCTTAGTCTATTCTGAGTTACCAGAAGTGACAAAAATTATCCTCGTCTTGGGTATGACAATTAAATGCATCCGGCAGAAAGGCCGCTGACCAGAAGGTTTTGGAACCACATCTTAATTGCTGTTGTTTCCAGGTCCATCCTGATCCGGGGTGGTAACACCTGTTAGGGTCCCAGCTGTGGGGAAATAATTGACCCCCAAACTGTATGAAAATACGATGAAAGTGTAAAAATAGGTTTTAATACCTATTACCTTAATGAATTTTTGAAGAAAAAATTATTACCAGTAATATATATTTGAAAAGAAAATATTGCTAGCAATAAATCTTTGGAAAAAAATGTTGCCAACAATAAATATTTAAAAAAAAAATATTACCAGCAATAAAGATCTTGTCGGCATTAAATAACCCATTGAGGTTGATATGCCGTAAACCAAACCAAAGCAGACCAAAGCAAACCAGAAAATGTCCCAAATATCCCCTGCCTAGCCACTGAGACCGTTCAAGTGAAGGCGTAAGTAAACACTTAAATATATTTGAAACGGGGTTCGAATACTCATTTCTATCTGTGGTTATTGTTTTCCTCTTCAGAGCAAATGCGTGCGTCATCTAGTTGTTAGAACGTTTGCTTACCGGGTTCGAATTTCGTCGTAGTCAATTTATCAAGAAGATAATTTTTTGATGTTAACCTCCTGAGGAGACGATCCCAGCGTCCGAAAACCTTTTTATCAAGCTGGAATAAGAATATTAATTAAAAATTTAAAAAAATTAATGTGCAAATATAAGTGAAACCTTAGTTTCATTATTTGGCGACTCGCTCTTTTGATGTCACGGCATGGGACTATTCGTTTTCGATAATTTTTAAGAAGTTTATGGCAGTAGTGAGCGTCAATTTTTACCATTCTGCTTGGTAAAACTCCCACAATGGCTCGATATTGCCTGAGTTTCTTGCATGTATTACCGTCTTTAACTATTTTGGGGACACTTTGAAAAGGAAACTCCAGAATATCTGCCTGCAAACAAATCTCAGAGCACGTATCGCAAAACTGTTGCCCTCAGCTGCAGCTGTATCTGCAATAAACCCTATAACCTCACGGTCATTACAAGGCCAGTCAAAGTGATGGGCATTTTGCTCATGGTCAAAGGATCGAGAAATGAAAAGAGTGTACAGCAGTTGGGGCAAATCTGTTTGCAGTGTTTACTGGAAAATGTTTGTGAGTTGCACAAATAAGGCGAATATAGCAACGGGTGGTGAATCTCGGTGAACGATGATGGCCGCAGAAAGAACACATACTGATTTTTTTTTCCATTTCAATCCATGGAAATATATCTTTTATTGTTTTATTCAAATCATGCTCTGTCAGGTGGTCTCTGGTTGAGGCAAACTTTGACTATAATAAAAAAAAAAGATTTCCCTGACGGGCTAAAGGGATGCAGTTTCGATTCCAGTCGGAAGCATAAATTTTCTTTAGTACAACTTTGTTGGATTACCGCCTCCTGACGATAATTACAGGCGACGCGAGATTTAAAAGCCACTTCGTCTTTCCTTTTTTTTCTAACTTTGGAAGCGGCAAGGCTTTCTCTTCTAACCCAGAGACACACACTGAAAATTGCTTTGAAATTTGTTTTTCTCAACTTTAACTTTATTTCTTATTTAGAATTTTATATAACATTTCCTTTGAACATATATATATATATATATATATATATATATATATATATATATATATATATATACAGAGTTGTTCGATAAAAGTTACTCACCTGATTTTTTTTTACTAAATGTTCACTTCTCCGATGAAACGAAAGTTGAGCTAAATTCAAAGGATACGCGATCTAAAATCCGAAGAAGAAGCTTTGAAAGCTCTTTGAGTTTAGAGGTAATTACTGTCAAGCATCCGTTCAGTATAATGTTCTGGGGATGCTTTTCTTTTCATGGAACTGGTTTCTTAAAACCTATTAAAAAGACCCTCAGGGGCGAGCAGTACAAGTGAATTATAGAGTCTTGTCTGCTCCCTTCTGCAGAAAAGGTGAAAATCGACCCACCAAGCTCATTTTTATGCAGGATAATGCTCCCTGTCACAAATCAAAATTGATGAAGGAATACTTTGATGAGAAGCAGGTGAGTGTTATGAAATGGCCGCCCCAATCTCCTGACCTCAACCCCATATAAAATTTATGGAGCATTATAAAGTTCAGGCTCTCGAGAAAGCAGTTGAGCAACAAAGAGGAATTGATTGTAAATTTCATATCCGAATGGAATTCAATGCTTGGATATAAGATTTGCCAGAACCTAATCAAGTCAATGCCAAAAAGGGTTGAAAAGGTTATTCAAAATAAACGAGGACCCATAGATTCTTAAATATTTCGAACTATATTACCTATTATAAATAAATGATACCTCTATTATTCTTTATTTAAAGCTGTTCGGTTATGTTTCTATTGATTACTAGTTGCAGGAAATAACTGAGTCACTTTTTTTGCACAAAGTTTTTCCTTAAATCTCATTTGTATCCAAAATTATAATTATCAATAGAATTCCTTAGGGTGAGTAGACTTTTTTACTGGGTGGTCAGGAAGGGGTCTTTATATTAGTAAGAATAAAAATTAGCTTGACACCAAAACCAATCGACGAAAAAAAATTTTAAGTAAAAAAATCAGGTGCTTCACTTTTATCGAACAGCACTGTATATATATATATATATATATATATATATATATATATATATATATATATATATATGTGAAGAAATATAGTCTTAAAGTGTGCTATATTTAGGATAAAGTGCTGAATATCAGAGATAGAGCGTGTGTAAATATAATAGTGAACATAGAAGTCAACACTTAGAGGGGACAGTCTGTTTCATGCTAGATGCAATCGTCGGGCCCGACGATTCCATCTAGCATGAAACAAACTGTCCCCTCTAATTGTTGACTTCTATGTTCACTTTGATATATATATATATATATATATATATATATATATATATATATATATATATATATATTAACTGTTTGTTTGAATTCCATGCTTGTTTTTTGTCTTATTTTTGCTCAGACTCACTTGAGTCCGCCAGTAGTGTTTGCGGGACAAATGTACCAAAGACCGTCACATATTTACTGAAAAACTTCCACACATTGCAGCAAATGTGGTTAGGATGGCAACAACTTCTTAATCTAGGATGGTTAAATTTCACTGTTTAATAAAATGAACAGGGATAGTAAATCAAACGCTTATATCCACAAAAAATAACATCCATATGAATTAAACATATTAATGTTTTCTGGTCGTAAAACGTGTATAATCACACTATTTCTTTCTAATTTCTCTGTCTTTGCGGAGATTAACACATTAAGTACAAATGAAAAAATATCAAACCGAGCGTTGCAGATATTGGTGATAATAGCAAGCCAAATATAGTACACAAGAAAAGGTTATTCTAAAGAAAGAAAAAAACGGAATAGATACAAATAAATAAAATAAATAATAACTGGGGACATCTTCCAGAACAAAAGCGGTTTTTCCTAAAAGGATATGGATGTCTAGCCACATTGATGAGCTGTGATACAGCGAAACAGGCTTGTATGTGGATAACTATATTACGCTCTAGTTATTCGATCGAGCACTATAGAGATAAGAGTAATTTCAAAACAGTATCGGCCTCCGCTATTAACGCACCGCTCTTTATTAATGAATTGAGCCCTCTGGCTGCTGACATTTGTATACATCCGTATATGATACGTTAAATTTTTCCCTTTCTCTGCCGAGCTCCGATAACTTAGGGGTAGGAACTCTGACTGATGCTAATCGGTTGCGTTTCAACCCCGGCTTGAAGCAATCGGATGTCTTGTCACACTGATGAGGTGTGATACAGCGAAACAAGCTTTTATCTGGATGACTACATATATATATATATATATATATATATATATATATATATATATATATATATATATATGATAGAAATTAGGAGGATTAATTATGTTAATTTCTATCACTTGTATATCCTTGCTTGAACCGGCTTCTAATGCTCTGGATGGAGCGGCTTGGGGATAGTAGTTGTGGCCCGTGGGGACAGTCCTATGGGTAAAAGAGAAACTCGGACGAGTTCCACTACGGAATATGTGATCGAGCGGCGCCATATCAAGTTCAATTCGTTACCCCTTCGTTACCGAGGCCTGTTGGAACAGTTGGTATGACGTTTGCGTGATAACGTAACTGTCCGGGTTTCATTTCTCAGTAGCGGATGCGCATTGCTGATGAGTCCCAAATAAAGGACGAAACGGATGACCACTGCATTCTGTTGAGTTTTCTTCTAGACTCGATGAATTGCTTAATTATAATATATATATAATGGTGGCGATTTAATATTTCAGCCGTTTAGATGCATCCTTCTTTTGGTATTTTTCTTACGAACTATTTTTTTCAAGTTCTTCTTTTTTTTTTCGTTGCCTGCCATAAAAATTAGTTCCTCGACAAAAATCACTCGGCTTGAAACAAGAGAACAATAAAAGTCGTATTAACGTTTCGAAAGAAGCTTAGCGATAATGATTTGGGGTTGTCTGGGAGTTGCATTTAAGGTCTACGAAACGAGGCTGTGGCCACGAAGATTTCAGTCGACATTTTATGATCATGATTGACTGACTGATTGATACGTTATCTTAATACTTATCAACTTCTTGCAGATCATTTAAAACCACCAAATAATTTCAAATAGTAAAAAAAAAAAATTTATAGACAATGTATTACTGAAAAAAAAGGCTATTAATTAACCAATAGCTTGGGGGAATCGGTAGGTTTATAGCTTTCCCAAGGCTATTTGCTCATGAATGAAATAACGAACCCGACTGGAATTTGAACTCGGCTCTCCGAGATCCAATTCCGAGCCTTTATTTATTACACCAGCCACACATCCAAAATTACAACATCTGAGATTCCCAAGCGGTCGCCAGGCTCCAATTTAGTGATCGTATGTGAATCAGTGTTTCGTCGTGATATGGCCATAAACCCCGGATGATGTGAATGCGTACTGATGGAACTTTTCTTTTTCAAGGATTTCTTTCGGAATCCCGCTAACCGTCTTTTACACACACTGTTTCTTGAAGACATAAGCGGTGATGGTTCTCTACGTTTTCCTCTCCTTAAAATCTCTAAGCAATATTTCTTCTTTCTGTTCGGTCATCCATTTATGAATCCACATTAGGTAGGTCACACCCTATTTTCTCCCTCGCTCTTGTCCTGCGAGTTTCAAATTTTCCAAGCCTTCTTTTCTCATTATGTGCATTTAAATTTTAAATTGTCTCTTTCTTATTCTAAGTGTAAATGTCATTTTGTTGCTATTTTCCTTAAAAATCCCCACCTTTAACTGTCATATTGCGCCCATAATATTCTCAGATTCCGGAGGAATTGTCCAAGAACTGAATGAAAATGGATAATTTAATGCTTATAAATAATAATAATAACAATAATAATAATAATAATAATAATAATAATAATAATAATAATAATAATGATAATAATAATAATAATGATAATAATAATAATAATAATAATAATAATAATAATGATAATAATAAAAATAATAATAATGATAACAATAATAATAATGATGATAATAATAATAATAATGAAAATAATAATAATAATAATAAATTTTGCAACTCCTATGGGAAGGAAACTGAAAGAAACTGGTACGAACACGACCCTGACCCGGTTACGGAGATAGGACCTGTTACAATTCTATGGGACTACGCAATACACACTGACAGAACAATCAAAGCCAACCGCGCAGACATTGTTATTAAAGACCACAAACAAAATAAGTGCCTCCATATTGATATGACAGTCCCTGCAGAAGGCAATGTATCTTTGAAGATATTCGAAAAACTGTCAAAATACAAGGACCTTGAAATAGAAATCTCAAAAATGTGGCACATGGGAACATCAACAATCCCTGTTGTAGTTGGAGCCTTGGGATTGGTTGGAAAAGATTCCAGTAGACTAATTGAAGGGATCTCTGGAAGTCCATGCCTCAAAGAGATACAAAAAATTGTTCTGACAAGTACAGCCCACACTTTACGAAGGGCTTTAACTATGTAATTATTTTTTTATTTTATTTTACTTTTATTTTTTTATTTTTTTCAGTGGAAAGTGTCATGATGCCATTTCTAACCTTAGGTCCCTGGGCGGGACCCGGAAAGAAATGTGTAAACGCCAGATATCAAAGGAAAAAAAAAAAAATAATAATGATAATAATATTTTTTTTTTGCAGTGGAAAATGTCATAATACCATTTCTAACCTTAGGTCCCTGGGCGGGACCCGGAAAGAAATGTGTAAACGCCAGATATCAAAGGAAAAAAAAAAAAATAATAATGATAATAATATTTTTTTTTTGCAGTGGAAAATGTCATAATACCATTTCTAACCTTAGGTCCCTGGGCGGGACCCGGAAAGAAATGTGTAAACGCCAGATATCAAAGGAAAAAAAAAAAAAAAAATAATGATAATAATATTTTTTTTTTGCAGTGGAAAGTGTCATGATGCCATTTCTAACCTTAGGTCCCTGGGCGGGACCCGGAAAGAAATGTGTAAACGCCAGATATCAAAGGAAATAAAAATAAAAAAATGATAATAATATTTTTTTTTTCAGTGGAAAGTGTCATGATACCATTTCTAATCTTAGGTCCCTGGGCAGGACACGGAAAGAAATGTGTAAACGCCAGATATCAAAGGAAAAAAATAATAATAATAATAATGATAATAATAATAATAATAATACACATAGACAGACCAATCAAAGCCCAGACATCGTGATTAGAGACCGCACCTTCTTATTGACATGGCGGTCTCTGCAGACTATAATGTATCCTTGAAGATCTTCAGAAACATGTCAAATTACAAGGACCGTGAAATCGAAATCTCAAAAATGAGGCTCGTGAGAACCTCAACAATTACAGTTGTGGCTGGAGCCCTCAGGTTGATTGGAAAAGATTCCAATAGACTCATTGAAGAGATTCATGGTGGACCATGCCTTAAAGAAATAATAAAAAAAAATTCTCACAAGTACAGAACACAACTTACAAAGAGCTTTATCCATGTAAAATATGCGTGATAATTTTTTTCAAAACTGCTTAGTGGAATATGTCACGATGGAATTTCTGACCTTAGGTCTCTGGTTGGGACCCGGAAAGAAATGGGAATACACCAGAAATCAAAGGAAATAATAATAATAATAATAATAATAATAATAATAATAATAATAATAATAATAATAATAATAAAAACAACAACAACAACAACAATGATCAATACCTATGAAAATTAGGATATTTGAATTAATCTTAATTCCAGCTGGGTTCATTTTCTCACATTTTTGGGGTGAATGTGATATTGTAACTATTTACACTTTATACGTTGTTTGGACTGTTGTCCTCATCTGTATTGTCACATTCAAAACGTTTCGGCCGTTGTACGCTCTGACCTTCTTCAGGGAATATTTAAAAAAAAATTTGAACTGAACCTAGAAGAATAAAACGTTGTGAATGTGACAATAACGATGAGGACAACAGTCCGAACAATGTAAAAAATGGTAAATAGTTACAATACCTAATCTCAGAAATATAGACAGATCCTGAAGAAGGGCGTAGCGTACAATGGACGAAACCTCATAAATGTGGCAATAAATATGAGGAAAACAGTTCGAAGGATGTAAATAGTGTAAATGTTTGCAATACCTCATCTCAGAATTATAAACAGATCCTGAAGAAGGCTAAAGCGTACAATGGTCGAAACCTCATGAATGTGGAAATAAAGATTAGGAAAACAGTTCGAAAGATGTAAGTAGTGTAAATAGTTACAATACTTCATCTCGGAAATATAGACAAACTTTAAGAACGTATTGAAATAATAATGATATCTCCGTTACTAATCACGAGTGTCCCGTAAATATAGAAAAATATTTTAGAAATATATACAGCGTAACTGATATTATTGTTACTGTATGAGTTATTTATAACTTATCAAGAATTAACATTCCTGATTTAAAATATATTTTCCATTCAATTATTCGATAAATATTTCTACTCGATAAACTTCATATATGTTTTCTTTGGGCTGCACGTGCTTGTTAGCAACCTGCTAAAGATCGTGCAGCCACGTCCTTGATTTTTATCAGACTCTGATTTACACTCATTCATTTTCCGAGTGTGGACAAATGTCTTGTCTGTGCCATTGCCTTTGTATGCAAATCTGTTCCCGTTTCCATTCGACCTAAATCTTGTGTGTCCGGTCAGGCGTAGATGCTAGAGAGAAACATCTTGCAATCTATACTTCACTCGCCATCTTCATTTCGACAGATGACCACCATTGGCATAACACACGCGCGCGCGCGCACACACACACACACACACACACACACACACACACACACACACACACACACACACACGAGCACGCGCGAAAGAAGAAGAAAAAAAAAGAAAGAATAAACCCTAGAAAGTCTCTACAGAAGCAGAAATCGATACTGCAGCTAAAAATATATTGCCTTGTTCAGCTACATTTCTACATCGATTCTAAAAGCTTTGTTCCCCAGTGCCTCACCTACCCACTTCACGCAGGAAAGGCATGCAGCAGCGCCACCCCCCCCTACAACATCCGCCTAACTGCTGTTATGCACACTATACTCCAAACTCACCTCGCCCTCTCAATGTCCATTAAGATATCCTCTGGGGCCCGGATTCTCAGTTACGCCCGTTCTCTTCCACCTGCCATTTTCTTGCAACCCATCGGAGTTTCATTCAAATTTCGATGCCAGTTCCTGTTCTGTTTTTTTAGGTTCTCTCATTCTTTTGTTTCGATTGGAAGTACCAAGAAAAATTCCTGAGTGGAGCCAACGACCAGAGGAGATTTGCCATTTGCTGCCATTTACTACCATTTCCATCTATCTATCTATCTATCTATCTATCTATCTATCTATCTATCTATCTATCTAAGCTTTTTTGTTTATCTATCTATCTATCTATCTATCTATCTATTTATCTATCTATCTAAGCTTTTTTGTTTATCTATCTATCTATCTATCTATCTATCTATCTATCTATCTATCTATCACAGTCCTTTTCATATATATCTATCTCAGACCTTTTCATATCTATCTATCTATCTAAGCCCTTTTCATATCTATCTATCTATCTATCTATCTATCTATCTATCTATCTATATAAGCCCTTTTCATATCTATCTATCTATCTATCTATCTATCTATCTATCTATCTATCTATCTATCTAAGCCCTTGTCATATCTATCTATCTATCTATCTATCTATCTATCTATCTATCTATCTATCTATCTATCTATCTATCTAAGCCCTTGTCATATCTATCTATCTATCTATCTATCTATCTATCTATCTATCTATCTATCTATCTATCTAAGCCCTTTTCATATCTCTATCTCAGTTCATATCTTTTCTCTCTATCTCTCTCTCTATCTCCGTCTTTTCATATATGTATCTCTATTCATATCTCCCGCTCTGTCTCTCTTTCTCACAGAGTCTGTTTAGCAATCAATCTAACTAGCTAGCTAAGAAGGAACACAAACGAGTGGAAAGAAAGCATATTATCGGAAGAAAACGTTTAAAAAGAAAGGAAATCAAGAGGGAAGGAGTGAAGGAAGGAAGGAAGGAGACCTGGCAAAAAGGAAGGAAGGAGACCTGGCAGGAAGAAAGGAAGGTCGGAAGGAAGGAGAGCTGGTTGGAATAATGAAGGAAGGAAGCAGAGCTGGCAGAAAGGAAGGAAGGAAGGAAAGCTGGCAGAAAGGAAGATAAGAAGAGAGGAAGGAAGGAAGGAAGGAAAGCTGGCAGAAAGGAAGATAAGAAGAGAGGAAAGAAGGAAGGAAGGAAGGAAAGCTGGCAGAAAGGAAGATAAGAAGAGAGGAAAGAAGGAAGGAAGGAAAGCTGGCAGAAAGGAAGATAAGAAGAAAGGAAAGAAGGAAGGAAAGCTGGCAGAAAGGAAGATGAGAAGAAAGGAAAGAATGTGTCAGAAAGGAATGTAGGGACATTCCTTTCTCTTTCTTTCATTCCTTCTCTTTCTTTCATGCCTTCTCTTTCTTTCATTCCTTCTCACAGGTAAAAATGGTTCCATGGCTGTTTGTCTCTCTCTCTCTCTCTCTCACTCTCTCTGTCGCTATCAATTATACTTTGGCCTTTTCCCCATCTGTGACTCTTTACCATGCCAATTATTTATAAACCATAAATTTAGGAAGGTGGCGGTTTTATTGACGAAATATAAATATGATGCTGTTGTATGGTATTCTTTAGGGTTAAGTCCCTTTTTTGTCAGAATAAAAGTAAACACATGGCAGTTACTGTTTTTTATGGAAGAGAATTTTTGAAAATGAGCCTTGGGAATTTCAAGGGCCCTGGATTTTGAAGGCATGAAAAAAACACAAAACAAAAAAAAATCAAAACAAAAAAACAATGGGAAACGTGACTATTTTGTTTGAATGGTTGACTGAACAAAGGCAAGTAATGGCGATAAAGCGTCAGAAGTAACTTAGTCCGACAAAGGACAGTCGGCTGCCAAGAGACATGATCGGTCACTTCCTTATTAGGACACCGCACATAAAGAGAAAATATGTCAGAAATTCGAAGACGCTCTCGACTGACCGCCTCTAGTAGCAAAGTGGCGGCCATTAAATAGAACTGAAGAGAAACTACTCTTCAAGAGAAGATATCTTTGTAAAAGGAAAGATCGAACGCTAACGAGAATTGATACGAGGTGCGAAAGCTCACCCGGAAAATATATAAACTAAATAGAATTATATGGTGAATTATCAAGTCAGGATGTTTAAGACACCAGAAGTGTTGAAATAAAATGGCTATTTTTGTAGTGATTTTATAACATATTAATGTTAGAATTTTTGAATAAATTATATTTGCTCTATTCTGTATTAAGCACTGTTTTAAGAATAATATTTTTTGGTTATTGGAATTTATTCCGTATACACCAATCCAATACTTGGATATATGTATATATATATATATATATATATATATATATATATATATATATATATATATATAAGTGAACATTGAAGTCAACACTCAGAGGCGACAGGCTGTTTCATGACGGTCACAATCATCAGGCCGCGAATGCTGGATATTTCCATGGCAATATATGAATAGCCGAGGAAATATCCAGCATTCGCGGCCTGACGATTGCGTCCAGCATAAAACAGCTTGTTGCCTCTGAGTGTTGATTAAATGTTCACTTTTATATTTATATTTGCCTACGCACTATCTCTGACATTGGGCACTTTATCCCATAAATATAGCACACCTTAAAACTATATTTCATATATATATATATATATATATATATATATATATATGTGTGTGTGTGTGTGTGTGTGTGTGTCTTTCATGTGTTCTTAGAATTTTTTTTCTTCTTTTCTGGATGTAAGCCCTTGTGTAAATTAATTGAAACAACCGCTTTAATTTCGTTTTTTTCCCTATACGGTCAGTTTTTAGACCTACTGGTGTGACAGGGTGTAATCGATTTCTATTTTCTCCTCAGATTAGGTCATTTGCAGTGGTGTGCAGTAATACGAATCTCTTTTCAAGGTGTATGATAAAATTTGTTTGGCCGTAAAAACTATTGCGTCATCCGTGATTGCATCAGATTTTATCACGCTCAGACACTATTGTCTCGACTGTCGATTAGTTGTCCTACGGTCATTGTCTGCGATGGACGTTATTCCAAGGAAGCGTACGAAAATTGTAACGCTGCAGGAACACAGTTACCAGTGAGCAAATGAAAGTAGTTTAGACTGGCCCAGAAACTCTCCGGATTTCAATCCAATCGATAATTCCAAGGAACGCCTTCGCGGAATGGACAGAGAAAGTACTAACATTTGTACTGGGTCGTGTTTCATTGGAGAAGTACAAAAAAGTAAATAATAACAGAATTATTTGTTTTCTTTCAATTAATTTGCATAAGGGTTTAATATATAAAAATTGTCGAGGTGCTATCGGCTATACTTTTAGACATCATCAAGGATGCATTTTATTTTTATTTTTACCTGAATGTATGGTTTGTTTTATGTATGTATCAAGAGGTATATTAATGTTTTATTTTCCAAAGGCTCTAAACATTGCACAGAAATAAACAACTCAAAAGGAGAAAAAACAAGAAGATTAGATTAATTATTTATTTTAAAATATTTACAACTGCTAAACTCACCGTCAAAATTAATAATTCACCTACAAGAGAACTACTATTATTTAAGAATTTACTATTATTTAAGAATTTACATGATCCTTAAGGAAATGTTTCTGATGAATCCAAGTTCGTAAATAATTATGTTGGGCAGACAACAACATGCCTAACAAGGAGACTCACTTTACATCTCTCTGACCATAGCTCAATTAGGGCTTATTTAAATACCTATGGAGACCTACTAAATTCCATCCGCAATATATTCATTGATCATACGAATATAACACCTTCTGCCACATCTAAAAAAAGGCTAAGTATAATGGAAGCATTATTAATAAAAATGAAAAAGCCAACACTATCGGCTATGAACACGGTTAAAATATCCTGACCATGTTTGTAAAATAACGCATTCCTATAAATGTGTAAAACAGTCCATATATCGAAAGTAAAAATAAAATTCATTCTTGATAATGGCTAAAATTTTAGCCGAAAGAGCTCGGACATATAAAACATTTGTAGATTTTTTATATAATTTACGTTCAGAAAAGAAAAAAAAAAGAATGAAAAATTATATAAAAAAATATTAACCACAGTAACTTGTCAGTCGTTTTTAATGAAACTTGCATAAAATTATATATATATATATATATATATATATATATATATATATATATATATATATATATATATATATATAAACTGTCCGAATGTTCTTTTGATTCGAGCGCTTTCGGCTATACATTTAACCATATGGCTAAATGTATAGCCGAAAGCGCTCGGATAAAAACAACTTTCGGACAGTTTTTATATAATTTATCATCCAAAATGAAAAACATTATATATATATATATATATATATATATATATATATATATATATATATATATATATATATAATGGCGATTGTATGAAAACGTGTAAAATGTTTATTTGTGATGCGTTTCGTACTTCAGAACTTCATCTAACTAGAACTACACATGTGGTAACATCACATTTACAATCGAAAATATTCTATATAAACTCAACATAACAGTTGTTACTACTACACCCAAAACAATAAAAGACTTAGTCAATGCTAAAAAAAAACCAAAACAAACAATAAGCCTAAACCTGTAGAAGGAGTTTACTCCATCGCCTGTAATAATTCTCACAAAAATACATAGGTGAAACCTTAAGGAATCGAAATAAATAATTGCATGAACACAAAAGGAACATTTTACAAAATAATACGTCAAATGAGTTGGTTGCCCACCGTAACGAAACTGACCACAACTTTGACATAAAAAAATTCTACTCATATCAAAGGAGAAAAATAATTCACTACGACGTAAATTTCCTAGAAAGGGCCTTAATCGCAAGGTTATCTACAGTAGATTTGCGCTCTGGCTCTTACAATATTTCCCTATTCCTGGCAGATCTTCTAATATCAACGTATGTAATATCTACTTACAAAAGAGATGAAAAATTAAAAACAAACAAAAAAAAAAAAAAACAAGACTGTAAATGAATTCGGCTAGATAAAAAAGAAAAAAAAATTAAAATTCCTAGCACCTCTCTGTCGTGAGCATGCGCAGTTGTATCAACATAAAACATTGAGTCTGGTGAAATCTTGAGGGACGAAACGCGTCACAAGTAAACTTTTCCCACTTTGTCATAGAATTTCTCCAACACTGTTATTGATTTAGAAACATCATTATCTCATATACATGTATACATACACACACACACACACACACACACACACATATATATATATATATATATATATATATATAGATAGATAGATAGATATGCTGGACTCTCCCATCGTTTGTTCAGCGTACGAGGGTGAAGCAACTCAGTTCCTAGGAACCGACAGCTAGACACCTGCACATATAATGTGCTTATAGGCTTTGTGCAGAACAAACCACACTTTCTAAAGAGACCTGGTGCACTACGACAGCGCCCCTCCGCATGTCTTGAATTCAGAGTTGTCCTTTTCCTAGACTAGATTGTCCTGCTATTTACCCATAGCTGGGGGGAGGGGAGAAGAGGATTCATACTTTCCCCGAAGGTATGAGAACGTAAGTGAATGTAATGGATTCGACTGTAATTCGAACACGGCTCTCCGATTCCTATTCTTCAATCCGAGCCGCTATCCATTACTTCACCATGACTTTTATTTATTTATATATACATTTTATTTATATATATATACATAAATATATATAAACACACACACACACACACATATATATGTATATATACATATATATATATATATATATATATATATATATATATATATTTACACACGCTCTATCTCTGATATTGAGCACTTTACCCCATAAATATAGCACACTTTAAGACTATATTTCTGCATATATATATATATATATATATATATATATATATATATATATATATATATATATTTACACGCCTACATACACATGTAAGAGTGTGTGTATGTGTGTGAGTTTGTGTGTGTGAGCGTGTGTGTGCAACTAGACTTGGTGCTAGGAAGTTCTTGGTAAAACCTAGAGGTCCCTTCCAATAAAACTTTTGACGGACGCATATCCACTACTACTCCATATATATATATATATATATATATATATATATATATATATATATATATATATATATATATATATATATATATATATATATATATGCGCACGTGTATTTGTGTGTGTGTGTGTGTGCGTTTGAAACAGATAATTACTGTTTGGTGTAGTCCTCAGTGTTCACATGTTTTATATATATATATATATATATATATATATATATATATATATTTGTGCATGTCCGTGTGTGTGTGAATATGTATCCGTGTGTGTGTGTGTGTGTGTGTGTGTGTGTGTGTGTGCGAATATATAATTTATATATAATGCGCAATGGAACGGGCTAGAAATAAATGAAGAATCGAAAGAGAGAGAAAACGAAAAGAAAAGTAAATCAAAACAAAAGAACAAATTCTTTAAATAACAGCAAATAAATCAAAGACAATGTGTCATATCCGATAAGAAATTGTTCCTTCAACATTTCCAAAGATATCTTTTTTCGTTTCTTTTTATTTTCTGCCTAATTTTTTCATCAAAAATGTCGCTAGTCTGAAGATGTTCACGATCAAAGAACAACTTGCGCCATTTTCCTAGCGTTCAATTTGATTTTCATATGGTGACCGCAGTGTTACCGCCGACGTCAACAAACGAACGCAGATTACCTCAGATCAATAAGCAATTAGCCACTATCACAAAAATGTTTGTGCGCATAGTATTTCGCGGGCTCAGACCTTACACTCTTTGAAAATTCGTACAGTGAAAAAAATGTTTTCCAATTTTTCATTGGGCAAGATTATCATCGTATATTTGGAAATTGGAAAGATACAGTAGAAATTTCTAGGATACTTTATAAGGAAAGAGGGCTTGGAGAAATCGACACTCACAGGACACATTGAAGTCAAGATGAACAGAGGAAAGCAGAGCATGGCCTACTTAACGAGCTTGTGCAAATTGTTAACAGAACAGGGACTAGGAGAGAAACAGCAGCATAGACAACGCTACAGAAGACAGGAAGTTGTGGAGAGCCATGATCGGTCTCGTTCTCGAGGCACACGGCACACAGAAGAATATTATCACTCTTACGTAGAATTGAATTATATGCAAGTGTCGGCCAGAGGGTGCACGTGCCCGGCCCCCTTTCTTAAGGTAGCCCCTACTTTCTCATATAGATACAAGCGACTGCCTCTCTTCCTTCTCGGGTAACAGTAATGGAAATATCAGCCGTTTCCTTATAAGGAAACATCTGGCCTTCATTGACCGAGCAGTTAGTACTGCTGTCGGTTGAAATTCATAAAATATTTATCTTAAAACAATTACTCTGGTATATACGTTTCTCAAGTCCGGTAGCTGTTATAGCTCTTTCCAGTATTAATGGGGTTTCTTACCTAACCCTTTATTTAAATGCTTACACACACACACACACACACACACACACACACACACACAAACACACACACACACATATATATATATATATATATATATATATATATATATATGCTAAAAGTATACTTTTAAGGGTCTGCTATATTTATGGTCAATATCATGGATAGAGTGTATTTAAACATAAAAGTGGACATTGAACCCAACAACCTGTGGATACCCTTTAATTCTGCGTGGGTGGCTTCAAGCTTGTGAACTGTAGTATCTATCTATCTATCTATCTATCTATCTATCTATCTATCTATCTATCTATCTATATATCTCTCTCTCTCTCTCTCTATATATATATATATATATATATATATATATATATATATATATATAATAATAATAATAATAATAATAATAATTTTTACATATAAACAAAATCAAGTAAGTTTACCAGGAGCTACAAATGACAGGAAATTGTGGAGAGCCATGTTTGCCTACATGCAGAAGGAAGAGGGCACATATAGAAGGAAAGCGAGCTTGAGTAAATGGATGATGGGACAGAGTTTAGGAGAGATAACAAAAACGCACACTTTATTAAGAGATACAAAAACAGAATATTCTGCAAGACGTTGATCGACAACGTTCTGAAGCGACACGACATGAAGCAGAAGAAGAAGAAGAAGAAGAAGAAGACGAAGAAGAAGAAGGAGGAGGAGGAGGAGAAGGAGAATGAGGAGGAGGAGGAGAAGAAGAAGAAGAAGAAGAAGAGGAGGAGGAGGGGGAGGAGGAGGAGAAGAAGAAGAAGAACGTTATTCAGGTCATTCAAATCTATTTCCATTTGGGGTAACACATTGCGTCTTAAGTTGAATCCTTTAAAACAAGAGAAGCTGAAAGATCTGATATATTTAACACACACACACACACACACACACATATATATATATATATATATATATATATATATATATATATATATATATATATATATATATATATATATATATATATATGTTTTATGATGTCTTCCAAGCGTGTACATTCTAGGCGCAACTGGGTTACCCACGTGCGTACATGCCTGATTTAGAAACTTTTTGAAAGGTCTTTTTATCTGACACTCCTTATTACTATAAGTGTTATTTTAGTGGGTACTCGTGTTTGTTTTGGTAGCCCTGTTTTTTCTGCAAACAATTCGATTAATAAAAACCGGCCTAAATTGAGAAGTCCTGCTCAAGAAAAATGCAGCCCCGACATTTTTCTTCAGTAGGACTTCACATATCTGTTTTAGCAATTGGTATCCTATGAGATGCGGATATATAATTAATGGCGAGGAGGGCATTTCTTAGGCCAACTTCCTGACGTTGACGTACCTGGTGTAACATTGAGTGCAACGTCCATTTTGGTATAATCTGCCACGACTCATACGTTATATTTGTTTGATATATCAAATTCAGTTATAAATTATTTCCGTTTATCAACTTTACTTTTAGTATATAAATCAACTTTATTTGAAATTTATTATCTTTGTTTCCATATTTACGACGTTTCGGTCGTTGTACGCTTCGGCCTTCTTTAGGTGATTCGGCCTTCTTTATTTCGTCCACTGGGGTATATTGTTCCAGTTGCATATGCCATGCCGCTTCCGGGTATTTCAGTATCATTTACCTCCCGTCATGTTTTTTGTTCACGTCAGATGTAGATAGTTATTGGTCAGGTCGCTGGATTAAATCAAGGCTTTTATCCGCAGTAAATAGCGTAAACACTTCATCTCAGAAATACAGACGGATAAATCAACTTTATTACGTATCATTAAATTTTATTCTATTATATATGCACCAACATATATTCGCCATTATTCGGTAAATTTCCGCAGGTTCTGATATGAAAAAGTTTTCGTGAAACTCTGCAACATGGTATTCATCAGAGAAATGTAAGCGCTTTGAGGCGATAGAAAAGGGTAATGACCGCTTTCTGCAAAGTCAGGCGAATATGACGGGTTGGCAGAACAGCTCACTCGAGTAGCAATAATTTGATTCCTCTCTTATTCTTCATGTATACTGCCTCGCGTATCATAGGCGGAGAACTACACCGTCACTATTGCTTAGCGCAAGGCGCATTTCAACCAAAAGTTTATGGCCACGTTGCAGATTCTGAGGCGCATAAAAGTGCATTTAGTGTTTCACTGCGTTTTAAGAAATCTAAATAAATAATGTCCCGACAATCACTCATGCGCATAATTCTACCGTTCTTTCGTCGGCCTCGGCTTTTGTTAGTGCGTTGTGGAGATTAATGCTTGTCAATCTTGCGCTGAACATTGTTGTAAGCAACCCATTTTTCATCATCTGTTATGATATCTTTAAGGAACCTTTAGTTCGGAGGATACATCCTTCAATACTGTTGGTTCCCCAAAAAGGAAATTGCTTATGACTTAAATAGCAGAACTTTACTCCAGAATTTCTTTGTATTCTTTAAACGTACTACAAAACAATCTCTTGTACACGAATCAAATAAACACACAGTTGAAACATGAATACAGAAATAGCATAAGGTCGCACTTCCTTATTTGTAAGAAGAAACTCAAACAGATACTGTGAAGTGATAGGCAAAGATGTAGCGTAGATATGTCAAGAATACTTGGGAAGGCATAAAGGATTTAATATAGTTTAATCCGTAACATTCTCCCGAGGTGGCACCTACCCTAAGTTTTCCTCTAACAACAGTACCAAGGCTATCACCTGGAAGATGTGAATGACAGATAAACATCAGTGACATGTGAAAACTGGGTGCATCCGCAGGAGATGCAAAACAGGAGCAGCTATGGAGAGTAACAATGCATCAAATGGTATGTCAACTGAAAGTAAGTTTTAATCAACCCACCAGTCAACACATTCTGTATATCCATACACACTCAGAGACAGACCCACTCACACACACACCCAGAGTCAAACACAAACACACACACACGTACACACAAAGAGACAAACACAAAATTATACACTCAGAGACAAATACAAACAGACTCGCGCTCAGCGACAGACACACAAACACACACACAATCTCAGAGACAAACACAAACACAAACTGTCAGAGACAAACTCAAACACACAGACTCAGAGACACACACACACTCAGAGACAAACACAAACACACATACACACACAATCTCAGAAACAAACACACACACAAACTGTCAGAGACAAACTCAAACACACAGACTCAGAGACACACACACACTCAGAGACAAACACAAACACATACACACAGTAAGAGACAAAAACACACAAAAACACTCAGAGACACACACAAAAACAGTCAGAGACAAACACACACACACACAAACACACACTCAGAGACAAACACACACACACTATCTCAGAGACAAACACACACACAAACGTTCAGAGACAAACTCAAACACACAGACTCAGAGACACACACACACTCAGAGACAAACACAAACACATACACAAATTCATAGACATAAACACACAAAAACACTCAAACACAAACACAAACACACACACTCAGAGGCAAACACACACACATACACTCAGAGACAAACACAAACACGTACGCATGTTACTACAAACGGTAATACAGTGGGCGTTTCTTATCTGAAATAGGTGGCTCATTTTTATTGAAGAAACAAAATGTATTACGCCTACTGGTAAGCGCAGCTCGAGAAGCCTTATATTCATGTATAATCATTTCTAGAATGCATATGCCGGTAGACGTAATGCACACAATTGAATAAATAAGAATGGGGCGTCAAATTAGAAATAAGAAGTGTCCAATATAATAACGTTTGCTGGAATATAAATGGATTAGAAAGAAATATATTAACTCTATAAAATATATACATATGTACATCTATACACACACACACACACATATATATACGTGTGCGTATATATATATATATATATATATATATATATATATATATATATATATGTGTGTGTGTGTGTGTGTGTGTGTATGTAATTTGGCAGCAACTTTTCTTTTAAACATGTTGTGTTGAATGTCAAAGACAACATAGTCCTGCATACTCTCTTTTGGATTTTCTCATATTTTCTAATGAGACTTTTTATTTGAAAATTATATCGAAATAAATATTGTCCGTAAGATAACCGAGTACTTTCGAACGTCATTGTTCATCTTCAGGGTCAAATTTTTTTTTTTTAACAATGTCTAAAATATTTTGAAATTAAAATGATTTTGTAACGTTTATTTAGTTTGTAAAAAATGAAATGTAGCAACATGATTCCGCTACAAGACAAAAATTTGACTCTACGTATATATAAGACATTGTTAAAAAAAGGAAAAGAAAATTGACCCTGAAGATGAACAATGATGTTCGAAAGTACTCGGTTATCTCACGGAAAATATTTATTTCAATATAATTTTCAAATAAAAAGTCTCATTAGAAAATATGAGAAAATTCAAAAGAGAATATGCAGGACTATGTTGTCTTTGATATTCAACACAACATGTTTAAAATAAATAAATAAATATATATATATATATCCATATGAAATGTGAAAGAATCGATTATAAATTCTAAGGTTCGTGACATTAATTTAAAATAGAGCTCCATAAAATCCAATAGTAGAGCAATAATCTTTATTATAATAAAGATTATGACATTGAAACACGTTGAATCAATGCTACATAAATGGCCTTATGTCTCAATGTGTATCAACACATCTCATCAGCCGCTGAGTTTCATTAACACCTGATGAGATGTGTTTATACACATCAAAACGTGACTGCGATTATGTAGCGTTATTTTATATTTTTGAATGTAATTTCCTATAATAAAATACATCTATATGTGTGTGTGTAGATCAATCAATCAATCTATCTATCTATCTATCTATCTATCTATCTATATATATATATATATATATATATATATATATATATATATATATATATATATGTGTGTGTCTGAGCGTGTCTGTGTGTGTGTGTGTACTTGTGTGTGTGTGAGTGCGTGTGTGTGGATGCATGGGTCGATAGATAGATGCATTTTTGTGTGCATGTGTCGATATAGATAGATAGATAGATAGATAGATAGATAGATAGATAGATAGATATATAGATGTATTTTTGTGTGCATGTGTCGATAGATAGATAGATAGATGTATTTTTGTGTGCATGTGTCGATAGATAGATAGATAGATAGATAGATGTATTTTTGTGTGCATGTGTCGATAGATAGATAGATAGATAGATGTATTTTTGTGTGCATGTGTCGATAAATAGATAGATAGATAGATGTATTTTTGTGTGCATGTGTCGATAGATAGATAGATAGATGTATTTTTGTGTGCATGTGTCGATAAATAGATAGATAGATAGATAGATAGATGTATTTTTGTGTGCATGTGTCGATAAATAGATAGATAGATAGATAGATGTATTTTTGTGTGCATGTGTCGATAGATAGATAGATAGATAGATAGATAGATGTATTTTTGTGTGCATGTGTCGATAAATAGATAGATAGATGTACTTTTGTGTGCATGTGTCGATAAATAGATAGATAGATAGATGTATTTTTGTGTGCATGTGTCGATAGATAGATAGATAGATGTATTTTTGTGTGCATGTGTCGATAAATAGATAGATAGATGTATTTTTGTGTGCATGTGTCGATAGGTAGATAGATAGATGTATTTTTGTGTGCATGTGTCGATAGATAGATAGATAGATAGATAGATGCATTTTTGTGTGTATGTGTCGATAGATAGATAGATAGATGTATTTTTGTGTGCATGTGTCGATAGGTAGATAGATAGATGTATTTTTGTGTGCATGTGTCGATAGATAGATAGATAGATAGATGTATTTTTGTGTGCATGTGTCGATAGATAGATAGATAGATGTATTTTTGTGTGCATGTGTCGATAGATAGATAGATAGATAGATGTATTTTTTTGTGCATGTGTTGATAGATAGATAGATAGATAGATGTATTTTTGTGTGCATGTGTCGATAGATAGATAGATAGATGTATTTTTGTGTGCATGTGTCGATAGATAGATAGATAGATGTATTTTTGTGTGCATGTGTCGATAGATAGATAGATAGATAGATATATGTATTTTTGTGTGCATGTGTCGATAAATAGATAGATAGATAGATGTATTTTTGTGTGCATGTGTCGATAGATAGATAGATAGATAGATAGATGTATTTTTGTGTGCATTTGTCGATAAATAGATAGATAGATAGATAGAGAGATGTATTTTTGTGTGCATGTGTCGATAAATAGATAGATAGATAGATGTATTTTTGTGTGCATGTGTCGATAGATAGATAGATAGATAGATAGATAGATGTATTTTTGTGTGCATGTGTCGATAGATAGATAGATAGATAGATGTATTTTTGTGTGCATGTGTCGATAAATAGATAGATAGATAGATGTATTTTTGTGTGCATGTGTCGATAGATAGATAGATAGATAGATGTATTTTTGTGTGCATGTGTCGATAAATAGATAGATAGATGTATTTTTGTGTGCATGTGTCGATAAATAGATAGATATATAGATGTATTTTTGTGTGCATGTGTCGATAGATAGATAGATAGATAGATAGATAGATAGATAGATGTATTTTTGTGTGCATGTGTCGATAAATAGATAGATAGATGTATTTTTGTGTGCATGTGTCGATAAATAGATAGATAGATAGATGTATTTTTGTGTGCATGTGTCGATAGATAGATAGATAGATAGATGTATTTTTGTGTGCATGTGTCGATAAATAGATAGATAGATGTATTTTTGTGTGCATGTGTCGATAAATAGATAGATAGATAGATGTATTTTTGTGTGCATGTGTCGATAGATAGATAGATAGATAGATAGATGTATTTTTGTGTGCATGTGTCGATAAATAGATAGATAGATGTACTTTTGTGTGCATGTGTCGATAAATAGATAGATAGATAGATGTATTTTTGTGTGCATGTGTCGATAGATAGATAGATAGATGTATTTTTGTGTGCATGTGTCGATAAATAGATAGATAGATGTATTTTTGTGTGCATGTGTCGATAGGTAGATAGATAGATGTATTTTTGTGTGCATGTGTCGATAGATAGATAGATAGATAGATAGATGCATTTTTGTGTGTATGTGTCGATAGATAGATAGATAGATAGATAGATAGATAGATGTATTTTTGTGTGCATGTGTCGATAGGTAGATAGATAGATAGATGTATTTTTTTGTGCATGTGTTGATAGATAGATAGATAGATAGATGTATTTTTGTGTGCATGTGTCGATAGATAGATAGATAGATGTATTTTTGTGTGCATGTGTCGATAGATAGATAGATAGATAGATGTATTTTTGTGTGCATGTGTCGATAGATAGATAGATAGATAGATAGATAGATGTATTTTTGTGTGCATGTGTCGATAGATAGATAGATAGATAGATAGATGTATTTTTGTGTGCATGTGTCGATAGATATATAGATAGATAGATGTATTTTTGTGTGCATGTGTCGATAAATAGATAGATAGATAGATGTATTTTTGTGTGCATGTGTCGATAGATAGATAGATAGATAGATGTATTTTTGTGTGCATGTGTCGATAGATAGATAGATAGATGTATTTTTGTGTGCATGTGTCGATAAATAGATAGATAGATGTATTTTTGTGTGCATGTGTCGATAGATAGATAGATAGATAGATGCATTTTTGTGTGCATGTGTCGATAGATAGATAGATAGATAGATAGATGTATTTTTGTGTGCATGTGTCGATAGGTAGATAGATAGATGTATTTTTGTGTGCATGTGTCGATAGATAGATAGATAGATAGATGTATTTTTTGTGCATGTGTCGATAGATAGATAGATAGATGTATTTTTGTGTGCATGTGTCGATAGATAGATAGATAGATAGATGTATTTTTTTGTGCATGTGTCGATAGATAGATAGATAGCTAGATGTATTTTTGTGTGCATGTGTTGATAGATAGATAGATAGATAGATGTATTTTTGTGTGCATGTGTCGATAGATAGATAGATAGATGTATTTTTGTGTGGATGTGTCGATAGATAGATAGATAGATAGATAGATAGATGTATTTTTGTGTGCATTTGTCGATAGATAGATAGATAGATAGATAGATAGATGTATTTTTGTGTGCATGTGTCGATAAATAGATAGATAGATAGATGTATTTTTGTGTGCATGTGTCGATAGATAGATAGATAGATGTATTTTTGTGTGCATGTGTCGATAAATAGATAGATAGATAGATAGATAGATGTATTTTTGTGTGCATGTGTCGATAAATAGATAGATAGATAGATGTATTTTTGTGTGCATGTGTCGATAGATAGATAGATAGATAGATAGATAGATAGATGTATTTTTGTGTGCATGTGTCGATAGATAGATAGATAGATAGATGTATTTTTGTGTGCATGTGTCGATAAATAGATAGATAGATAGATGTATTTTTGTGTGCATGTGTCGATAGATAGATAGATAGATAGATAGATGTATTTTTGTGTGCATGTGTCGATAAATAGATAGATAGATGTATTTTTGTGTGCATGTGTCGATAAATAGATAGATAGATAGATGTATTTTTGTGTGCATGTGTCGATAGATAGATAGATAGATAGATGTATTTTTGTGTGCATGTGTCGATAAATAGATAGATAGATGTATTTTTGTGTGCATGTGTCGATAAATAGATAGATAGATAGATGTATTTTTGTGTGCATGTGTCGATAGATAGATAGATAGATGTATTTTTGTGTGCATGTGTCGATAAATAGATAGATAGATGTATTTTTGTGTGCATGTGTCGATAGGTAGATAGATAGATGTATTTTTGTGTGCATGTGTCGATAGATAGATAGATAGATAGATAGATGCATTTTTGTGTGCATGTGTCGATAGATAGATAGATAGATAGATAGATGTATTTTTGTGTGCATGTGTCGATAGGTAGATAGATAGATGTATTTTTGTGTGCATGTGTCGATAGATAGATAGATAGATAGATGTATTTTTGTGTGCATGTGTCGATAAATAGATAGATAGATAGATATTTTTGTGTGCATGTGTCGATAGATAGATAGATAGATAGATAGATGTATTTTTTTGTGCATGTGTCGATAGATAGATAGATAGCTAGATGTATTTTTGTGTGCATGTGTTGATAGATAGATAGATAGATAGATGTATTTTTGTGTGCATGTGTCGATAGATAGATAGATAGATGTATTTTTGTGTGCATGTGTCGATAAATAGATAGATAGATAGATAGATAGATAGATGTATTTTTGTGTGCATGTGTCGATAGATAGATAGATAGATAGATAGATGTATTTTTGTGTGCATGTGTCGATAAATAGATAGATAGATAGATGTATTTTTGTGTGCATGTGTCGATAGATAGATAGATAGATAGATGTATTTTTGTGTGCATGTGTCGATAAATAGATAGATAGATGTATTTTTGTGTGCATGTGTCGATAAATAGATAGATAGATAGATGTATTTTTGTGTGCATGTGTCGATAGATAGATAGATAGATAGATGTATTTTTGTGTGCATGTGTCGATAAATAGATAGATAGATGTATTTTTGTGTGCATGTGTCGATAAATAGATAGATAGATAGATGTATTTTTGTGTGCATGTGTCGATAGATAGATAGATAGATGTATTTTTGTGTGCATGTGTCGATAAATAGATAGATAGATGTATTTTTGTGTGCATGTGTCGATAGGTAGATAGATAGATGTATTTTTGTGTGCATGTGTCGATAGATAGATAGATAGATAGATAGATAGATGCATTTTTGTGTGCATGTGTCGATAGATAGATAGATAGATAGATAGATGTATTTTTGTGTGCATGTGTCGATAGGTAGATAGATAGATGTATTTTTGTGTGCATGTGTCGATAGATAGATAGATAGATAGATGTATTTTTGTGTGCATGTGTCGATAGATAGATAGATAGATGTATTTTTGTGTGCATGTGTCGATAGATAGATAGATAGATAGATAGATGTATTTTTTTGTGCATGTGTCGATAGATAGATAGATAGCTAGATGTATTTTTGTGTGCATGTGTTGATAGATAGATAGATAGATAGATGTATTTTTGTGTGCATGTGTCGATAGATAGATAGATAGATGTATTTTTGTGTGCATGTGTCGATAAATAGATAGATAGATAGATAGATAGATAGATGTATTTTTGTGTGCATGTGTCGATAGATAGATAGATAGATAGATGTATTTTTGTGTGCATGTGTCGATAAATAGATAGATAGATAGATAGATGTATTTTTGTGTGCATGTGTCGATAAATAGATAGATAGATAGATGTATTTTTGTGTGCATGTGTCGATAGATAGATAGATGTATTTTTGTGTGCATGTGTCGATAGATAGATAGATAGATGCATTTTTGTGTGCATGTGTCGATAGATAGATAGATAGATAGATAGATAGATAGATAGATGTATTTTTGTGTGCATGTGTCGATAGGTAGATAGATAGATGTATTTTTGTGTGCATGTGTCGATAGATGGATAGATAGATAGATGTATTTTTGTGTGCATGTGTCGATAGATAGATATATAGATAGATGTATTTTTGTGTGCATGTGTCGATAGATAGATAGATGTATTTTTGTGTGCATGTGTCGATAGATAGATAGATAGATGTATTTTTGTGTGCATGTGTCGATAGATAGATAGATAGATAGATAGATGTATTTTTGTGTGCATGTGTCGATAAATAGATAGATAGATGTATTTTTGTGTGCATGTGTCGATAGATAGATAGATGTATTTTTGTGTGCATGTGTCGATAGATAGATAGATAGATAGATGTATTTTTGTGTGCATGTGTCGATAAATAGATAGATAGATAGATAGATAGATAGATATATAGATGTATTTTTGTGTGCATGTGTCGATAGATAGATAGATAGATAGATGTATTTTTGTGTGCATGTGTCGATAAATAGATAGATAGATAGATGTATTTTTGTGTGCATGTGTCGATAGATAGATAGATAGATGTATTTTTGTGTGCATGTGTCGATAGATAGATAGATGTATTTTTGTGTGCATGTGTCGATAGATAGATAGATAGATGCATTTTTGTGTGCATGTGTCGATAGATAGATAGATAGATAGATAGATAGATAGATAGATGTATTTTTGTGTGCATGTGTCGATAGGTAGATAGATAGATGTATTTTTGTGTGCATGTGTCGATAGATGGATAGATAGATAGATGTATTTTTGTGTGCATGTGTCGATAGATAGATATATAGATAGATGTATTTTTGTGTGCATGTGTCGATAGATAGATAGATGTATTTTTGTGTGCATGTGTCGATAGATAGATAGATAGATGTATTTTTGTGTGCATGTGTCGATAGATAGATAGATAGATAGATAGATGTATTTTTGTGTGCATGTGTCGATAAATAGATAGATAGATGTATTTTTGTGTGCATGTGTCGATAGATAGATAGATGTATTTTTGTGTGCATGTGTCGATAGATAGATAGATAGATAGATGTATTTTTGTGTGCATGTGTCGATAAATAGATAGATAGATAGATAGATAGATATATAGATGTATTTTTGTGTGCATGTGTCGATAGATAGATAGATAGATAGATGTATTTTTGTGTGCATGTGTCGATAAATAGATAGATAGATAGATGTATTTTTGTGTGCATGTGTCGATAGATAGATAGATAGATGTATTTTTGTGTGCATGTGTCGATAGATAGATAGATGTATTTTTGTGTGCATGTGTCGATAGATAGATAGATAGATGCATTTTTGTGTGCATGTGTCGATAGATAGATAGATAGATAGATAGATAGATAGATAGATAGATGTATTTTTGTGTGCATGTGTCGATAGGTAGATAGATAGATGTATTTTTGTGTGCATGTGTCGATAGATAGATAGATAGATGTATTTTTGTGTGCATGTGTCGATAAATAGATAGATAGATAGATGTATTTTTGTGTGCATGTGTCGATAGATAGATAGATAGATGTATTTTTGTGTGCATGTGTCGATAGATAGATAGATAGATGTATTTTTGTGTGCATGTGTCGATAGATAGATAGATAGATAGATAGATAGATAGATGCATTTGTGTGTGCATGTGTCGATAGATAGATAGATAGATAGATAGATAGATGTATTTTTGTGTGCATGTGTCGATAGGTAGATAGATAGATGTATTTTTGTGTGCATGTGTCGATAGATAGATAGATAGATAGATGTATTTTTGTGTGCATGTGTCGATAGATAGATAGATAGATAGATGTATTTTTGTGTGCATGTGTCGATAGATAGATAGATAGATAGAACAAAAAACAACTTATTTCCCTTTTTGCAATGTTCGGGCTGTTGTCCTCGTCTTTGTTGCCATATTCCGAACGTTTCGGACGTTGTACGCTTCGGTCGTTTACGTCTTTTTAAAATTTCGAACCGAACCCTTATATTTCGGTCACTTGGGAGTTGAGTTAAAGGGAGATAACTGATATTGAGACATCCGGAAGAGGCATAGCACGTGGAACTAAATGATTCTACGCTGGTGGATTAAATAAATTCTGTTCACCTGAAGAAGGCCACGGCTTACAACTGCCGAAACGTCGTGAATATGGCAACAAAGATGAAGATAACTCTCCGAAAATTGTAAATAGTGTAAATAATTACCATACCTCATCTCAGAATTATAGACAGATATAAAAGAGCTTGTTGCGATGCGAAGGGATTTGCCTATCGGACACATAACTTATGTCTGAGAGCGTACGCTGAATTACTCTTAGTCCGCGCGAGAAAAGAATTCCCTCATCCCTAACCTCAGCAACTACTGTGGTTTAGTTGTTTGGTCAAATTTTGGAAGCCGGTGTTGAGTCGATCTGAAAACATCGGCCTCTCCTGGGTCTAACATGATTAAATTGAACATTAAAATGTGGGATCGATTTTCTGTTGTTATTAAGCAATAAACGAATCCCTACAGAGAATTATTACGAGGGTCATTCAATAAATAAGGTGAAGTTTTCGGTATAAGGACTTCTAATACAGATAGAAGCTTACTTTGTTTTTGTTTTACTTCTTTTTCACATGGATATAATTTCTTTTGCAGATTAAAAAAAACTTTCAGAGTTTTGCCGATTAACACAGATGGCCGACCAAGAAGCATGCTCCAGGATTGAACAGCGGTCAGTTGTCAAGTCTTTGGTTACTGAAGGGTGCAAACCAGTTGAAATTCATAGGAGAATGTCAACTGTGTATGGTGCCACATGTTTCAGCCAAAAAATGTCTACAAGTGGGCTAAATTGTTTAAAGAAGGACGGAACAGTGTTGAGGATGAAGACAGGCCTGGGAGGCCTACAGAAGTGAGGTCTCCTGAGGTGATCGAATCAGTCAATGACCACATTCAGTCTGACAGAAGGGTGACAGTGGAGGACTTTGAGCTTATCTGTTGGGACAGCACACTAGGTCAGCTGCCATTGGGTGCCAAAGATGCTTATTGCAGAGCACACACAGCACAGCAGCCCAAACGGTGCAGACCACCAACGAGCTGGGCTGGGAACTGCTCTCTCATCCCACTTAGAGCCCAGACCTTGCCCCTTCAGACTTTCACCTGTTTGGTCTCTTGAAAGCGTTCACGAGAGGCACGAAGTTTAAAAGTGACGATGAAGTCAAAAGTGTTGTGAGCGACTGGCTGAGACATCAGTCCAACGATTTTTACGCTGAGGGAATAGGGAAGCTTGTGCACAGATGGGAAAAGTGTGTGACAGTGCTGGGAGACTACGTTGAAAAAAAATAAGCTTGTATCTGTATTAGAAGTCCTTATACCGAAAAATACACCTTATTTATTGTATGACCCTCGTACATTATAAACATAAAATAAGGTATTGGTTTTCTGCGGCAATTGCGACACACACTGATCCGATCCCAATATTACTTCATACGAGACTGTCAGAGAAAGTAATATATACATTTTTATTTTGCACATAATTTCACCCCAAGTAAGGGAATAACGCCACCAAGACGCAAGGGGTTACTGAGTGTGAGAGAAAAATATAACATTATTAATGAGGGTTAAAAATAATAGAACTGGTATTAAGAAGATATAAGACAACAATTGACATGGCTTTTACATTTTTGAAAATGAAACGTGGCCGAAAGAGAGCCCCACAAGCGAGAAATAGGAGAGAATAGAACGTAGATTCACATCTCGCCATTTCAACTGTAAAATGACGAGGCCTTGCCGGCAATCTAGTACTGCGTTTAAATTCGTCACGTCGAGATACCTTAGAGGAACGTTGATCGGAACAGTTACCATGGTAAAAAAAGTCACCGGAAGGCTAGGTAACGTCGGTGGAAAAGTGACTCAAGCCAAAGATGCCAGGTCAGGACCAATAACGTTGCAGATTTTTTTCTTTCTATTTTAACAAGAATCTCCATTTACATAGCAGAAGCACCAGACCAGATTTGACAAAAATATTTAATGCTCTGACGAATGGTAGAATTATCCATGTATAAGATAGATTCTGGCGGGAATAATTGTCGATTTTTAATATATGCTTATGTATTTATGTAAATTTTAGTAATTCATCGAGTCTGAAACCTCAGCAGAATGCAGAAAGTACTGTAGCCATGCACGTGATATAACATCATCGCGTCTTTTGAATTTAAAAGGATTTTAACGTTTATTTAGTTTGTAAAAAAGTAGCAACCTGATTACGCTACAAGATAATTGGCAAATGTTTGTTTAAAAAAAAATTTGACTAAAATATTGACCCTGAAGATGAACAATGATGTTCGAAAGCGCTAGGTCATCGTATGGACAATACATATTTCGAAACCATTTTCAAATAAAAAGTCTCATTAGAGAATATGAGAAAATTCAAAAGAAAATATGTAAGACTATGTTGTCTTTAACATTCAATACTACATGTTTGAAAGAAAAGTTGCTGCCAAATTACACATATTTATATATATATGTATATATATAAATATGTATGTATATATATATATATATATATATATATATAAATATGTATATATATATATATATATATATATATAATTATCAATATATAATTATCAATATATATATATGTATATATAATTATGAACAAAATAAAATAGGATAAAAAGAAAAAAGGGAGGGATCGGTGCTCGCACCGAGGCCAGCGCAACCGACGGTTGTGGGGGCTGTGGGCTATTTTTGTCCCCACCTGGGTGCACGCTCTAGGGGCCCCACTTTAAAAAGACCTTGTGTCACATCTCATTCACGCGGGGGAATGAGTAAACACCGTCTACTAATCATCACTAAGTTGCGTCCCTGTTCTTGGACAGAGTGCGCTCAGGGGTTTCTCTGTCAAAGGACTGAGGGGCAACTGAGAAAATAATACTGAGAGGTGCCCAGCCCTGGGGAACAGCTGCCCGAGGACGCGCCCTCCCATTGTACAAGAGGGAGGGATCGGTACTCGCACCCAACCCTGGGGGACAGCTTCTGTAGTTTATTGATGCCTATCGCATCTACTCCTCTCTAGTTATTTTTAGGATTGTCAAAACCAAGAGAACACCTGATAGTTTCGCCTTTTAATTTAGCTTACAATTTTAAGCCAGCTGCAATTTTGGCTACAAAAGGAAAATAAGAGTTACACACCCTTGAACCTTGCAAGCAACGATTATGTCTAGTATAATATATTAATATATATATATTTTAACCTCGCTTAATCTGGCAACCCTGAATCTGAGCTCAACAAAAATCGTTCCCTGCGTCTAACTTTTTAGCGCTTTTGTATGAGCTATGATTCAAGGAAATCGGACCAGTGGGAGCGGAGGACTTTCACAAACACACACACATACACTGCACTTTATATATAATATTAATGATCATTTTGATATAGAAATGGGAACAAACGTTTAGTCTTAAATGAGACTTCAATTTGCTTCCAAGGACGAGAAGCGAAGCAAATGTATCTTTTATTATCCACCAAGAAACGTTTGTTTGAACGAGATAGGGCGGGAAACTATCAAACAAATCCCTGTGAAAAGACAATCAAAATGAAGCCATTCGCTGAATTTATCGCGCTATACACAATCGTTTATACGATTTAATTTGCAAATTTTATCGGAATTTTCAATTAGAGACATTTATTGCTGATCGACGAACCGAAAGGTGAGAATGGTGAACGTAGGGGCATCAACAGGTATTTTAAATTCTTCATGGCGAGTCGAAATTATGTTAACCCCACTATGAGAGGATGAGTCGAAATTATGCTAACCCCACTATGAGAGGATGAGTCGAAATTATGTTAACCCCACTATGAGAGGATGAGTCGAAATTATGTTAACCCCACTATGAGAGGATGAGTCGAAATTATGTTAACCCCACTATGAGAGGATTAGTCGAAATTATGCTAACCCCACTATGAGAGGATGAGTCGAAATTATGTTAACCCCACTATGAGAGGATGAGTCGAAATTATGTTAACCCCACTATGAGAGGATGAGTCGAAATTATGTTAACCCCACTATGAGAGGATGAGTCGAAATTATGCTAACCCCACTATGAGAGGATGAGTCGAAATTATGCTAACCCCACTATGAGAGGATGAGTCGAAATTATGTTAACCCCACTATGAGAGGATGAGTCGAAATTATGCTAACCCCACTATGAGAGGATGAGTCGAAATTATGTTAACCCCACTATGAGAGGATGAGTCGAAATTATGCTAACCCCACTATGAGAGGATGAGTCGAAATTATGCTAACCCCACTATGAGAGGATGAGTCGAAATTATGTTAACCCCACTATGAGAGGATGAGTCGAAATTATGTTAACCCCACTATGAGAGGATGAGTCGAAATTATGTTAACCCCACTGTGAGAGGATGAGTCGAAATTATGTTAACCCCACTATGAGAGGATGAGTCGAAATTATGTTAACCCCACTATGAGAGGATGAGTCGAAATTATGTTAACCCCACTATGAGAGGATGAGTCGAAATTATGTTAACCCCACTATGAGAGGATGAGTCGAAATTATGTTAACCCCACTATGAGAGGATGAGTCGAAATTATGTTAACCCCACTATGAGAGGATGAGTCGAAATTATGCTAACACTAGTATGAGAGGAATCCTTTATTCGGAGTTTACTGAACAGTCTCCACCTGTCCACCAGCACGATTGATGCAGTAAAACCAGTGATCAACAGAACAATTAAGTGCCTTGACAGACATATCACGAGGAATGTTTGTTATTAAATCTTTTATTCTGTCATTGAGTTCTTCGTTGTCTCTAGCGATCCTTTATCATAGCCAATAATCAGAAGTCACAGGGGGTCATATCAGGGGAGTGTGGTGGCCATGCCAACGGTCCGCCGCGACCTATCCAACGATTTGGGACACTTTGATCGATATAAGCGCGAACAGTACGGGCAAAATGGGCCGGTGCACCATCCTGTTGTAGGTGTATGTTATCAATTGCAAATTATTGCAGCATTTGTAAGTATTTGCAGTCACCGTTGGGGTTGTAAAGAAATATGAGCCAATTACACCCGGTGACTTCTGGTTAGGGGTTATGATAAAAGATCACGTGTGTAGCAAAATAGTTAGAGTCATCGAAGGACTCAAGACAGAATAAAAGGGTGTCAAGGTACTAGTTTGTAATGTTGGTCACTGGTTTTTGTGCATCGTACGTGCTAGTAGACAGGTGGAGACTGTTCAGTAAACTCTGAATAAATGGTTCTTCACATACTTGTGATAACAGAATTTTGACTCACTTTCTCTCTCTCTCTCTCTCTCTCTCTCTCTCTCTAAAAAATAATTTTGGTTGAGCTCTTTGGTTTGAGGTGTGAATTTTTAAACAGTGACAATTTAAGCTAATATTGCACGACTCTTCGGCAGAATTGAGTCACTGTCAGTCACTGTGTTTTTATCTAAATCTAAAAATAAACACGCTAAAATTCACCTTCATCCCTGCCGTGCGCCGACGGCTTACTGGTATAAGTTCCAACTGACGCCAATTCAGTCGGGTTTCGATCCAAGCTAGAGGCAACCGGACGTCTAGCCACACTGATGAGCTGTGAAACAGCGACACAGTCTGTCTGTGGATGACAAATATATATATATATATATATATATATATATATATATATATAATCCACTTTTATATTTACATAAGCTCTAGGGGCATGCTATCAATGGCAAAGTCTTGCAGCATTTGCAAGGAAGCATTTGCAGTCACCGTCGGAGCTGTAAAGAAATATGGGCCAATTACATTCTATGACTTCCTTTTTTTTAATATGCGAATTGTTAGGACTTCTTGAGAAAGATAGAATTGTTTCTCCTTAACCTCACCATTGTTTTGAAGTTAGAGGTTTCCTATTTTGTAGTAGCTGCTTCCACTCCCAAGTTTTGACGGCCCAGTATACCTTGGTATATTATGCATAGCTTAAGCTTCGACTAGGGGAAAAGAAGGTGGAGCCCTGCATTTCCAAAAAAAAAACAAATGTAGGAAGTCGCATTATAAGTAGGTCATTTTTTTGAAGAGGTTAAAGTTCATGCATTTTCGGTGACCGTAACCTACCTGGGTAGGCCTATATTCTCACGGTACATTCAGCTAAACTTAACAGTACAGACAAGCTCCTTTAGCACTATATAGTGGTGTTGTATTGTATGATGGATATCGTCTTGAAAAGAAAATTCCTTTCCCAATGGTATTTGTGCGTAACTGAATATAACGAACTCGACTGGGATTCGAACTCGGCTCTCCGATTCCTCGATCCAGAATTCGTAATAAATGATACTCACTCACTCCCGTATTGATGCTGAAGATATAACAGATCTACTGCCAATACGCTTGTCAACGTTTGACAATAGAAATTTAAATTTAAATTTAAAATAAAATTATTTGAAATTTACAACTAGAAAATTATTTAAGTTTTAGTTTTTAGACACATGTTTGCGTCTAAAAACTAAAACTTAAAAAAATAACTTAAAAACTAAAATTTTTAACTAACTTAAAACTTAAATTAAAACTTACAATAAAAAAAAACAAAAAAGAAAACGCCATTTTTTCTTGTTCGTTTAGATTGAAACATAAGTAAATCTTCTTTTATGTGCCGTGTCGCTTCAGGATGTAAAAGATCATGGCCGTCCACAACTTCCGGTCTCTTGTAGCTCTTAATAAATTTTTGTCTTTTTTGTTATTTCTCCTAAAACCTGTTCTGAAGTCCACTTGCTCACATCCATCAAGTATGGGATTCGAACTCGGCTCTTGATTTCTCAATCAGAACCGATCCTCAACGGAAAGTAAGAATATTCACCAATAATAAATTACTTTTATTCGGTTATAAAAAAATGTTTTTCTGGTACTGAGTTGTTTTGATACTGAGTTTCCCCCTTCCTGAGGAGTCCCTGCACTCAGTCGCTGGTGTTGAGTCAGCGGTGTTGAGTTATCCTGCACTCTTTATTGGGAGACACAAGTAATAGCATCTTATTCTTATCAATATTTTAATCAACCTTCTTATCCATACAACAACTGAAAATTGCCAATTTGCTAAAGTACTTTCGCAATAATCCAATAGATAATAAGGTAATTTGTCCATCAATATTTCCATTGTAATTATTTGAATTAATGTCTTATAAACATCCAATTATACTTACGCTAACATTGTTTTGTGAGTTTGC
Source organism: Acanthosepion esculentum (assembly GCA_964036315.1). Classification (NCBI taxonomy): domain Eukaryota; kingdom Metazoa; phylum Mollusca; class Cephalopoda; order Sepiida; family Sepiidae; genus Acanthosepion; species Acanthosepion esculentum. The sequence continues at coordinate 23,345,501 of OZ038502.1, read as the reverse complement.
ATTGTTTATTTTTATTTTGTTCTATTTCTATTCTGATTGGAAATCTATATCTTCAAGACGGAAACAAAGGCTTATGAAGTAATGAAATAAAAAAAAACTACCTATTAGGTTGAGCAATAAGTTACTTCCGTTTTGGATAACCAATAGTAATCATCGAAAAACATTCATTCATTCAGTTAACGCATTTTGCGTCGCCGTGTTCACCACTCCCTTCCACTTCACAACAGACTAGGCATCTCGACTTCAGTCACGTGACGCGGCTTCCGTCTATCTTTTCTCCAAAATATTCTCATGGCAACTGCGTTGATGAGCATTTTTGTAGTTATCGGGGAAGCAAGAAATCGGAAAGGAGTCCCAAAGGTCGAAAGTGCTCGAAAAGAATCTGTTAGAGTAGAAGTCTCTGTTGTATGTAGCCTGTTCAGATTCAACAGCAAAACGGCTAGACCTTGTTGCCAATAGAGTAACACAATAAAATTCACGTAGTCAGGTAAAAAAGTTGAATTTACCCGACTTCACCACGGGGCAGGATGTGGCCCCAGGCCTATTTTTAAGTAGGTTCGGGTAAAATTTCCCCGTAGACCCCGCATATACGCGGTCGAGTTTGTTTACCTTCCCAGACGAGACCCTGTCCTTCAGCATAGCCTCGTCCGGGTACCTCTCTGCCCGAAAGTAGATGCTTGCTCAAGCCCAACCTGGAAAGCAACCCATTCTTTTTTCGCACTTTCCACCTGTCGATCTCCTTCCCGATTTCTTGCTTCCCCGATAACTACATTCTTCAAAAGTGTAGATGAAACGTCAATCGCTATTTCTCTATTCTTGCAACCCATTCCTTTGTGTCCTTTCCTCAATGCCCCACTATTCCCCGTTTTTACTTTCACTTTCATTTTCACTTTCTCTTTCGATCTCATGCTGACTGACTGAAATGGGTAATATATTTTAAAACAAGGTTTATTTTGAGTTGTTTCTTCAGTCTATCATCTATTCTTACTAAACTGGTGCTTGAAACAAAGTAGTATCTGAAAGATCTGAAGACAGTTGCATATATAAATAAAAAAGGAGATGGAATTAGTAAAATCTAATTTAGAAATTTGATACAATTAAATCAAAATACATTTCCTATTAAGGCGTGCCCAAACTTTTATGGACAGTTTACAGATTCTGGACCAACAAATGTGCATTTATAATTTCATTGCATTTTAAGAACTCTAAATGAATAATAATCCAATAATCTCACCACAAGTACAACGTACATTTCTTCCATGGAGCTCAGCTTTTAGGGTCGGTTGTGGAAATATATTCCTGTCAGTGCATTGTCCTTTCTGTTGAACATTGCCGTATGTAACCCGTTTTACCCTCACCTGTTATGTTATCATTTAATATGACTTAATATAAGCAAAAACTGAAAAAAAGTGGCGTTTTGAGATTTTTCCTGTTTGCATCTAATAATTAGGACTTAAATAACTGCTTAATTGTAAGTTTCAAATATGGCGGATGGAAGTAGAACAGACCAACCGAGTTCCAAATGTTTTTCCTGTGTTATCCTTGCTGTATGCAGATTTTCTTTGTCATGGGGAATAACAACATTTTTTTGTATAGACGAGAGCCGGAAACACTTCGAAAAAATCTTTATGGATATGTTGCAGCTGCAGGATGTATAAATGTGCATTTAATATGACTTAATATACACAAAAAGTAAAAAAGGTGGCGTTTTAAGTTTTTCTTGATTGAATCTAATATTTAGGATTTATATAATTGTCTAATTGTAAGATCCAAATATGGAAGATAGGATAGAGAAGACTAACCGAGTTCCAAATCTTTTTCCTGTGTTATCCTTATTGTATGCGAATTTACTTTCTTATAGAGAATGACAACATTTTTCTTAGAGGCGAGCGCCGAAAAATTTTCGACCAAATCTTTATCGACATGTTGTAGCTGCTGAATGCATAAATGTGCATTTAGTGCTGCATTGAATTTCAAGAACTCGAAATGAATGAACCCGACGATCTCACCACACGCACAACGTTCAACAATGGAATATTTAACAATTACCAATTTCTCATAGATATCACATTTTCTTATTGATAGGCACAATGCGCTTTTCAGTCAAACTTCTCTGGCCAGGTTTCCGTTGCTGGACGTATAAATGTGCATTTAATGTTTCATTGCATCTTAAGAACACAAATAAATAATAACTCGGTGATTTTAATAAACGCACAGATTTTGGGTGCCGTTATGCGGTTATATTCTTGTCAATTGACTGTCTTTCGCGTTGAACATTGCCGCATGTAACCAATTTTTTATGATATGTTATGTTATATGTAAGTAGGTACCTCCAAACATTTTCTAAAATCAAAGTGCATCTCATGATAAAAAAGGCCACAAAATTTGATAAACACACAGTTTTATCATCAAAATGTTTAAAAATCATGTTTTTTCTTGCGTCAGCGAGTGGGTCAAAGATTAGTATAGGAAATTACGCGTGTTTTTTTGGGTTTTTTTGCAGTAAAAATATTGTTTTGGAGATTCTTGTAAAATTAATTGCCGAATTTTAATAGATTTTCAGCACTTATCACAAATGAGTGAAATTATTTCTTAATATTTCATTTTATAAAATCTGGGGAAAAAAATATTTTACCATCTATAACCCCAACGTAATTTTATGAAATTTCAAGAATTTAAAATTCCAAAATCTTCATATTTATATTAAAATAAAACTTGGAGAATTAAAATCATCAAATTTGTTTTTAAATAATTTGTAGTTGTAAAATCCAAATAATATTTAATTCCAAATTCTAGCGTTACAGATAGACGAACATTGACGTATGCATTGAGAGTAGATCCGTTATATCTGCGACATCCATACAGAGGGGAGTACCATTCATTACTAATCATCATCATAATCATCATCACCTTGATTTTTGTAATCGCAGAGGGTGGCATCCGAATGCAGAAGCCAGATTTAATCTCCCCAACAGCCAATCAACGGCAGCCCTCAGCAATTCTAATAGTTATATTTGTCCATTTTTTGACAGTGTCCAACCAGTTTTTGCGTTGGCATCCTTTCGTATGTCCAACATCAACAGTACTTTGCACAATGCTCTTGTACAGGGTGTACTGCTTTGTAAACGTGTACAACCCACGATATTTTCCTCTGTTTGACAGTAGCGAAAAGAGATACCTTGGTAGCCCACAATACTTTCAACCCTTTTCAGCACAAACTCATTGGTATTATGTTCCCAATAGAAGATTCCAAAGAGATTTCTCATGCATTTTTCCTCAAACAGCTTCTCTCTGTTTCTGCCAACAGTGGCCGCATTTCACATCTAGAAAGGAGAATGGAGACGAATAGGGATTAAGTATTCAGGTAAAGACATTTGGGAAAAACCTTACTTTTATGTGCATCATCAGTCCGTCATTTGTTCTCACTAAATTGGTGTTAGAAACAATGAGAAATCGAACGATATTTTAATGAAATTACAAGTAAAAAACGATTTTTCAGTGTCTAGCGCCATTTGCGTTAAACATTCCCATAACGAGCTCATTATCCATCACCTCTATTTATATATTTAAAGAATGATTAATTATTGATTTTATTAGCCGTAGCTTAGTTGCTGCACAAGGACATATCAAACTCAATACTCGTCCATTATTAATCTAATGCACGCCGAAAGTGTGTAGCTCACCGTGAGTATCGAACTCTATACTCGCTCATAACTACTCTAATCCATGCGTTGTGGCACAAGGCCGAAAGTGTGGAGCACCCCGTGAGTATCGAACTCTATACTCGCTCATAACTAATCTAATCCACGCGATGTGGCACAATGTCGAAAATGTGGAGCACCCCGTGAGTATCGAATTCTACACACGCTCATAACTAATCTAATCCACGCGTTGTGGCACAAGGCCGAAAGAGTGGAGAACCCGTGAGAATCGAATTCTACACACGCTCATAACTAATCTAATCCACGCGTTGTGGCACAAGGCCGAAAGTGTGGAGCACCCCGTGAGTATCGAACTCTATACTCGCTCATAACTAATCTACTCCACACGATGGGGCACAATGTCGCAAATGTGGAGCAACCCGTGAGTATCGAATTCTACACACGCTCATAACTAATCTAATCCACGCGTTGTGGCACAAGGCCGAAAGTGTGGAGCACCCCGTGAGTATCGAACTCTATACTCGCTCATAACTAATCTAATCCACGCGCTGTGGCACGATGTCGAAAATGTGGAGCACCCCGTGAGTATCGAATTCTACACACGCTCATAACTAATCTAATCCACGCGTTGTGGCACAAGGCCGAAAGAGTGGAGCAACGCGTGAGAATCGAATTCTACACACGCTCATAACTAATCTAATCCACGCGTTGTGGCACAAGGCCGAAAGTGTGGAGCACCCCGTGAGTATCGAACTCTATACTCGCTCATAATTAATCCACGCGTTGTGGCAAGTGGATGAAAGTGTGGAGCACCCCGTGAGTATCGATCTCTATACTCGCTCATAACTAATCTAATCCACGCGTTGTGGCACGTGGACGAAAGTGTGGAGCACCCCGTGAGTATCGATCTCTATACTCGCTCATAACTAATCTAATCCACGCGTTGTGGCATGTGGACGAAAGTGTGGAGCACCCCGTGAGTATCGATCTCTATACTAGCTCATAACTAATCTAATCCACGCGTTGTGGCACGTGGACGAAAGTGTGGAGCACCCCGTGAGTATCGATCTCTATACTCGCTCATAACTAATCTAATCCACGCGTTGTGGCACGTGGACGAAAGTGTGGAGCACCCCGTGAGTATCGATCTCTATACTCGCTCATAACTAATCTAATCCACGCGTTGTGGCACGTGGACGAAAGTGTGGAGCACCCCGTGAGTATCGATCTCTATACTCGCTCATAACTAATCTAACCCACGCGTTGTGGCACGTGGACGAAAGTGTGGAGCACCCCGTGAGTATCGATCTCTATACTCGCTCATAACTAATCTAATCCACGCGTTGTGGCACGTGGATGAAAGTGTGGAACACCCCGTGAGTATCGAACTCTATACTCGCTCATAACTAATCTAACCCACGCGTTGTGGCACGTGGACGAAAGTGTGGAGCACCCCGTGAGTATCGATCTCTATACTCGCTCATAACTAATCTAATCCACGCGTTGTGGCACGTGGACGAAAGTGTGGAACACCCCGTGAGTATCGAACTCTATACTCGCTCATAACTAATCTAATCCACGCGTTGTGGCACGTGGACGAAAGTGTGGAGCACCCCGCGAGTATCGATCTCTATACTCGCTCATAACTAATCTAATCCACGCGCTGTGGCACAAGGCCGAAAATGTGGAGCACCCCGTGAGTATCGAATTCTACACACGCTCATAACTAATCTAATCCACGCGTTGTGGCACAAAGCCGAACGTGTGGAGCACCCCGTGAGTATCGAACTCTATACTCGCTCATAACTAATCTAATGCATGCGTTGTGGCACAAGGCCGAAAGTGTGGAGCACCCCGTGAGTATCGAACTCTATACTCGCTCATAACTAATCTAATCCACGCGCTGTGGCACAAGGCCGAAAATGTGGAGCACCCCGTGAGTATCGAATTCTACACACGCTCATAACTAATCTAATCCACGCGTTGTGGCACGTGGACGAAAGTGTGGAGCACCCCGTGAGTATCGAATTCTACACACGCTCATAACTAATCTAATCCACGCGTTGTGGCACAAAGCCGAACGTGTGGAGCACCCCGTGAGTATCGAACTCTATACTCGCTCATAACTAATCTAATGCATGCGTTGTGGCACAAGGCCGAAAGTGTGGAGCACCCCGTGAGTATCGAACTCTATACTCGCTCATAACTAATCTAATCCACGCGCTGTGGCACAAGGCCGAAAATGTGGAGCACCCCGTGAGTATCGAATTCTACACACGCTCATAACTAATCTAATCCACGCGTTGTGGCACAAAGCCGAACGTGTGGAGCACCCCGTGAGTATCGAACTCTATATTCGCTCATAACTAATCTAATCCATGCGTTGTGGCACAAGGCCGAAAGTATGGAGCAACCCGTGAGTATCGAATTCTACACACGCTCATAACTAATCTAATCCACGCGTTGTGGCACAAGGCCGAACGTGTGGAGCACCCCGTGAGTATCGAACTCTACACTCGCTCATAACTAATCTAGGGAGACAACCTTGCTACCCATTACATCATGTCGATGAGTCTAATGTAGAGATTTACTACGCCTTACATAGATGTTGCACAAGGCCGAATGTGTGGTGCATTCAGTGAGGATCGAACTCACTACTCGCTCATAATTAATCTAGCATGACAAGGTTGTTAACAATTACAGCAAGTCGAAGTCTTTAAGGAATGCTTAATTACGATGATACGTTCGTCCTTTCAATTAGTCCCCGCGTCCAAAAAAGGGAAATTACTTATGAGTCAATCTGATAGGTTATTTTCCTGTTTCATTCATTCAAACACATTTGTTTTCGTCTTGAAGATATAGATTTTCACTCGGAATAGAAACAGAATAAAGACAAAATAGGAAAACGCACAAAACAGAAATCCACTGTAAGTATAATTGAATGTTTAGAACGAATTAATTTAAATAATTCTAACGAAAAGATTGATGAACAAATTTCTCTATTCTTCATCGGATTATTCTAAAAGTAATTTAACGAATTGGCAGTTATTTAGTTGCTGTATGGATTAGAAGTTTGATTAGAGTATTGTTGAAAATAAGATTAATATTAAAGCCTTAGAGGAACCAATTCCAACTGGGCCATTTCTGAAGGACACTAGTAGCGACAAAGCAGAGAGAAATATTAAATATTAACTTTGAAAGGAAAACATGAACGTGTAAACAACATTCTCTGTGAATGTATCAAGCAGACGCTAAGAGAATATAAAACAGGAACGACAGAGTAGGAACGGTTATATACCGGGAACTGTGCAGGCGATTAGCGTTTGACTCTAGAATGTACATTATGGTTATCAAATCTATACCCACTCACCCAGTCAAGAAATGGCGTTGTCCGGTCAAGTTTCCATTTGTTCTCACAGACCGTCTTCCGTTATTATCCTATTTACTGTCATAGTAAGACGCATGAAAAAAACATTTTTCATTGCTATATATCTCGTCAGCTGCTTCAGAAGAGTCACTGCTTTCACTACTTCCATCACTGTCTGTGGATTATCTTCAATCACTGTCCGATTCAGCCTCAAATTAACAAGCATTAGACAGAAATATATTGTAAACTGTCTCGTTGAAATAGACGAAGAAAAGAAAAGAAAAATTGATTATATTGATCAAATTTTACGGTTTATCAACTGTTTTTGGGTAATATAATGCCGAAAAAAATTGCCAATTCTTTTTCATGTTGAGGGTTACCCTACAAGGCAGCAGGCGTTTTGAATTCAGTTTCCCTTCTCAAGTCTGTCATATAGTCTGTCAATAGAGCCCAGTGTCTCTTGCTAGAAGATGGATGGGAAGAGACGGATTTATAAATTTTCGTAAGTGAATGCAATGGTGCTGACTGGAATTCGAACTCGGCTTTCCGATTCCTCAATCTGAGCCGCTGCCTCCACGTCAGTACGACACTGATATTTAAGTCTGTAAACTACTGAATTAACATTCTTTTTAATGATTACATTTAAACTATTACGGTATATTTTCCCTTGCGCTTATTACCCTTGTTTTAACAGATTGGTTGCCAACCACCACGTTGTTGGCAGTTTTTATTATGACGTCGACCGCGACTCGTACAGACTACCAGTTATCTCATGGTTGGCGTTTTATGATACATTTTCTTCTTCGGGCCACAACACCGAGTTTATTCAAAGTGACACGTTTTGTTTGAAAATAAGGTTTAGACTTCATTGATGTTATAAATCAAAACCTACATTTTTTTTATTGAGAAAATTGTTTATTCTAAAATTGACGTTTTAAGTCAGATTTCATAATTGACCTCTGGCAGTCAAATTTCTTAATTTGACCTTTGGCAGTTAAATTTCTCAATTTGACCTTTGGCAGTCAGATTTCGTTACTGACCTCTGGCAGTCAGATTTCTTAATTTAACTTCTGGCAGTAAGATTTCTTAATTGACCTCTGGCAGTCAACTTTCTCAATTTTACCTCTGGCAGTTAGATTTCTTAATTGGCCTCTGGCAGTAATATTTCTTAATTTGACCTCTGATAGTTAGATTTCTTAATTGACCTCTGGCAGTCAGATTTCTTAATTGACCTCGGGCAGTAATATTTCTTAATTTGACCTCTGGTAGTCAGATTTCTTAATTGACCTCTGGCAGTCAAATTTCTTAATTGACCTCTGGCAGTCAAATTTCTTAATTTGACCTCTGGCAGTGAGATTTCTTAATTGAACTTTGCCAGTCATATTTCTTAATTCCACCTTTGGCAGTCAGATTTATTAAGTGACCTCTGGCAGTCAGATTACTTATTTTGGCCTCTGACAGTCAGATTTCGCAATTGATCTCTGGCGTTCAACTTGTTAATATATTTGTATGGATTAATCATTAATATATACTTTGCTTTTTAATATAACCCTTTTAGAAGTAGGTATCGTCTATTCTAAAAGTTTCTTTTCTTGGGCATGTGGAATCCTTCCTGATTTCTTGCTTGCCTGCCAACTCAGTCAGTTATGTGCCATACACGCTTAGGCAATCATGTATCTTTCGATACATGACTGACGAGGCAGATTTTTTCCGCAGTAGGTTGCCATTTCTTTCTGCGGTAGACCAGTTGCCATCCAAGGCTATAGGACCCGGTCTGTCCTGCTGGGGAAAAAGAAGAGGATTCATACCTTTCCCAAGGGGATTAGCACGTAATTGAATGTAACGGATTCGACTGGAATTCGAACACGGCTTTCCGATTCCTCAATCAGAGACGCTATCAATTACGCCCCCGTAACAACAATCTTCAAAAATTTAAATGCAACGTCAATTGACATTTTTTTAATATAGTCTCTCCCTTTATCGGTCTTTCCTAACTTCTCCTCACTTTAAGTCATCTCAAGTCTCTTTCACGCCTTGTAACTCTTTGCGTCTTAGTGGCATTGTCGCCTTGCTAAGGGTAAAATGGTTAAAACAATTCTGTTCTTCCTGTAAATAACGTAAACAAGTATATTATTTAATTTTGTACATGAAAGCGGTTGGCATAACCGCGTAGAAAGAGACAAGATTTTGTGGCTAAAATTTTGTCTTGAAAGATAATCGAGTAATTATGAAAATTCTACACGTGTTTGAGTTACATTTTTCTTTTTTGGTTACCTTCTCACTTTCTGTATCTTTACAAAAGCCTGACTTATTTTGCTGTTGTTTTATCACCGGCGTGGTCAACTGTGCATATGGAAACCATTAGTAATTTCTACTTCGTTAAATTTCCCCATCATTCGGTAATCTTCGTCCATCTTCGGTTTTTTGGACCACTTTGCTATTTTTTTTCCCTACTTTTATCTTTTCTCTCATTTTTTTTTTGTTTTCTTTTTCGTAGATTATCTTTTATTCATATTTAACTTTTTTATTTTTTATTTAATATTTTATTTTTATTTATTAATTCATTTTTGTTGTTGTTTTGTTTTGCTAATAGGTTTTTTGTTTCCACAACTTCAGAAATATTCTCTGAAAATCGAAACGAAAACAGACGAGCAAACAAAACATTCTCCAATCAGGAAACAAACACACACACACACACACACTCACACACACACACACACACACACACACACACACACATATATATATATATATATATATATATATATATATATATATATATATATATATATATATATATATATATATATATCTGTAAGTGAAATATTTTTCGGCTTATCCCAAATGTATTTTCCACAAAATATATTTTTGGTTCTCGTTTCCTCGTATGCAAAAATCTTTAATATTTTTTCGTACTGTTCTTCAAATCGGTCCAGATTCCGACGAACTACGCGTTACACGGGAACAAGTGACAGCAAGTTTCTCTATTCTCGAGAATTGACTGATTCGTTTTTTTTTAACGTTTTATCAATCTTTTTTAGCAGATTACTTAAAGCTAGAAAATATTTTTATATTGTAAGAATATTTTTTGGCAGGGGGAGATAATAAGGATTCTTTTTATTTATTTATACAATTTTTAGTATTTAACCTATAGATGGGGAGAGAATAGGTGAATTCATGCATTTTCCCCAATGTAAATGAATATAATGAACCATAGAGTACAAAGTGTTCCTAAAGGTAGGCAAAAATTCATATTTTAAAGAAAGTAAACTTTAAACAACAATTTATTGCACTGGAATATTAACAAATAACATCTTCAATGTGATTTTCATCATTCGTGATGCAAATGTTGAAGCACTTTGCAAGATTTACGTAAACTTGATGCAGTACCTGCAGATTGCTCTTAATTATATCCCATTCACTCTTTATGCGTCCAGTCAAGTGTGTTGCATCTGTGATTTTCATTGAGTACACCTAATCCTTTTACATACACCAGCAAAATAATTCAATTTCTTCTTTTGATAGAAAATCATGGGAAATCTATAGCTTAAAAGCAGTAATTCCACCTTGGTGACCAGACGTTTCCTGTATAGGAAAATATATAGCACCCCAGCTTACAAAACGGTTCCGTGTAAGACACAGGTTCGATTTCTGTCGGAGGATACATATTTTCTATGAAAGTTCTTGGATATTCAGGCGGGTAAAGGTTGTTAATAATGTCTATTATAAACAGAGCATTTACTTAAATACTTTTATCTAAAAAAGTAATGTATAAACATGAAACATACACACACATATATATATATATATATATATATATATATATATATATCCCAAAAGTCTGGAAACATAGTCAAAAATGTATATTTTATTATATTCAACAAATAACATCTTCAAAATGATTTCCATTATTTGTGATGAAATGATTTTTTTTTTTTTTCTTTTTAATCATATCACCCCAAGCAAGGCCGGAGGCCACTATCACGCAAGGGGTTAAAGAGGGGGTTGGAGGAAGAGCAGATACGAGTGGCAAGGGAGGGGATGTGGAGAAAGAGAAAGACAGTGGGTCGATCAAGGCAAGTGGGCCAAAAAAGATCCGGAGCGAGAGCAGATAGGAATGAGAAATGAAAGGATGTGGAGAAGGGAAAGAGACAGAGAGAGAGAGAGAAATCCGGGAACCCCTTCCTAGACACGAAACAAGGTTTGGGCCTCTAAACGTGTCCAATAGAGGGGGGAGGCGTGTAGACCGGGCGGTAGGAAAGCCTACCTACTCCTGATGCGCTTTGTAAGATTCACGTGAAGACGATGCAATAATTGCATATTGCTGTTAATTTTAACCCATTCACTCTTTATGCGTCCAATCAAGGGTGTTGCATCTGTGATTTTCATTGAGTACACCTTCTCCTTTTACATACACCAGCAAAATAATTCAATTCTTTCTTCTTTCGACAAAACCATGTTTAATCGGTGGAGGTAAATAACCTAGTTAATGAGATTTCCTGTGCCCAGAATTTAGGGACTTGCCTAAACTCTACGTCATTGGTTAATGTTTAGCAAGATTCGTCTGGGTGGCCATGCACAGTGAGTTTGAATATAATAAGGTAATTAGTATAAAATTCGACTTGAAGTATCCTAACTTGTGTTGACATGTCGTAAAGGCATATTATTATTACTTCTCTGTGTCTCATCAGTGAACCTGATCTGCAGATTGAATTCAACCCAACCAGCCACCAGTTCTAACAGGTATATGGTGATTTTCGAAGCGTGGCATAGATCTGGGACGAAGCCGGAAGTGAGGAATGATCTCAATACTCATTTTTGTTTGTTCTAGCGAGACAAGCTTTCTAACCATTGATCCCACCTTGGAGGTGTCCATTCTAATAGGCATATAGGCCACAATATTTGACCGCACAATGATGACCAAAATCACGGTAAGAAGCCAAAAGGTCTGTAAAAACAATATTCCAAAACATAATACTTCATAAGGTGCTGTACTTATAAACATGATACACTAAGTCTGACACTGACAATGAAAAAGTCATTGGTTTTACACAACATATATCCATTTATCTAACATAAAACCCTTGTGTGTAAATGCACTTAATAATTTTTTAAGGTTCTTGATAAAATCCAGAGACCGATATGCAATGTAATTGGCTCTGCTCTGGCATCTCGTCTGCAGTCGCTCCTTCACAGACATGCCGTCGCCTCCCTCTGTCCTTTTTACAAATACTTTCACGGTAACTGCTCTGATGAGTTGCTTCCGCTCGTTCCCAGACTTCATGAATTTAAGCGTTCTACTAGGCTGGCATCTCGCTCTCACCCTTTCACTGTCGAAACTGTTAAATGTAGCCGTCTCTGCTACTCAAATAGCTTCATGTCTCGCACCTCTCCTCTGTGGAAGTCCCTCCCCTTTTCCTGTTTCCCTGATAGCTATAATCTCCAATTTCTTCAAATGTAAAGTCAATCGACGTCTCCAGATGCCTATCCTTCGCTTCATCTTGTGTCACTCCTATTTGCTCTCGCTCCAAATCTCTGTAACCCCTTGCGTGCTAGTGGATTCCCGCCTTGCTTGGGCGTGAAACCCTTAAAAAAGAAAAAAATCAAAAACAGACAGAGCAGTATATATTTAAATTTTAATCGCCATATACTATTTGGCACACTCACATTCACTCACGGATACGTTGCATTTATTAGCGGTTCAGATTGAGAAACATGACTGACTAGTACCAATTCCAGTCGAGTTTGTTACATTCAATGACGCGCAGTTATTCTTGTATAGGAATCCATCTCTTCCCATTAATGCTATCCCGTCTTCACCACTTCTCCTCCTTTCTTCATTTCTTTCTTAATTCATTATTTCCTTCCGTTCTCTCTCTTTTCATCCTTTCCTTCCTTTTATCCTCCTTCATTCCTTCCTTTTTTCCGTCTTTTTTTCCGTCTTTCCTTGCATCTTCATACATTTCTTTCTTAATTCATTATTTCTTTGCTTTCTCTCTTCTTTTATTCATTTCTTCCTTTTCTTCCTTTTCTCCCTTTCTCCCTCCTTTCACAATTAATTCCTTTCTCCGTTCTTCCTTCCTTTTACCATATTTCTTCCTCTCTTTTTTCCTTCCTTTTTCTCCTCACTTCCTTCTTCAATTCTTTCCTTTTTCGCTCGCCCTTCCTTTCTTCATTTTTGCCCTTCTCTCTTTCTTTCTTTCTTTCTTTCTTTCTTTTTATTATCCTCTTGCCACCTTTTTCTCATTCCTTCCTTTATTTCCTTTCTTTTTTCTTCTTTCTTTCCTTTCATCCCTTATCTCTTTCGTCTTGTTCTCCTTCGCTTATTCCTTCCTTCCATCCTGTTTGTAGCATTCAATTAAGCGCAGATATTTTTATATATGCATCCATCTCTTCTCTCCCAGCTATGGGCTAAATAGTAGAACCAGCTCTGCTGTTTATCCTTGATAAATAACTAGAATTCTTTATGTGTCGTGTCTGCTCAGGATGTAGGCGATCGTAGCTCTCCACAACATCTTGTCCCTTGTAGCTTTTAATAAATATTGTCTTTCTGTTATTTCTCCTAAGACCAGTTCTGTTCTAATATACAATTACACAAGCTCACTATGTTATGCGTTGTTTTCCTCTGTCCCTCTTGCCTTTAACCTGTCCCGTGAGTATTAGATTTTCCAAGTCTTCTTTCCTCATTATATTCCACAAAAACGGAAACAGTCTCTTCCTGATGTTAAGTATAAGTTTCCTTTTTGTTTCCATTTTCTCTAAAACATCGTCCTTGCTCACATATTCAATCCATGGTATCCTCAGCATCCTTCTGTAGAAATTTCAACTGTCTCTTCTTGATGTTAAATATAAGTTTCCTTTTTGTTTCCATTTTCTCTAAAACATCGTCCTTGCTCACATATTCGGTCCATGGTATCCTCAGCATCCTTCTGTAGAAATTTCAACTGTCTCTTCCTGATGTTAAGTATAAGTTTCCTTTTTGTTTCCATTTTCTCTAAAACTTCGTCGTTGCTCCCATATTCGGTCCATGGTATCCTCAGCATCCTTCTGTAGAAATTTCAACTGTCTCTTCCTGAGGTTAAGTATAAGTTTCCTTTCTGTTTCCATTTTCTCTAAAACTTCGTCGTTGCTCACATGTTCGGTCCATGGTATCCTCAGCATCCTTCTGTAGAAATTTCAACTGTCTCTTCCTGATGTTAAGTATAAGATTCCTTTTTGTTTCCATTTTCTCTAAAACTTCGTCGTTGCTCACATATTCGGTCCATGGTATCCTCAGCATCCTTCTGTAGAAATTTCAACTGTCTCTTCCTGATGTTAAGTATAAGTTTCCTTTTTGTTTCCATTTTCTCTAAAACTTCGTCGTTGCTCCCATATTCGGTCCATGGTATCCTCAGCATCCTTCTGTAGAAATTTCAACTGTCTCTTCCTGAGGTTAAGTATAAGTTTCCTTTCTGTTTCCATTTTCTCTAAAACTTCGTCGTTGCTCACATATTCGGTCCATGGTATCCTCAGCATCCTTCTGTAGAAATTTCAACTGTCTCTTCCTGATGTTAAGTATAAGTTTCCTTTTTGTTTCCATTTTCTCAAAAACTTCGTCGTTGCTCACATATTCGGTCCATGGTATCCTCAGCATCCTTCTGTAGAAATTTCAACTGTCTCTTCCTGATGTTAAGTATAAGATTCCTTTTTGTTTCCATTTTCTCTAAAACTTCGTCGTTGCTCACATATTCGGTCCATGGTATCCTCAGCATCCTTCTGTAGAAATTTCAACTGTCTCTTCCTGATCTTAAGTATAAGTTTCCTTTTTGTTTCCATTTTCTCTAAAACTTCGTCGTTGCTCCCATATTCGGTCCATGGTATCCTCAGCATCCTTCTGTAGAAATTTCAACTGTCTCTTCCTGAGGTTAAGTATAAGTTTCCTTTCTGTTTCCATTTTCTCTAAAACTTCGTCGTTGCTCAGATATTCGGTCCATGGTATCCTCAGCATCCTTCTGTAGAAATTTCAACTGTCTCTTCCTGATGTTAAGTATAAGTTTCCTTTTTGTTTCCATTTTCTCAAAAACTTCGTCGTTGCTCACATATTCGGTCCATGGTATCCTCAGCATCCTTCTGTAGAAATTTCAACTGTCTCTTCCTGATGTTAAGTATAAGATTCCTTTTTGTTTCCATTTTCTCTAAAACTTCGTCGTTGCTCACATATTCGGTCCATGGTATCCTCAGCATCCTTCTGTAGAAATTTCAACTGTCTCTTCCTGATGTTAAGTATAAGTTTCCTTTTTGTTTCCATTTTCTCTAAAACTTCGTCGTTGCTCCCATATTCGGTCCATGGTATCCTCAGCATCCTTCTGTAGAAATTTCAACTGTCTCTTCCTGAGGTTAAGTATAAGTTTCCTTTCTGTTTCCATTTTCTCTAAAACTTCGTCGTTGCTCACATATTCGGTCCATGGTATCCTCAGCATCCTTCTGTAGAAATTTCAACTGTCTCTTCCTGATGTTAAGTATAAGATTCCTTTTTGTTTCCATTTTCTCTAAAACTTCGTCGTTGCTCACATATTCGGTCCATGGTATCCTCAGCATCCTTCTGTAGAAATTTCAACTGTCTCTTCCTGATGTTAAGTATAAGTTTCCTTTTTGTTTCCATTTTCTCTAAAACTTCGTCGTTGCTCACATATTCGGTCCATGGTATCCTCAGCATCCTTCTGTAGAAATTTCAACTGTCTCTTCCTGATCTTAAGTATAAGTTTCCTTTTTGTTTCCATTTTCTCTAAAACTTCGTCGTTGCTCACATGTTCGGCCCATGGTATCCTCAGCATCCTTCTGTAGAAATTTCAACTGTCTCTTCCTGATGTTAAGTATAAGATTCCTTTTTGTTTCCATTTTCTCTAAAACTTCGTCGTTGCTCACATATTCGGTCCATGGTATCCTCAGCATCCTTCTGTAGAAATTTCAACTGTCTCTTCCTGATGTTAAGTATAAGTTTCCTTTTTGTTTCCATTTTCTCTAAAACTTCGTCGTTGCTCACATGTTCGGCCCATGGTATCCTCAGCATCCTTCTGTAGAAATTTCAAGTGTCTCTTCCTGATGTTAAGTATAAGATTCCTTTTTGTTTCCATTTTCTCTAAAACTTCGTCCTTGCTCACATATTCGGTCCATGGTATCCTCAGCATCCTTCTGTAGAAATTTCAACTGTCTCTTCTTGATGTTACGTATAAGTTTCCTTTTTGTTTCCATTTTCTCTAAAACTTCGTCTTGGCTCACATATTCGGTCCATGGTATCCTCAGCATCCTTCTGTAGAATCCCATTCCTGTTGCTCACTTCTTCTCTTCATCTTTGAGGAGATCGTCCAGGACTCACTGAAATACAGGAGGACACATATTAGTTTAGTACTCTTTTCCTTCTTTTTAGTAAATTTTTCCTATTTCTTAATACACTGCTTAGCTTTTGGAATGCTTCTTTGTTTATCCGAATACGCCTTCGGATCTCAGTGTCGCTTATTCCGTCCTCTGTTAAAACAGTTCCCAGAGATTGAAATCTCTGCACTTGTTTGATTTTGGTATCTCCGATTTTCAGTTCATATCCATTTACTAACAACAATGTAATTCTTTCTTCTTGCAGTTGATGTTTAATCCTTTCTTCTCGCTTTCCTTCATTACCGCCTGTAGGAGTTTTTGTAGCTTTCTATCCGTGTCTGCTATCAACAGTGTGTTACCTGCATACCTTATGATGTTAAGATTATGGCCGCCAATAACGAATCCTGGTGGGACTTCTCTCAGTATCGCCTCGCTGTATAGGTTGAATATGTCCGGTAAGAAGGCACAATCTTGAAAATGAATTCATTTTCTGTTCACATTCTGTTCACATTCTTGCTTTAATTTCGAATTTCCGTTTATATAGTTGCTTTGGACATGAGCCATACTTCAACTATTTCTGTTCTATATTTAGTCAAACGCCATGTCAAGAAAAGTGCCATTGTAGAATGCGAATTAATATTCGACGCATATTCTTGGCTTAATTTCATATTACTCTTCGTATTCTGTTTTATATTGGAATATTTAATTAGAAGAAATGTTTAGAAACAATAAAACGGGCCATTCTAGAAAGCAAATTCATCTTTTGTCCACTCTCTTTACTTCGTTTCGGATTGCCGCTCGTATTTTGTTTAGCATATGAGCCATTCTTAATTTTGATCGCACAAAAAAATAGAGAAATCTCATAATAGTTATACTTCAAGAATTTTACCTCAACGGCTTACACTTATCATTAGTCGATTTTTTTGTATTCGCCATTTGCTAAATGGATTATTTGAAATAAAAAGTAGTATGGAATATTCAGAGAGGAATAAAAATAACCTCCGTTTTGCAAAATCTACAAATACGCACCAAAAAAATGTCGAAGTCCTTCTGCAGTTGTCAGTTAAGCGTTTTATTTTTACTCTCAAGTAGGGAAATATATAAAGGGGAGGAGAAAAATAAAGTGAACTGAAAGAGAAAAGGAAGGATGGAAAAAAGGTAGGAATGAAATAATGGAAGAAGAAAAGGAGAGAAAAGGGAAGAAAGGAGGAAAAGAATGGATAGAGAAAGCAAGAAAGGAAGCAAGAAAGTAAGGAGGGAATAAATGAATGAATGAGTGAGTGAAAGAAGGAAGGGAGCGAAAAAGAGAAGGAAGGAATCAATGAAGGAAGGAGGGAAAAAGGAAGGAATGAAAGAAGAAAGTGAGTGAAAACAGGAGGTATCAAAGCGAGAGAGAAAAGAACGAAAGAAGGAAGTGACGGATGAAAGAAGGGAGGCAGGAATGAAGAGAGCGAGAAAAAAAAAACCGGATCGGATAAAGAATGAAAGGGAAGAAAGAAGTAGGAGAAGAAGAAAAAAGAAAGAAAATAAAAGAAAAAATGAAAAGGGGTCAAAAAGAAATGAGTAAAGAAAGAAAGAAAGAAAAGAAGAAAAAGAAAGAAAGAATGAAAGAATGAATGAAAGGAAGAAATAAAGAAATAAAGAAAATGGAAAAAGTTGGCATAATTAGAAGAATAGAGAAAGCATCATGAGTAATTAGAAAGAAAAATGAAAAATTAACCGCGCAAGAAAGAGAGGAAGAAAGTAAAAAAAGAAAAGAAAAGAAGGGAATTAAATTGGGAAAGACGGTGAAGAAGATAAAAAAATGAGACGTAAGAGGAAATGAGAATAAGAAAGAAAGAAAGAAAGAAAGAAAGAAAAAAGAAAGAAAGAAAGAAAAATAAACAATGCAATGAGAAAAGATAATGAAGGAGAAGAAAAATAATAAGTGGGAATGAAAAAGAAAAAAGAAAGCTAATGAGAAGGAAAATAAAAACGTTGACAGCAGGACATCAACAAGAAAAAGAAAACGAAATAAATGCTTCTGTTAGAAGAAAAAGATGAATAAGAAGAAGAAAAAGAAGAAGAAGAATAAATGTGATGAGGGTATGTAAAGATAAAGAAGAAGAGCAACAACAAAAAATGGGATGAGGACATGCAAAGATGAGGAAAAAGAAGAAGAAAAGAAGAAGAAGATAAAGGAAAAGGAATACAATGAAGATTTGTGAAGACGAAGAAGAAATGGGATGATGACGTGTAAAGATGAAGAAGAAGAAAAGGGCTGAGGTCATGTAAAGATGGAGAAAAATAAGATGAAAATGAAATGGGATGAGAGTATGTAAAGATGAAGAAGTAACAAGATGATGATGATGATGATGATGATGATGATGATGATGATGCTGAAATGTGATGAAGACATGTAAAGATGAAGAAAAAGAAATGGGATGAGGACACGTGAAGAAGAAGAAGAAGAAGAAGAAGAAGAAGAAGAAGAAGGAGGAAGAGGAGGTCATGTAAAGATGAAGAAGAAAAATAAATGAATGCGGAGAAATGAAGAAGTAGAAGAATAAATTGGATTAGGACATGTACAGAAGAAGAAGAATAAGGAGGGGGAGGAGGACGAGAAGAAGAAGAAGAAGAAGAAGAAGAAATGGTATGAGGACATGTAAAGAAGAAGTAGAAGAAAAAGAAGAAGAAGAGGAGGAGGAGGAGGAGGAAGAGAAGATGATGATGATGATGATGATGAAGAAGAAGAAGTTGGATGCGGTCATGTAAAGATGAAGAAGAAAAATAAATGAATGCGGAGAAATGAAGAAGTAGAAGAATGAATGGGATTAGGACAGGTACAGAAGAAGAAGAAGAAGAAGAAGAAGAAGAAGAAGAAGAAGGAGGAGGAGGAGGAGGAGGAGGAGGAGGTGGACAGGAAGAAGAAGAAGGAAGAGGAGGAGGTGGACAGGAAGAAGAAGAAGAAGAAGAAGAAGAAGAAGATGATGATGATGATGATGATGATGATGATGAAGAAGTAATGGAATGAGGACATGTAAAGAAGAAAAAGAAGAAGAATATTAAATTAGAAGAAAGAAATAGAAGAGTTAAATTGAGACGAAGAATAATGAAAAGGAAATGAGCACGAAGAAGAAGAGGAAGAGAATGAGAAATAAGAAGAAAAAAAACTAGAACTGTTAAAAATGAGAGAAATAAATGAGAAGAAGAAAAACAACAACAACTAAGAATGAAGACTGAAGAAATTAATAATAATAATAATAATAATAATAATAATAATAATAATATATAAAAAGAAGAAACAGAAGAAGAAAACCATCAGACTGAAAAAAAAACAAACTAACAATACTCTGAAGGCGCTAAAATACGTGTCGAGATTCGAAAGAGAAAAAAGAGAAATTAGAAAATAGAATGAAGTTAATAATAATAATAATAATAATAATAATAATAATAATAATAATAATAATAATAATAATAAAGCAAAACACTATCAAAGAAGCGGACTGTAATGACAGGTTCGAAATCCTAAAGACAATAATTCGTCAAAACGTAAGAACAAAACTTGTTGAATAAATGAATTTCTAAGCGAGTCCCTCGCTATGATTTTGCCGAAAAAAAGTAAGAACGATAATAACAATTTTTATATCTGATTATCTCAATGAAAACTGTCGTTTAACTAAGTCAAAAATATTATGATTCAGAGACTTCTTTCCGACTCAACTATGAAAGCCCACGAATAAGGACAAATATACAAGCACTAATAAAATAGTAAAACATGCACCCACCCACTGACCCCACTGATATATATATATATATATATATATATATATATATATATATATATATATATATAAATATTTATGAATATAAAAGTGAACATAGAAGTCAACACTTAGAGGCGACATTCTGTTTCATGCTAGACGCAATCGTCAGGCCACGAGTGCTGTTATTTTTCTCGGCTATTTATATATACGGGTTAGTGGTGCATTGTGGGTAGTCTATTTTGGCGGTTATTTTACCGGAAGTCGTTTATTTGTTTATTTATTTATTTGGGTTAATTTATTTCGCTTGATTTTATTTTTTTAAATTTCTTATCTTATATATTTATTTTTTATTTTTATTGTAATCGGTGTTTTTATTAAAGTAGTAAACATTTGTTTATATCGCTTATTTAATAGTTTGGTTTTGGTTTGGGAAGATAATTAAAGCTATTTATTCAGATTTGGGGTTGATTGTTGTAGTTTATTCTAACTAGTATATATATATATATTGTTTTCATGTTTAAGTATAGTTGTGTTTTCGACGAGGATTTTCCGGAATTGTGTATGCGGCCAGGCATGTTGTTTTAAATGCCTAAAATGTTAGAGTTATCATTCAAATGTACATAATACTGCTTCTACTAATCTCAAACATATTAATCTCCTATATCGTAATCAAATGCATACTAATTATAAACAAGATGAAAATATACTAAAAAAATTAGTAAATACTAATATATCTACAACAGATCCTAGCAAAAAAATTAGGTTAATTATATACTACACTAAATCTAAAATATGCAACTCAATTATTCGCAATGATTCTTCTCCCCCGGTTAGCGATTTGAAAAAAACCCAACATAGTTTACAAATTCAGGTGCCCTTTGGGAGATTGTATCTCCAACGAACTAAATAATATCTATGTTGGTCACACCACAAACTCGCTTTCACGACGCTTGACACTACATTTGAATGATAACTCTAACATTTTTAGGCATTTAAAACAACATGCCTGGCCGCATACACAATTCCGGAAAATCCTCGTCGAAAACACAACTATACTTAAACATGAAAACAATAAACAAAAAAAAAAATTCTTGAAGCTATATATATATATATATATATATATATATATATATATATGTGTGTGTGTGTGTAGTTGCTGGTTTTTCAGTTGTTTGCTGATAAAGAGGTATTTAAGAAAGCAGTCTTTGTGCTAGAGTGTCCAATATCGAATATATAGGTAGAGCGTTAATAGGAATAATAAAAATTAATGAAAAAGGCGCGTGGCCGAGTCCGCTTTCTGATCATGTAACCCGGGTTCGAATCTCACCATCCCAGCGTGCGGCACTTTGGAACGTGCCTGAAAACCATACCCCGGGTTGAGCCAAGCTCTGTGAGTGAAATTAGAAATCTTCGATAGCTGTGCTAGCACAAATCAAATAGTATAGAAAAAAGTTAATGTTATATTCCGTGATATATACTTGAAAAACTCGGGGGATAAAATAAGTAACGGTTATTATACATTCAGTACAATAAGAATAAAGGTAACAGTTATGCACAAAGTCATCGCAAGTCCATCCAATAGTGAGTGCTACTATTGAAAGGTCGCTAGTTCTCGCGGAAATCTGAGTCGTACTCAACAGATCCCAGCTAGTCATATATACCAGCCTCCCCTCAAGGTAGGGTGTGGCACAACGCCGAATTTAATGTGGGGAAATCCGAGCCCATATGTTAGGCCCCAAATCCCCCGTAATCCTGCATGAACTAGGTTCGGGTCTGTCTACCTCATTGGACGAGACTCGTGTTCCTCTCTGTCCGAAGGCAGTGTTTGACAACAGCTAAGAGCTGAATAACAGATGCCAACTGGAAATATTTACCAACCTCTCCACGTGGTAGAATATGGCACAAGGCCGAGTGTAATGTGAGGGCAATCCGAGCCCGTAGGCTCGGCCAAAAATTCCCCATAGACCCCGTATAAAACAAGGTAGGATGTGGCACAGGGATAAGTGTAATGTGGGGTAATCCGAGCTCGTAGGCTAGGCCAAAACTTCCCTGTGAACCCCGTCTAAAACGGGGTCGGGTAGCTGTTTCCCAAGACGATACTTTGCCCTTCGACAAAGCCTCGTCTGGGCATCCCCACAGCCCGGAGCCAGAGAGTTCGACTAGCACAGGTGGAAAAGATTCCAACTAGACGGTATCTAGGAACTGCCCCACGCAGTCATATGTGGCACAAGGCCGAATTTAATGTGGAGTTCCCGAATCTGTAGACTCGGCGAAATCATCCCAGTAGACCCCGCATAAACGGGATCGGATCGGTCTGAACGACACTCTGCCCTTCGCTATAGTCTAGTCCGGGTTCCTCTCTGTTGACTCTGTTGGTGTTTAATAAACACAAATGTGCCTGAGCGAGCGTCTGCAATAAGGATTGGTTAACCGCCCTAGAAGACGGGTATAATCGATTACGAAAACAACCATATTCATACATGTTTAAATGAAAGAAAGAAGGAAGGAGTAATTAAGTGAATAGTATGAAATTAGGAAAGAAAGAAAGAAAGAAAGAAAGAAAGAATGAAAGAAAGAAAGAAAGAATGAAAGAAAGAAAGAAAGAAAGAAAGAAAAGAAAATATATTAAAAATATGAAATTAAGAAAGAAAGAAAAAAGAAAGAAAGGATGGAAAGAAAATATATTGAAATATTAAAATATGAATGAAAGAAAGAAGGAGAGTAGGAATGGATTTATATGTAGAAAATGGATAACCCAGAAGAAAGAAAGAATGAATGAAACAAAGTAGGAAAGAAAAAAACGAAAGTAGTTTGATAACACTAGAGAATGAAAGAAAGAAATAAAAAAAGATGCAATGAGATCAGAATAAAAAAAGAAAGGAAGATAGACGGCGTGGAAAATAGATTGGCAACATTAAAAGATAAAAGAAGAGGGGAATTAATGGAGGCTCAGAGAATGAAGAACTTCAAATTAGGAAAGGAAGAAAGAAAAGAAGGAATGAGCAAGGTAAGAAGAAAGGAAAATATATTGATATCACTAAAATGTGAAAGAAAGAGATAAGGAATTGACGTATATGGAGACAGTGAATTATCCAGAAGAAAGAAAAAACATTAGTTTGGCATTATATAGAGAACGTCACTTAGGAAAAAAAAAAAAAAAAGAAAAAAAAAAAAGAAAAAAAAAAAGATGCAACTTACAGTGCTGTTCGATAAAAGTGACTCACCTGATTTTTTTTTATTTAAAACATTTTTCGCCTATTGTTTTTGGGGTCAAACTAATTTTTATAATCTTACTAATAAAAAGACCCCTTCCGGACCACCTACTAAAAAGTTTACTCACCCTAAGGTATTCTATTCAAAATTATAATTGTTTTTGGGGTCAAACTAATTTTTAATCTTACTAATATAAAGACCCCTTCCCGACCACCTAATAAAAAAGTTTACTCACCGAAAAGGTATTCTATTGATAATTATATTTTTGGATATAAATTAGATTTAGGGAAAAACTGTGCACCAAAAGATGATTGACTTATTTCCTGCAACTAGTAATCAATAGAAACATAACCGAACAGCTTTAAATAAAGAAAAATACAGGTATAATTTATTTATAATAGGTAATATAGTTCGAAATATTTAATAATCTATGGGTTCTCCTTTATTTTGAATAACCTTTCCAACCCTTTTTGGCATTGACTTGATTAGGTTCTGGCAAATTTCATCTCCAAGCATTGAATTCCATTCGGATGTGAAATTCACACTCAAATCCTCTTTGTTGCTCAACTGCTTTCCCGAGAGCCTGTACTTTATAATGCTCCATAAGTTTTCTCTGGGGTTGAGGTCAGGAGATTGGGGCGGCCATGTCATAACACTCATCTGCTTCTCATCAATGTATTCCTTCATCAATTTTGATTTGTAGCAGGGAGCATTATCCTGCATAAAAATGAGCTTGGGGGAGTCGATTTGCACCCTTTCAGCAAAGGGGAGCAGACAAGACTCTAAAATTCTCTTGTACTGCTCGCTCCTGAGGGTCTTTTCCATGAAAAGGAAAGCATCCCCAGAACATTATACTGAACGAATGCTTGACAGTATTTACTGCTAAATTCAAAGAGATTTCAAAGCTTCTTCTTCGTATTTTAGATCGCTTACCCTTTGAATTTAGTTCAACTTACGTTTTATTGGAGAAGAGAACATTTAGTAAAAAAATATCAGGTGAATCACTTTTATCGAACAGCACTGTATATAGAAAGACTAAAGAATATCAAAATAAAGAGAGAGAGAGAGAGAATGCAATATGAGTGAAGTAAAGAAAAAAAGAGTGAACGAATTAACAGTGAGTGAATAAAATCAAATTAAGAAAGAAGGAACGCAAAAACCGAAAGAAGGAACCAAAGAGAAGCTGAATATTTTCCTCGTACATAATAAAATTAGAAAATAGAAAATCAAAATGGCGGCAAGCTGAGTGAACCTAAAAATCTGAGGACAATAAACTAAAACAGAAAAGTAGACATTTCCACATTTTGTCAGAAAGTAAACAGGTATGCTTGAAAGAAAGACAGAAAAGTCTAAAGTAAAACAAACGAAAAAAAAAAATACAAGCCCAATTAAATTATAAACTAAAAAAGTATTGCATTATTTATATGTCTAGCTTCTTTCATGGGACGTGTCCCTTCAGGACATGGACAATCATGTATCTGCATGACTTTCTATGCTTTGTAACTCAGAACAGTGTTTTCCTTCTTACCATCAAGAATAACAGATAGTAGTTCATCACTTTTAATTGTTTTTAACCAAATTTCCACTAAGCATACTGTAAGCAAGACGAATATGAGAAACACTGCATCGATAATATTCTGTGGAAGAAGCCGGAACAACGAATAATGCGGAACATTTACTGAGAGCTACAAGAGACCGGAAGTTGTGGAGGCCCATGATCGCCTATTGCCTACCGTCACGTTTATCTATCGCTATCTCCACGGCAAATGTTCTGCATTGCTTAGTTTAACTAGTTTTGGTTTTGCACTGCTAAGATCCGTCACGTGAGAACCACTAAGACGAAACAGCTTCAATCCATTTATATTGCATTAGTAAGAAAGAAGTTCCATTTGGACAGCTTCTTCTCAAGAATAGGCGAATATCTTCATGTAGACTATTTCTTAACTTCTCCTCTTACGTTCATACAACAATCACATTCAATAACCCGCTACCTTGATTGGCTCTTTGGTTTAAAGATACTGAATAAAGGGTCGATTCTCTGTAATGTTCCAGTAAGTACCAGACTCATCCAGCTTTATTAAATGGGCCATGTGTCTTTGGGGCCGAAACGTTGTGAACATGTCAATGAAGATGAGGATAACAGTCCAAATAATGTAAATAATGTAAGTAAATATAATAAAAGTATAAAATTATCGTCAAATATATGATAGCATTTTTTATTATTGTTTCTGTTTTTTTACTCTTGGTTCAGATCAGAATAGTCAGTTTGTTGCTCTATTGCTATATATAGTTTGTCATATTACTAATCCAGATTTTCCAAATCCAGAATAACTTTCGCTATTTGGCAATTCATTCATATTAATTAAACGTTGGGCGGGGTATTATGATACTATTTCAATGTGTGTTTAATAAAACTACAGATTCGATAATTGAATTAATAGCAGAAGGTAAAGAGAAATCGTGTCCCCAAAATGTATTTCATTCAGGCGGAAAATAACATTGGCAGCGAACGAGGGACAGTTTAAAAAATGCAATAAATAAATATACAAAAATAAAGAAGAAATGTGTAAAATTAGATCGGCAGTAGATTGTACGGCAAAGAGACAACATGGAAGCTAAAACAGTGCCGCAGAAATTGAACGAAAAATTTGAAGTGAAGAAAAAATAAGAGGGGTGAATTTATTTTTAAAAAGCAGCAAAATTCCTTTATTGATTTTAATGATCAATTTAAAAACAAATAATCGAATTAGAACACTAAAAAATAAATAAATCACACGACATGTCTAAGAGTCTGTCAATAACAGACAATATGGCTGACAGCTAACCAGGAATAGAAAAGAAGCAATCCGACTGGTATGTTGTATTTTAACTTTAAACAAACCGAATCAAATGATAGCTTCCTAAAATGATTAAATAATGAAATCCGTTTTATATCAAGACGTTAGAATCGAACAAACTGATTAAATATTGTCTTTCCATTATTTTCTTATGGAATAATAATGAATTTAAAGAGAGGTGCGTTTTTTAATTGTAACAACGTCACTTCGAGTGTATCAACACTATTTTCCCTCTCCTGTTTTGTGTTGTCTATCTTATTTTATTTAATAAACCAGAACTTCAGAACATCTTCGAATGCTTGTCATCGAGTCCTTTATTTACCTTGCGTTTTAAAGTATCATAATTGACAATTGCTTGTCATAAATTCGTGGGATTTATTCCAAGAGTAAAAATAACACCATTAAAAATAAAAACTGAATTCAGTTTACGCGAATGCCATCAGATGTTGCTTCCTTTACTTCCATTTCAAGAATTTTGCATCTTGATTCAACAGCCTTCGGCCCACTTTCAAATAATGCCTAAAAATTGCTAAATCTCGCAATGCCTCCGCCATTACAACATCTGAAACAAAATCTGTAGCTTAATAATATTGATGCTGATATAATGAATAATGATTATAATGTTGATGCTGATACAATGTATAATGATTATAATGTTGATGCTGACATAATAAATAATGACTATAATGTTGATGCTGATATAATGAATAATGATTATAATGTTGAGGCTGATATAATGAATAATGATTATAATGTTGATGCTGATACAATGGATAATGATTATAATGTTGATGTTGATATAATGAAGAATGATTATAATGTTGAGGCTGATATAATGAATAATGATTATAATGTTGAGGCTGATATAATGAATAATGATTATAATGTTGATGCTGATACAATGAATAACGACTATAATATTGATTTTGATATAATGAATAATGATTATAATGTTGATGTTGATATAATGAATAATGATTATAATGTTGAGGCTGATACAATGAATAATGATTATATTATTGATGCTGATATAATGAATAATGGTTATAATGTTGATGTTGATATAATGAATAATGATTATAATGTTGAGGCTGATATAATGAATAATGATTATAATGTTGAGGCTGATATAATGAATAATGATTATAATGTGGAGGCTGATACAATGAATAATGATTATAATGTGGATGCTGATACAATGAATAATGATTATAATATTGATGCTGATATAATGAATAACGACTATTATGCTGATGCTGATATAATGGATAATGGCTATAATGTTGATGCTGATAAAATGAATAATGATTATAATGTGAGATGCTGATACAATGAATAATGATTATAATGTCGATGCTGATATAATGAATAATGACTATAATGTTGAGGATGATACAATGAATAATGATTATAATGTTGAGGCTGATATAATGAATAATGATTTTAATGTTGAGGCTGATATAATGAATAATGATTATAATGTTGATGCTGATACAATGAATAATGACTATAATATTGATGCTGATATAATGAATAATGATTATAATGTTGATGCTGATATAATGAATAATGATTATAATGTTGATGCTGATACAATGAATAACGACTATAATATTGATGTTGATATAATGAATAATGATGATAATGTTGATGCTTATATAATGAATAATGGTTATAATGTTGATGCTGATATAATGAATAATGATTATAATGTTGAGGCTGATATAATGAATAATGATTATAATGTTGATGCTGATACAATGAATAATGACTATAATATTGATGCTGATATAATGAATAATGGTTATAATGTTGATGCTGATATAATGAATAATGATTATAATGTTGATGCTGATATAATGAATAACGACTATAATGCTGATGCTGATATAATGGTTAATGGCTATAATGTTGATTCTGATGCTGATGATTATATATATTTGGCTTCTACTTCGGTCTTCAGAATTTCAGGCCCGTCGGTAGTTCAGTGTATGGTCGTTCTCTTTCGTTGTAGAAGTGTTCTCCAATATATTCGTTGAAGAATTTTTTCCTTCTCTAACATGAGTGTTTCGTCCTTTGATTTTGGGCAGCCTGTTGGCAAGCATGTCTTCTGTCCTGCGTGTTGTTCATATCTCCCTTGTTGATGGAACTCAATCTCTCCATTTCAGCACTTTTTGTTTAGCCACACCTCTTTAGCTTGCCCTCATTTGGTCCTTATTTCATTGTGTAATTTTCTGTATTCCGTTCCCTATCTTGGCAGATTTTTCTGTCTCCTTTGCATCATGTCGAGAATCTCTTCTGTCATCCATTCGTTTTTTTTGTTTTTTTTCGTCTGTACTCCTTTGGGATGACATCGTTTGCTGATGTCACTTCGAGTTTCCATGGTGTCTCTCGTATATTCTTTTAACATTTTCCGTATATTTTTAATTTCAGGTTCGAGCCTCTCAGGAAGTTGTTGTACTGCAGCTTGGCTTCCGTAGTTTCACTCTTAGCTTACATATAACAGGGCGGTGATCGCTCCCGCAGTCGGCACTTGGGTAGGTTTTGCATTGAAGGATTGCATTCCTGAATCATTTGTTGATAGCCCACACTTTTCGAAGGGCTTTATATATGTAAAATATGTGTGATTTTTTTTTTCAAAGCTGCTCAGTGAAAAATGTCATGATGCCATTTCTGACCTTAGGTCTCTGGTGGGGACCCGGGAAGAAATGTGCATACACCAAAAATCAAAGGAAATAAAATAACAACAACAACAATGATCAATACCTATGAAAATTAGGATATTCGAATTAATCTTAATTCCAGGTGATTCATTTTCTCACATTTTTTGGGTGAATGTGATATTGTAACTATTTACACTTTATACGTTGTTTGGACTGTTGTCCTCATCTGTATTGTCACATTCAAAACGTTTCGGCCGTTGTACGCTCCGACCTTCTTCAGGGGATATTTTTTTTTGAAAAATCGAACTGAACCCAGAAAAGTAAAACGTGAATGTGACAATAACGATGAGGACAACAGTTTGAACAATGTAAAAAATGGTAAATAGTTACAATACCTAATAAAATTTGTGTGATTTTTTTCAAAACTGCTCAGTAAAAAATGTCTTCGTGCCATTTCTGACCTTAGGTCGCTGGTCGGAACCCGGGAAGAAATGAGTGCACACCAGAAACCAAAGGAATAATAATAATAATAATAATAATAATAATAATAATAATAATAATAATAATAATAATAATAATTATAATAATAATAATAAAAGGGTTGAAAGCGGAAACTGAAGGTTTTATCCTTGCCGCAGACGACCAATGCTTGTTAACTAGGAATTATCAAGCACATATACTAAAATACTGTGTTAGCCCAAGAGGCAGATTCTGTGACAAATATCCAGAAACCATTGATCATCTTGTACCAGGTTGCACGATATTGGCACCCACTGAATATAAAAACCGGCATGACAGAGTGGGCCAATATCTGCACAGGAATATTTGCAACTTCAATGGGAAGGAAACTGAAAGGAACTGGTACGAACATCACCCAGACCCGGTTAGGGAGATAGGACCTATTACAATTCTATGGGACTACACAATACACACTGACAGAACAATCAAAGCCAACCGCCCAGACATTGTTATTAAAGACCACAAACAAAAAAAGATGCCTCCTTATTGACATGGCAGTCCCTGCAGACTGCAATGTATCTTTGAAGATATTCGAAAAGCTGTCAAAATACAAGGACCTTGAAATAGAAATCTCAAAAATGTGGCACATGGGAACATCAAAAATCCCTGTTGTAGTTGGAGCCTTAGGATTGGTTGGAAAAGATTCCAGTAGACTAATTGAAGGGATCCCTGGAAGTCCATACAAGTCCTGACAAGTACAGCCCACACTTTACGAAGGGCTTTATCTATGTAATATTTTTTTTTCAGTACAAAGAGTCATGATACCATTTCTAACCTTAGGTCCCTGGGCGGGACCCGGAATGTGTAAACGGCAGATATCAAAGGAAATAAATAATAATAATAATAATAATATTAATAATAATAATAATAATAGTGGAATCAAAAACTAAATTCTAAATATGTGTATGAAATAATCTTTGTCATAAAAGACTGTAAAAAACGAAAATATATTTGATATAAGCTAATATATAATCACATTACGTTGTGGAGGTCATGGCATTTTTAAAAAATGCATACGTTTCGGGATTGTCTCATTAAAAAATACTAAATTCCTTATAGGCGTTTCTTGTTGGTTGGTTGCTTTTGTTACACAACCAGCTCATCCAAGTTTACAGCACCAGATATTCCCAAGCGGTCACCCTAATTACGTACTGAGCAGGCTCGACGTTGCTCAACTTCGTTGCTCAACTTCGTTGCTCGTACGGGAACCAATGTTTTAACGCGATATGGTCGTAAGCCCGGGTGTTTCGCTTTGCAGGAGGGAAAACGAGGTGGAAGTAGATTTTAGGCAAACGCTATCGTTGTTGAATGTTGTTTAATTCTGGATCAAGTGCCGATCAGGCTGGGTATTAAATAAATTCACACATCAAACAAGAATGAACGGAAGCAAGGGAAAGAGATCAATAATCAATACAAAATGGTAGCGGGAAAACGACAGAAAGAGAGGGGGAAAGAGAAGGGGAAAGAGAAGGAGAGAGAAGGGCATGAAACAAAAGACCTTTTGTAGTTTATTCTTGAAAACTTCGAATCTTGATGGCAATTTTAATTATGGCTCCAGGTAAAGCGGTAGCGTTCTGTTTACAAACATGACTAAAATTCTCTTTTCTTTGACTTCTCCGAACAGGGGGGTCTGGAAGGACTTTATCGATTTCGACGGACGTCTGTTGTCGCGCGCTGCTTTTATTATACTATCAATAACCTAATATAAGCCCCAAGAGCTACTCAATGTAGAGGGCTACTGAACGAAGATGTTTTAAGAAGAGCAAGCATACGTGCATATTATGAATATATGTACGGTAGATAACGTTCTTCATTATTCGTCAAGATATAAGAAATGTAATGACCTAAGAAGAATACGTCAATATTTCTGAGATGAGGTATTATGTACCCTATTTACATTGTTTGGACTATCATCCTCATCTTTGTTGCCATATTTATCACGACGTTTCGGCCGTTGTACGCTCTGCTTTCTTCGAACTGAACCCTTTATTTCGCTCGCTGTTCCATTTCCTCTAAAACCTCGTCGTTGCTCACATGTTTTGCCCATGGTATCCTCATTATCTTTCTGTGGAGTCATATTCTTGTTGCTTCAAGTCTCTTCTTCATCTTTATATAACTGTAAATACATTTTTTCTCTCTCAAAACACTTTTATTCACATCAAAAATAGTCTACTCATGCTTTCATATATGAATGAGTGAACTTAATTCCTATCAGTCGCACTTTTTCTATACAGCGTGTCCCTTGAGTACATGGCCATCCACAACTTCCTATCTTTTGTAGCTCTTAGTAATAATATCTTCCCACAATTTCTCCCACTCTTTTTTTCCGTCCATTTACACAAAATTGTTAGATAGTTTACTTGCTCTCCCCTATGTCCATCTATTCTGTGAGTATCCAATTCTCCAAGCCCTTTTCCTCATGATGTGTCCTAGACATATCGCCTGTTCATTTCTGATCTCTATCTATAAAAAGGCAGGCTGTGTGTGCGCGCGCGCGCACGCGTGTGTGTGTGTGTGTGTGTGTGTGTGTGTGTGTTTGTAACGAATGCACGGCCGCAATTTTCGACGGATTTTCACCAAAATTTACATTCACATGCTCCAAGTTAGTGAAAAGGCCAAGACCGACTTTGCATTTCCCAACTCCCATCCATAGTGGAAATAATAGATTTTTTCATGCTTCTACGGCAGTTTTCATGTAGTTTGCGGCCATTTTCTACTGGCCAGAGTGGCTGCCACGAATAGGCAGGAAGATTCTATTGGCCAGCGTGACAGCCAACAGCTGAGTGACATGAATGCTAACTAGTATGCTAGCATGCAAAAAAAAATCGATAACTGCATTCGTCACACGCGGGAAAAATTTAAATCTACATGACACTTTACTCCAATTGGCTCATTCGCTTGCTTAAACTCAACGTTGATTCTGATTCTGCAGAACTGGGTTGGGTGTGAAAAAATATTTGTTGTTAACATTCTTTTTTCATTCG
The DNA here is from genome assembly GCA_964036315.1 of Acanthosepion esculentum. Classification (NCBI taxonomy): domain Eukaryota; kingdom Metazoa; phylum Mollusca; class Cephalopoda; order Sepiida; family Sepiidae; genus Acanthosepion; species Acanthosepion esculentum. The sequence continues at coordinate 23,313,159 of OZ038502.1, read as the reverse complement.
ATTTTTCCAGTTACGAGTCCTTTTCTAAAGCTGATCATTTTGTGTTCATTTTGTTGAGTTCTTTTTTCGTAAGAGATTTAATGTTTAGTATAGAGCATAGAAAAAAGTCGCAGTGTGAGATAGGCAAGAAGTAAGGCATGTAGCAACATCAGCACGGCAAAGGGCACTCATTTAAAGCCAAGGAAGGGCAGAAATATTTTAAGTCAAGTGATAGCGATTGCTGTATGAGTCGTACGATTTTTGAATGAAGCACGGGCAACGCCGGGCCATACTGCTAGTCTTAAATATAACCGTGCCTTTTGTTTCCACTTTTCTTTAAAATATCTACGTTTATCACATGTTCAATCGATGTTATTCACCGAAACTTTCTGTAAAAATACATCTCTGCTGCTTTTTCAACTGTGAGGTGATTACCAAGCATTCAGTTCCATATATGAGGATTTCCTGTTTCTTAATACAGTGTTTAGCTTTTGGGAGGCATCTTCCGCTGTTTCAATACCCCTTTCGAATTTTTCTGTCACATTGTCCTTCCTCTACTAGAACACTTCCCATATATTTAAATTTTCGTACTTGCTTCAAATTGACATCGCGAATTCATAGACCTCATCTGATTCCTATTGTTGATAGGCTTAAAAGTTACGCAACGGTGAGTCTGGTTAATACTGCAGTGACATTAAAGGTAGTATCAGCAGCAGCTTTACCTTAAAGATAGTAGCAGTAGCAGCTCTAAAATAAAACTATCAGTAGCAGTTCTAAATAAAACTTATCAGCAGCAGCTCTCGAATATAAAAAAACAAAACATTTGAACCCTACAGTAACTCTTTTATTTCCGAGTTTTCTCTTTTTCGAAATACTGATCTGAACTTTCCACGCTGAAGCTAAAAGGGCTGTGAACGCCTTCAAACTAAAACACAGCAACAAAGTAAGTTTCTACTATAACATAATAATGAACATTTCGCTGTGCATACAATTTAACTCTAACAAAAGAAACTCTTCTTTTAAAGTTTACTTTTGTTAAATATTTTTAAATAAATGCTATCTTTTCACTGGAAATCAACTGGTCAGTTATTTTGTGCTTGGAGATTTTACTCAAAAATGTGCTATAAAATGTTCTCGTAAGAAACCTTAGACATTTAATTACTGGAGTAGCTAACCTCTAAAGCATCTTGATGGGTGACTGCTTCAAAATACCAGTGTACCTTTTTATATTGAATACCAGGTATTGTGAGCATGGATGTGCAGGTGGCTTAATGGATAATGGGATTGGGATTGGAATTGTTCATCGGAGACCCGGGTTCAAATCCCAGTTGGTGTCGTTATATTCACTTACGCGCAAATAACCTTGGGAAAAAGTATGAATCTACCTCTTCTTCCCCAGCTATGGGTTCATCAGTAGTACTTGTATCGGAAAATCATTATTTTCTAAAATAAAAATAAAAATCTTACAATCTATATATATTTTCTGCTTTTAAATAATTTGAAAAAGGCCGATAAGACGTAAAAAAAAAAAAACGAATCGATCGATCAGATTTCGAGAATATGGAAACTTGCTGTCACGTGTTCCAGAGTGAGAAATAATTTATAGGAATATGGAACTAAGGGAAAAATTATACGAAAAAAATACATTAAAGTTTTTTTTTTTTGTTTTTTTTGCATACGAGGGAACAAGAAACAAAAAATATATATTTTGTGGAAAACACTTTTGGCGTAGGCGGAAAAATATTGAGTTTAAGCAAGCAAATGAGCCAATTGGAGTAAAGTGCCATGCAGATTTAAATTTTTCCCACTTGTGACGAATATTGATAAAACGTGAAACAAGAATAAATCAGCTAATCTGGCTGACAGCCATGGCTTCTTTTTGTTATAATTAATAACTGAAGTTATAACACTGTAATATATTTATGTTAAAAACAAATAAAGACTTATCGGTTGTAGTTCTGTTACCTTCGTCGTTATTTTTGAAGTGTACTCGAAATAACATCCAGTCATTCTTCTTTTCTTTTGGTATTCTGTGCTGCGGCAACAGTTAATCCCAGTCGATACGACATGATTTGTTTGGTTTGGTTTGTTTTGTTTTACGGAATATCAAAACCAATGGGTTATTTAATGCCGACAAATTTATTTTTCCTGGTAATATTTTGTTTTTGTCAAAAATCTATTTCTGGTAATTTTTTTTCCTCAAAAATGTATAGCTGGTAATATTATTCTCAAAAATATATTGCTGGAAATATTATTTAAAAAAATGTATTGCTGGCAATATTATTTAAAAAAATGTATTGCTGGCAATATTATTTAAAAAAATGTATTGCTGGTAATATTATTTAAAAAAATGTATAGCTGGTAATATTATTTGAAAAAACTATTGCTGGTAATATTATTTAAAAAAATGTATTGCTGGTAATATTATTTTAAAATATATATTGCTGGTAATATTATTCTAAAAATGTATTGCTAGTAATACTTTTTTCCTCAAAAATGTATAGCTGGTAATATTACTCTCAAAAACAAATTGCTCGTAATATTATTTTAAAATATGTATTGCTGATAATATTATTAAAAATGTATTGCTGGTAATATTATTCTAAAAATGTATTGCTGGTAATATTATTCTAAAAATGTATTGCTGGTAATATTATTTAAAAAAATGTATTGCTGGTAATAATATTTAAAAAATGTATTGCTGGTAATATTATATTTAAAATGTATTGCTGGTATTATTATTTAAAAAATTATTGCTGTTAATATTATTTAAAACATGTATAGCTGGTAATATTATTTAAAATATGTATTGCTGGTAATAGTTTTTTTTTCTTGAAAAAATTCTGGTAATAATTTTTTACAAAGTATTTCTGGTATTAAAACCTATTTTTACACTTTCATGAGCCTTTTTACCAAAGTTTCGGAGTTAATCATTTGCCCATAGCTGGGACCCTAACAGGTTCTACCACCCCGGGTCAGGGTTAACCTGGCAACACCAGCAATTAAGAGGTGGTTCCACACTCCTCAAAACCTCCTGAGCAGAGGCCTTGCTGCTGGACGTAGTTTATCGTCTTACCCAGGACGTGGGTGTAGTTTATCGTCATACACAGGACGGGATAGAACATGAGATGTTTTTCTTGAGCGTTGCAAGAAATGTGTTCCGTATACTCTTTGATTTCTTCATGTATGTAATATATAATTTAGGCACTGCGACGTGGTGTAATGGTTAACAAGTTTGTCTCATTGATATCAATTACGACTAAATTGTGATTTCGATCCCAACTGGGTGCTCCAAACGTTTGGCCTTGTGCCACAACTAAACAATGCTTAGAAAAATATTTATGTACTATATAATTTGGTCATGTCGACGTGGTGTAATGGTTAACAAGCTTGTCTCATTGAGACCAATTATGACTGAGTTGTGAGTTTCATCCTAACTGGGTGCTCCAAACTTTCTGCCTTGTGCCACAACTAAACAATGCTTAGAAACATGTTTATGTAGTATATAATTTGGGTATATCGACGTGGTGTAATGGTTAAGAAGCTTGTCTCATTGATATCAATTATGACTGAGTTGTGAGTTCGATCCTCACCTCGTGCTCCATACTTTCGGCCTTGTGCCACTACTAAGCTTCACTTAGAAAATCACAGGGTACTCTGACGTGGTGTAATAGCAATCTCTTCCATCTCTATCATTTTTTTTACAACGTAATGAGTTCGATCAACACATGGTTCTCCATTCTTTCGGCCTTGTGCCACCCCTAAGATATTATTAGGAATTTCCTATGTGCAATAGATTTTTCTGTTTCGTTTTTTTCACCGCTGGAAGTAACGCTTTTCTTTCGTCTATTTAATTTTTTTTTGCTCGTTTCTTTCTTGTCCGTTATTTTTTTCTCTGTATTGATCCTTTTTCTATATAATTCTACATCTTTTCCTACATCTCTTCCAATCTGCTTCCAACCTTGCAAATAGGCCCGTGTTTATCTTCTCACCAGCTCTTTCGCGGATAAAGCCTCTCGTCATCCTGGTCAGCGATTGTAGTCACGTGTATAGCCACGTGCCTTTACCTTATGCACGTCCCCCCGCTCCTCCTCCATCTTCTTCTTCTTCTTCTTCTTCTTCTTCTTCTTCTTCTTCTTCTTCTTCTTCTTCTTCTTCTTCTTCTTCTTCTTTTCCTCCTCCTTCTTCTTCTTCTACTCCATCATCTTCCTTTTCTTCTTCCTCTCCCTTTCCTCCTTCTTCTTCTTCTCCATCATCATCATCTTCTTCTTCCTTTTGTTCTTCCTCTTCCTTTCCTCCTCCTTCTCCTTCTTCTTCATCATCATCTTCTTCTTCCTTTTCTTTTTACTCTTCCTTTCCTCCTCCTTTTTCTTCTTCTTCTCCATCATCATCTTCTTCTTCTTCCTCTTCCTTTCCTCCTTCATCATCATCATCTTCTCCATCATTTTCTTCTTCTTCCTCTTCCTTTCCTCCTACTTCTTCATCATTATCTTCTTCTTACTCTTCCTTTCCTCCTTCTTCTTCATCACCATCTTCTTCCTCCTCCTTTCCTCCTTCATCATCATCATCTTCTTCTTCTTCTTCTTCCTCTTCTTCTCGGGCGTATCCTTATCACTTCACCCCATCCACTTAACCTGTGAATCAAGCCCGAAAACCGCTTATCGATTTACCCCCAAACCTATTAATCTCAAGATCTCTTAGCACTAAAATTCCATGGGCTATCAAGGAGAGGCGGCTACCCAAACGCGTCTTATTCTAACTTCGCTTGTCACTGGAGAGATATTATGAGATGAGGAATAAAAGGAGCGTTTATTAGTCTAGAAGTGGGCAGATTTAAGTCTTTTATATATTTAGCTGACTACAGCACAGTAGCAAAACTATAGGGTAGCTAGTGTTGAATGAAATTATAATGTCAGCAAAGACCAGCAAAGCGAGTTGGCTAATTGACTCCCAAACATCAAATTGATAATCTTCTATGTGCTATAAGCCTTCACGGCGTAGGCGATCACGACTCTCTACAATTTCCTATCATTTGAAATTGTCACAAGGTCCTTGATAAAATCCCCCAAAAGATATGCAATGTAATTGGTCCTGATCTGGCATCTCGTCTGCAGCCGCTCTCTCACAGACGCGCCGTTGCCTCCCTCTGTCTTTTTTACAAATACTTTCATGGTAACTGCTCCGATGAGCTGCTTTCGCTGGTTCCCAGACTTAATGGATTTAAGCGCTCAACTAGGCTGGCATCTCGCTCTCACCCTTTCACTGTCGAAACTGTTAAATGTAGCCGTCTCTTCTACTCCAATAGCTTCATGTCTCGCTCTTCTCGCCTGTGGAACTCCCTCTCCAATTCTTGTTTTCCTGATAGCTATAATCTCCAACTATTCAAATGTAACGTCAATCGACGTCTCCAGATGCCCTGATCTATCCCCTAACCGTCTCTTCATCCTTTCCTCTATCACTCCTCTTTGTTCTCGCTCCAACTCTGTAACCACTTGCGTGCTAGTGGCTTCCCGCCTTGCTTGCGGTTGAATGCTTGAAAAAATCTAAATAAATATCATATTTTTGTTATCTGTATTAAAATTGATGAAATGAGGTGTAGGTGAGTGTGAAGATGCACAGTGCAGCGGTTGTCTTCCCTGTCCGTTCTCTGAGGTCCACTTCGTCCCTTATGTGTGACCTTTCGCGAGATGATCAGTTTTATAGAAAATTATTTTCTTTGACTTATCATCCTCATCTAAAAAAGTAATTTATTTTCCTTTCGTGACCTTCTCTCTGTCTGAGCCTCTTGCTCTGTACTTTGAAACCACATACTGCCAACTATCGGTCGAAAGTAAATGTTCCGTATCAATTTTTTGCTATTTTCAATTTAACAAGATCTCAGCTGATTCCTATTGCTTCAATCTTTCCTTTCCAGTTTTCCAAGCCCTCTTTCCTTTCATTATTTGCTCGGGAAAATTCAACTGTCTATTCTTGATGTATAAGTTTCCTTTTTGTTTCCATTTACTTTAATGTTTCGTCGTTGTACACAAGTTCGATCTATGGTATCCTCAGAATCCTTCTGTAGAATCACATTTCTGTTGCTTCAAATTTCTTCTGCATCTGTGAGGAGATTATCTTACATTCACTGTCATATAGGAGGACTGATATCACGTAGGAGTTTAAAACTCTTTTCTTCGTTTGTAATGATTTGTTTCTGTTTCTTAATACTTTGCTTTACTTTTGGAAGGCATCTTTCGTTATTTCAGTGTCGGACTTTCCGTCCTCTGTTAAAACACTTTAACGATATTTTTTTTTTATATTTGTTTGATTTTAGCATCTCCATTTTGTAATTTTGCATGTTGGGGTGTCCCTTTTGCTAACAACCATGGATTCCGTCTATTTGCAAATGATGCTTAATGCTTTCTTCTCGCTTTCCTTCTCTGCCTTCTGTAGGAATTCTTGTAAATTCCTTTCCGTGTCTGTTATCAACACTGCGGTAATGGGGCAGTATTTTACATAGATAAATCTCTTTTAAATGGGTGAGAACATTTTTTGTATCTCTTTAAGGCATGGGCTACCAGGGAACACCTCAATAAGTTTATCAGAACCTATTCCAATCAAGCTAAGAGTACAACTCAAAGTACTGACGTCTTCATGTGCCACAAGTTTTAGATTTCCACTTGAAGATCCTTGTATTTTGACAGTTTTTTTTTTTTTAATTTTCAGAGATATATTACACTCTGCAGGAACAGCCATGGCAATAAGAAAGCACATTCAGTTTCTGCGGACTTTGATCAATATGTCTGGGCGATTAGCTTTGATTGTTAATATTTAACGTCCCCCCCTCCACCAGAGATGTATGTGGCACAAGGCCGAGTTTACCGTGGGGTCTCCAAACCCGTAGGCTCGGCTAAAAATATTCCCTTAGAACCCGCATAAACGGGTTCAGGGCCTGTCTACCCCCCCCCCCCGGACGAAACTTTGCCCTTCGGCAAAGCCTCGTCCGGGTTCCTCTCCGCTCAAGGCAGAGAGTTTGACAGATGAACATGCTATAGCTTTGATTGTTCTGTCTGTGTGTATTGTAAAGTCCCATAAATTTGTTACAGGTCCTATGTCTCTAATCTGGTCGGGGTGGTGTTTATACCAGTTATTTTCAGTCCCATTCGGTAAAATTGCATTACTGTTATTATTATTGGTTCGTATTTTACAGCATTGTATAAATTACTATAAAGAAACGTAAGACGTCAGAAAATTGTTATGGTAATTTACCCAAGCACGCATGGACTCTCCCAGCTATAAATAGGAGCAGGTACTGCCTTTTTGAGAGGGAAATTTCCAGCAGTCACCTCTGACAGCCAGTTTGTTTTATTAAATTACTCTCTTGTGTCTTTATTTCTGGCCCTAACAAGGCCACAAAAAATATCAGGTAAAAATGTAAATAATGAATTCCAACACCTTTTAAATTAACAATAAACAAAAAATACACAGGCAAGTATATATTAACAGTGGAAGAATGGATAGAGGCTCGGAATGAGGAATCGGAGAGCCGAGTTCGAATTCCAGTCGAATCAATTACATTCACTTACGTGTTATTACCCTTAAGAAAGGTATGAATCCTCTTCTCCCTCAGTATAAGTAGCAGGACGGAACGGGTTCTATACCCTTGGATAGCAACTGGTCTAACTTAGAAAGAAATGGCAACCTACTGCGAGGAAAAATCTGCCTCGTCAGTCTTGTATCAAAAGATACATGATCGCCTAATCGTGTATTAAGCACATAACTGACTGATATATATATCCAACATCGATATATATATATATATATATATATATATGTATATATATATATATATATATATATATATATATATATATATATATATATATATATAGGGAGCATATTTTCATACAAGTATGCTTGCTTAAATAATTTAAACGTATTATATCTTTCTTTTAGTTTGAATCCTTTCATGTCCACGAATTTATTTCTTGGTGGCTATAGAAAATTGATAAAAAAAATCCTAAATTTTCTTTTCCCTAGTTTCTTTCCTGTCTTCTTTCTAAGGATCTGTTATGCATTAAGAACGTAAATTCAATATATTTTTTCCACCTTTATGCAGATCTTTTTAATTGTACTATTTTAATTTAGTATTTTGTATATAACACTTTACTTATATAACACTTTACTTTAATGCAAACATTTAAGAACATCGTTGCTATACTCATAGTTGAATTTATTTAAATTTGGCAGCAATTCTCTCATATAAAGGCCTCCAAAATTTTGCTTTTTATTATCTGGACAAAGCACTGATGTATTTTCGACTAATATCTGTCTAATATGTGAATGTGGACATGAGTCTTTCTTTAAATATTATGAGATTGAACTATGATTGTTCAAGTGAAACGTAAGCCTTCTCGTTATCTTCGTTGTTGTAAAACCAACATGCGTATTAATATTTTTATGAGAGATACAATCACCCAAAGGACATTTAAATTTATATACGTTGGTCTTTTATTAGAAGCTAGTTGACGGAGAAGAGTTTGTATGGATGACGAGTTTGTTGTATTAAATTTAGTACAATATATAATAAATTTTATTTTTTCATTTGGATCAGCGGGGGATATATTAGTGTCTATGAGTCTTTTTAGAATTTTTCCTACAGTTTATACATAGAATGCGTTTGATTACAGTATAGCAGTTCGATAAGTTTAGAGTTATTTGAGGATGTATTATGCTCATTTTTATTTATGCTAATATATATATATATATATATATATATATATATATATATATATATATATATATATACATTATGCACTGTTACATTAGAACATGTACATACCCACTACAAACTGTACATCTTGTTTCAGCGTTAAAATGTTAACGTTTCTTCAGGTAGGAAATCACGATGCTAGTAAAATGTTTTATTCCGAAACATCTTCCACTTTCGTCTCTGCATAATAAATACATATTTATTGCTCTACTTTTGTTTAAATTAATGTTTTGAACGCTGAAATCTTACTCTTCCTTCTTTTACATTTATATATATATATACTAGAATATGTAGGTTATTAAATGACCCATGTCCTTTGTGCATACATGAGAAACTATATATTACTAAATTTTTAAAAAATAAAAATTTACTGAATTGAAGAAATTAAATAGCTATTCTTTGTCGTCATTGTCAAACATTTTGCTTAAATAATATTAAAAAAAATCGGAGCTGGTAATATACATACTTATATTTGATATGAAAAAATAATTTTTAAATAATTTAAGTAATTGTATTGCATTTATTTGATTTAAAAAGAAATATAGTCTATTAGTAATTGAGAGTAAAAATATTTCAAAATTCTAGTTAAATATAACGTAGTCTAACCCAAACACCCATTTTAGAAAGAATCTTTAAGAATACAAGTACGAAAAAAATGCCGAAAACCTTTTTGTCGTTAACAATAATAAAAAAAAGACAGACGACATGCGTTTAACGGATGTCAGAATTCGTTGAAAAATACACCCTACCCTCCCTAAACCTCTTTTTCGAACGTAACTCATAATTGATACAACAATAGTTAATAAAAATGAACACGCTACCGCTCCTGTCTAAATGATTGGATTTCTCTGTATCCTTGGAAACAGGAAATTATGAATTTATATATGCGTTTAAAACTCAGTAAATTTAAAAATAAGTTAAACGGAACTAACGCTTTTAATTTAAATTGTATTCGTTAACATAAACTATAAGACTGATTAGAAACATAATATAAGGGTTCAAAAATAAATAAATAGATAAATTAATAGATAAATAAATAATAAGTCGGGACTATATATCTATTATTCTTATAACGATAAAATTGTATTTTAATATTTAATCGAGCTCAATCATATTACAATGTATGTGTTTATCTCTATCTATAAAAGGCAGGATGTGTGTGTGTGTGTGTGTGTGTGTAATGAATGCATGGCCGCAATTTTCATGCACATGCTCCAAGTTAGCAAAAGACCAAGACCCACTTTGCATTTCCCAACTCCCATCGATAGTGGAAATCGATTTTTTCATGCTTCTACGGCAGTTTTAATATAGTTTGTGGCCATTTTCTATTGGCCAGCGTGAGAGCCAACAGCTGACTGACACGAATGTTAGCTAGCATGCTAGCATGCAAAAAAAAATCGATAGCTGCATTCGTCACAAATGGGAAAAATTTATATCTGCATGGCACTTTACTCCAATTGGCTGATTCACTTGCTTAAACTCAACGTTGATTCTGATTCCGCAGAACTGGGTTGGGTGTGAAAAAGTATTTCTTGTTAGCATTCTTTATTCATTCGGTTTTTACAGCTAAGTGTCCTTTTTTAAAGCTGATCATATTGTGTTCATTTTGTTTATTTCTTTTTACCTAACAGATTTAATGTTTAGTAAAGAGCTTAAAAAATATTTGCAGTGTGAGATAGGCAAGAATTAAGGCATGTAGCAATATCAGCACGGCAAAGGGCACTCCTTTAAAGGCAAGGAATGACGAAAATATTTTAAGTCAAGTGATAGCGCTTGCTGTATGAGTCGTACGATTTTTTAATCACGTACGGGCAACGTATATAAGAAAATTTATAGGTAACGACTTCTGAGAGTATTAAAAGTTGTTGTGTATTATATTATTATTCGTAAAATCCATTATACAATCACTTTTAATCGAGGTCAATGAGCAGTTATTTTGATTTGTGGATGCATGTAGACAATTAATTCGGACCTTGTGTTCAGCAAGTTAGCATTATTTACGTGCTTTAATATAATAAGCTTCTCCAACAAACGTAAGTTACATCTGTCTCTATTTCCGTTGTATGCCTTAGTTTTCACGATTATCTCCAAATTAATCGAAGTGTTCATATGATTGCTTTTTAATCGCCAAACATAATTTGAAAGGGTTGCACAGTTTTTGTATTTGATGTTGCTTTGTGTCATTTTGTGGTGGTAGAAACTCGATTTCAATCTATTCCCAGTGGATCCAAAGTAATATTTAACATCTCCGTCTGATTGTTTTGCTTACTCTGTATATAATGCTTTCTGTCATGCACTGCCCGTTTAATCGGAACATTGTCTTTTTACGGCAGTTGCCCTGACTTTTATTAGGATTATTATTTAGTGTTTTGGTTGGAATCTTGCTTAATACATTATTGTTATGATGGGATATGTAATTATCTGTACAAAAAATAGATAACAGATATCGACATTGGATATATATATACTGCACAACTCTTCGACAGAATTGAGTCACTCTCAATCACTGTGTGTTTATCCGAATCTAAATATAAACACGCTAAAATTCACCTTCATCCCGTACCGTACGCTTAGTGAGAGAAGTTCGGACTGACACAAATTCAGTCGTGTTTCGATCCTAGCTAGAGGCAACCGGACGTCTAGCCACACTGATGAGCTGTGAAACAGCGAAACAGTCTGTCTGTGGATGACAAAAAAAAAATATATATATAGGTGCTTATAACTTATGCGTTTTCTAAGTTATAGAATGGTCCAAAGATAATAATATAAACAAAAGACGGCTAGTATTAAAGTACATTACTTTAGAAAGGGAAAAATCATTGCTAACCATTATTAAATGTTGGTGGTGCAAGGAGAAAGAACAAAAAAGAAAGAAAGGAAGAAAGAAAGAAAGAAAGAAAAAGAAGACGTAGATTAAGATGAAGAATAAGTAGAAGAAGGAACAAGAGAAAAGAAAGAACAAAAATAACATTTAGAGAAAGATATAGAAGATGAAAGAGGGGAGGAGAATAATTAGAAGAGTAAGTAGGAGAAGAAGAAGAAGAAGAAGAAGAAGAAGAAGAAGAAGAAGAAGAAGAAGAAGAAGAAGAAGAAGAACACGGAAAGAGAGTAATAAGAATAAGAATAAGAATGAGAAGAAAGAGGAGGAGGAGACAGGGGGAGAAGAAAAAGGGGGCAAACGAAAATGGAAAACAGAAGATTGAAGAAGAAGAAGGAGGAGGAGGACGTGGAGGAAGAGGGAAGGAGGGAGAGCAGTAGAAGGAATAGGAGAAGAAGGAGGAGGAGTAACTGGAGGGGATGAGGGAAGAAGGACAAGAAAGAGAAGAAGAAGAAGGAAGAAATTGGAGCAGAAGAAGAAGAAGAAGAAGAAGAAGAAGAAGAAGAAGAAGAAGAAGAAGAAGAAGAAGAAGAAGAAGAAAAAGAAGAAGAAGATTAAAAGAAAAGAGTGGGAAGTAAAGAAGAAGAAGAAGAAGAAGAAGAAGAAGAAGAAGAAGAAGAAGAAGAAGAAGAAGAAGAAGAAGAAGAAGAAGAAGAAGAAGAAGAAGAAATAGCAGGAGGAAGAGAAGAAGAAAAAATAAGAAGAAGGGGAGGAGGAGGAGGAGGAGGAGAAGAAGAAGAAGAAGAAGAAGAAGAAGAAGAAGAAGAAGAAGAAGAAGAAGAAGAAGAAAAAGAAGAAGAAATAGCAGGAGGAAGAGAAGAAGAAAAAATAAGAAGAAGGGGGAGGAGGAGGAGAAGAAGAAGAAGAAGAAGAAGAAGAAGAAGAAGAAGAAGAAGAAGAAGAAGAAGAAGAAGAAGAAGAAATAGCAGGAGGAAGAGAAGAAGAAAAAATAAGAAGAAGGGGGAGGAGAAGAAGAAGAAGAAGAAGAAGAAGAAGAAGAAGAAGAAGAAGAAGAAGAAGATGAAGAAGAAGAAGAAGGAGAAGAAGAAGAAGAAGAAGAAGAAGAAGAAGAAGAAGAAGAAGAAGAAGATTAAAAGAAAAGAGTGGGAAGTAAAGTCGCAGGAGAAAAAGAGGAAGGAAAGATTTGGAAAAAGAGAAACAAAAAGAAAAATGATAGAAATATAGCATAAAAACGGAAAACAAAAAAGTAACAAAATTGAAAGGAATATAGAAAGGGTAGAAATGGTCGAAGAAAGAAATGTATAGAAAAGGAGATAAATTAATCAAATATGGGAGAAAAAGGAAAATAAAGAAAATGGGGGTTTGTTTGGTTTGTTTTGTTGTACGGCATATCAACCTCAATGGGTTATTTAATGCCGACAACTTTTTTTTATTGCTGGTAATATTTTGTTTTGTCAAAAATGTATTTCTGGTCATAATTTTTTCCTTCAAAAATGTATTTCTGGTAATAATTTTTCCTCAAAAATGTATTGCTCGTAATATTTTTTTAAAAACGTATTCTTGGTAATAGATTTTTCTTCAAAAATTTATTGCTGACAATAATTTTTTTTTACAAAGTATTCTTGGTATTGAAACCCATTTTTACCCCATTTTGGGGGTTAACTATTTGCCCATAGCTGGTTCCCTAACAGGTGCTGCCACACCGGGTCAAGTTGAACCTGAGAACACCAGCAATTAAGAGGTGCCTCCATGCTGCTCAAAACCTCCTGATCAGAGGCCTTGCTGCCGGACGTGTTTTATCGTCTTACCCAGGACGCGGGTGTAATTTATAGTCATACCCAGGACGGATAGAAAATGGGGGAGGAATAGGAAGGAGAATATAAAAGAAGAAACAAAAGTACTAAAAAAGCGGAAAATAGCAAAATGAAAGAAATGTAAAAGAAAAAAATTAAAAAAAGATCTGAGATAAAGACGAAAATGAAATAAAGATGTACACTATTTACATGATTCGGACTATTGTCCTCATCTTTGTCGTCATATTTATTACAACGCTCCAGCCTCATTCAGGTGTTTTATTTCGCTCACTGGGGTAGACTGTTCTAGTTTCACGTCTCATAGATGTCAGTTATCTCCCGTTAATTCACCTCTCCAAGTTCTCCACCGCCTTAACCAGTTATTGAACTCACACTCGTTGGGTCCTATAACTGGATCTAACCAACGCCTTTATCCACTGTGCCATGTGTCCTCAAGGACGCATGGCACAGAGGATAAAGGCGTTAGTGGATAAAGCAGAACTGACATCCATTAGACATGGCACGTGGAACTAGAACAGTCTACTCCAGCGAGGTTCAGTTAAAGGGTTCAGTTCGATATTCCAACCACCTGAAGAAGGCCGGAGCGTCAACGACCGAAACGTTGAAATAAATATGGCAACAAAGTTGAGGATAATAGTCCCAATAATGTAAATAGTGTACTTTATACCTCATCTCAGAAATATAGACAGATACTGAAAGGCCGAAAACATTGTAATAAATATGGCAACAAAGATGAGGAAAATAGTCCGGATAATGTAAATAGTTTACATAATACCTCATCTCAGAAATATAGACAGATACTGAAAGGCCGAAACGTTGTAACAAATATGGCAACAGAGATGAGAACAATAGTCCGGATAATGTAAATAGTGTACGTAATACCTCATCTCAAAAATATAGACAGATACTGAAAGGCCGAAACGTTGTAACAAATATGGCAACAGAGATGAGAACAATAGCCCGGATAATGTAAATAGTTTACATAACACCTCGTCTCAGAAATATAGACAGATACTGAAAGACCGAAACGTTGTAACAAATATGGCAACAGAGACGAGAACAATAGTCCGGATAATGTAAATAATGAACATAATACCTCATCTCAGAAATATAAACAGATACTGAAAGACCGAAAGTTTGTAATAAATATGGCAACAAGATGAGGACAATAGTCCAGATACTGAAATAAAGATGATTAAAGAAATCCGAGAAGAAAAATATACCTCGGTGGGGACAAATGAGTAGAAGCCAAAAACGAAAAGAAAGAAAATATGTGAAGAAGTGGAAGAAGAAAAAAAATAAAAGAATGAAAGAAAAGGAGAATAAAGAGATAATTGAAATGGAAATAAGGAAAGAAAAGGAGTTTAAGGGAAAAGTGAAGAAAGAAATATATAAAAAAAAAATGAATAATGAAACAAATGTAGAAAAAAAGTTTTAAAAAATAATGAAGGAAAAAAAGACGAAGAAGAAAAGAAGATAAAGATGATTTTAAAAAAAGTCATAAAAGAAAAAAAATGCCTCGTCGTAAAAAAAAAACAAAAACGACGAGATCTTTATGAGAAAAAAAACCCAGATGAACTATATCTCGTCTGAATTAGGAAGAAGATAGCAATGTTTGAAGTCAGTTCTTAGCGGTTTATGTGCCCTTAACTGGAATACAATGGCTGTTATTCCATTATAAGATGATCTTCTTAGCATTTCTGACCACCAATTCCGGGCCAATCTTCTTTTTGACACATCTTTGCCCTCATAACTTTCCACTTGCGACATTACTTATGTCCTTCACTAAATTACTAGCCGCTTTAACAAAATTCTCAATAATTTGTTCCTTTACTTTTTTGTCTTCAACTTTCCTAGCAAATTATTCTTTGATCTAAGGTCGATTTTAGGCCTGGGTATGATGATAAACTACGTTCGGCAGCGATGCCTCTGATCGAGCGATTAGATGTTTTGAAGAGTGTGGAACCCTCAATTAATTGCTGTTGGTCCCAGGTCCAGATAATGGATGGCTTTTTAAAAAAATTTTCTTTCCTGATTTTCTTTTCCAAATTCTTTTCTTATTTCGCTTTCTCCTTTTCGTTTACTTACATTTTCTTTATCCTCCTCGGCCTTCTTCTTCTTCTTCTTCTTCTTCTTCTTCTTCTTCTTCTTCTTCTTCTTCTTCTTCTTCTTCTTCTTCTTCTTCTTTTTCATCGATATCATCGTCCGTTTTTAATTTAAATCTACCTTTTCTTCTTCTTCTTCGTCTTCTTCGTCATCTTCTGTCTTCTTCCGTCTTCTTCTATCTTCTTCTCCCCCTCCTCTTCTTCGTGCTCTTTACTTTCCTCAGTTTGTGATTAAATTCTTCTTTTTTCTTTTTATTCTCCGCCTCTTCTTCTTCTTCTTCTTCTTCTTCTTCTTCTTCTTCTTCTTCTTCTTCTTCTTCTTCTTCTTCTTCTTCTTCTTCTTCTTCTTCTTCTTCACCTCATCCTCTTCTTTTTCTTCTTCTTTTCCTCCTTTTCTTCCTTCTCTTCCTGTTCTTTTCCATCCACCGTTTGTCATTCAATTCTGCTTTCTTCTTCTTTCTTTTTTAAAATTTTTAAATGAATTCTTTAGAATTTTGCATTCATTTCTTGGAAATCTACCAGTAAACAATGAATTGATTTTAACTTGCCTTCTTTCTTTAGCTCGTCTAAAGATCCCCCCAAAATGTGTCTTTAGTCGAGCTAAAGGAGACAAAAAGCATATAAATGTAGTAATATTCTTAAACTCAACTTTCTCAGTCCAGCCATCGGCATTTTCACTTCATATCTTAATAGTGTTCGTTTGATTTCATTTTATGCTTTCTTTTAAAATTATTAATTCTTTAATAATTGATTTAACAAAGTAATGATGACTTTGGAGTAATGGATAGCGGCTCGATTTGAGCAATCGGAGAGCCGAGTTCGAATTTGAGTCGAATCCATTACATTCACTTACGTGCTAATAGCCTTGGAAAGGTATGAATCCTCTTCTTCTCCTACCAGCTATGGGAAAATAGCAGAACAGGCCGGGTTCTACAGCCTTGTATGGCAATTGGTCTAAAGCAGAAAGAAATGGTAATCTAATACGGGAAAAAATCTGCCACGTCAATCATATATCGAAAGATGCATGATCGCCTAAGCGTGTATCACGCATGACATTGACTGAAAAAAATGAATTGTTATTCATTTCTCTCTGACTCACAGAAAGTTTCAGACCCCACGACAATGAGAATACAGAAACAAAGATTGCTAACAAAGCTAACGTAGCCGTTGGTTTCGAAAAGGACTTCCAATCTATGGTTCACTGTGACAGGAAACAGCTTGTAAACTTTAATGCCTCCAAAACGAAACTTCTCTTATTTACCCACAAGAGAGAACCCTCTTTGCTTCCTATCAGAATGGCTGATGCCCACCACCACGAGATCGTCTCTCTGTGCCTTCTTGGTCTCACGCTTCCCACTAACCTGAGGTGGAATCAATAGCTTCATCTACCGCAAAGGAAATTGGTTCTCTGTGTCGCGCCAGAATGTTTTTCTCGTCTGAGTCAATCCTTCAAATCTACAACTCTACCATTCGTCCTTGCATTGAATACTGTTGCCATATATGGTCTGGTGCCTCCGCTGTTCGTCTCGAGGTACTCGACAAAATCCAGAGACGGATATGCAATGTGATAGGTCCTCACCAGGCATCTCGTTTGCAGTCACTTTCTATCAGATGTGCTGTGGTTTCCCTCTGTCTTTTCTACAAATATTTTCAAGGCAACTGCTCTGACGAGCTACTTTCACTGGTTCCCGATTAGCATGAATTTAAGCTTGCTACTAAGTTGGCATCTCGGTCCCACGCTTTCACTGTCGAAACAGTTAAATGTAACCGCCTCTTCTACTCCAACAGCTTCTTCTCTCGCACTTCCCGACAGTGGAACTCCCGTCCTGTTATTTGCTTCCCTGGTGGGGATAATCTTTAAATATTTGAATATAATGTCAATCGAAATCTTCTGATGCTTTGATCTTGATCTTCGTGCTTTTCTATATCCATTCTTTAAACAACCATCTTAACTTTTGTTCTCACTCTCAGTAACCTCTTGGGTGCTAGCGGCATTCCCGCATTCCTTGAGATGAAATGCTTTAAAAAAACAAAAAAAAAAAACAAAAACAAAAAGAGAAACCTATTTAAACAATTGCGGGTTGCATGATGTCTGCCAATCATTTTTTTTGTTCATGACGTCACTGCTTGCCAGTTTCGTAACGACTATATAACCGTGTTCTCATATAATCATTTTTTATTGCCTTTGTTCGTCTTTCTTCTGTCCTGGCCTTTCTTGCTTGCTTTTGGTGACTTTTCACGAATTGGAACTCGATTCTATGAACCCCGTAACCCGCATCTGTCCTCCTTTAAGGCTTGCGTATGCTCGTCGCTTATTTTTGCTTTCTGTGCGCTTCTTGTAACTTACTTTTCCATTTAGTCTACGGATAATCTCCTCTCCAAATCTTGATCCGACATTGATTGAGTGTGACCAGCCCCAGTGACCAGGGAAACGGGGATAAGTGGACGCTGCGGAAGAGCGAGATTTGGTTTTCCGCGAAGACATTTGCCCTGTGTCTCGTTTTAAATGGATACGTGGGAAGAAGTGGGAGGAGAGAACAAAAACGAAAAAAAAAAAAAAAAGAAAGAGTAAAGAATAAAGAATTGGTAGCTGTAGAAGAAAAGAAGGATGGAAAGTGGTCGAAAGGGAGAAAGAAAGGGAAGTAGTAAGAGAAAGAGAATAAAAAGGAGGAACTAAAAGAAGAGAGTGATGTAGAAGAAAGAGTAAGAAGTAGGAGGAATGAGAAAAGTTGGAGGAGTAGTATCAGTGGAAGAAGAAAAAAAAATTACAAGAAATATTTTGAGAAACATGAAAATGAAGAGAAGGAAAGAATGAAAAAAGTAGAAACAAGAAGAAGAAAAAGAAGAAATATTTTTAGAAAGAGTAGAAGGAAAGAGAATAGTGGTGTAAGTAAAATAATAAGAAAGTAGTAGTAGAAGAAGAAGAAGAAGAAGAAGAAGAAGAAGAAGAAGAAGAAGAAGAAGAAGAAGAAGAAGAAGAAGGTGAATGAAAAATGAAGAGGTTGTCAAAAGATGAAAAAGAAGAAAGAAATAGGTGAAAGAAGAGCTAAAGAAATGAGCTGTAACAAGAAGGACATGACGGGTTAGTAGTTAGGAGAAGGAGAAGAAATAGAATAATAAAAAGAAGAAAATGAAGACGTATTAATAAAAGAAAATGCAGCAGGGTGAAAGACAGAGGTGTGGTAAAATAATGAGAACGAATGAAAAGAAGAAAGAAATAAGAGAAAGGATAGATAAAGGAACATACTGTAATAGAAGAAGAAGAAGAAGAAGAAGAAGAAGAAGAAGAAGAAGAAGAAGAAGAAGAAGAAGAAGAAAAAGAAGAAGAAGAAGAAGAAGAAGAAGAAGAATATGCCATAGAACAGTTCGCAGATGTATTAGAGAAGCTAAAAGAAGCTTTAAAAAGTAGATAGAGAGAGAGAGGAAGAGAAGAACAAGAACAAGAAGAAAAATGTAAGGAAGAGATTGTAATAGGCAAGAAGAAGAAAAAGAAGAAGAAGAAGAAGAAGAGAAGAAGAATGTAAAAAGAATATGTAATGGACAAAACGACTAATAATAATAAGAAAAACAAGGTGAGGAAAATATTGTAATAGACAAGACGCAGAATGTAAGAACGAGTGTGTTATAGACAAAAACGATAAGAAAGAAAGAAAGAAAAAAGAAAGAAGAAGAAGAAGAAGAAGAAGAAGAAGAAGAAGAAGAAGAAGAAGAAGAAGAAGAAGGGAATTTAACGGAATAAGCGGAGACGATGCCATGGGAGTAAAAGCAGTGTACGGACAATTTATTCGTGAGAGAAAATTAGGTCAAACGAATCATAAACTTTTATATTAGGCGGTAAATCGGATTTGGAAAATAGATTCTTCATAGTCTTTAGAATTCCGAATAAGTTTTGACAGATAGAGCCAAAAGCACGCGCACACACGCACACACGAACACACACGCGTCAAGGTTGTCAAGGTGTGTAGCAGTTATTTACTTTTGCTAACCAAAATTAATTAAACGATAACTTTAACTTTAGAACTGGAGTCATTTAATTAAACAGCCTCGTCATTTCTAAAAAGTCACTAATCCATAAAGTCGATCAAAAATCGATAAATTCAACTTTTTTCCCTCCGATTTCGTTCAGATAGGGTATATATATATATATATATATATATATATATATATATATATATTACTTGCATCATGACTAGCTCAACGATACCTCATTTTTATTTCTATGCAACTGCGAAAAACGAAAAATTGATTTCAACACAAATGGATTTCAGCACAAATCAATTTGACACAAATTAACTAAAAACTAATCTAATACAAACTTCACTCAATCGTAGCCAACAATAAGTTGATTGTTTAACAGTCATTTAACTTGATAATTAAGTCCACCTATATAGTGAAAACCAGTGTAAATTGCGAAAAATGGCAATTTTTACTGGTTTCTTTCTTATTTTTCGTTGATCTTTCAACAAATTTTTATCAAACTTAATTGCTTTATAAACGGGTACACCCATAGCTGACAAGTTGGAACAATGTTTTTGGTTCTCGTGAGAACGACCAGTGTTTGTCCAGACTAGTAAGTGACTTGCATTGCTTATTGAAGATGTAGCAAACTAAGTTGTTTTGTACAAGACCTGACCTGTTTTGTAAGTTCTGTTCAACTTGCTCGAAGTTTTTCATGGGACTGGTGAAACCGAAATGTCTGTGCACGTTTTCTAACATATCCTGCATGTTAAATGACTTAGTACCGATTGTAAAATCACACGTTCATATATATATATATATATATATATATATATATATATATATATATATATATACAGGGTGACCCAAAACACGGGGATTTTTGAAGTGCGTATTGCCAGACATAAGCAAGTGGCAACACTGCGAGACAGTGACCTTGAGCAAGTAAACATTTCGCCATTTTAGTAACGCGAATGAAATTCACAGTATCCCAGCTGAGATATTGCAGCAGTCAATGAGGAATCTCAACAGCAGATTTCAAGAATGCATTCGTACAGGTGGACGCCATCTACAGGACATAATTTAAAAAAAATGAAAATTCCATCATTGTTTCTTAAATGGCATGTTTTAAGGTTTCAATTACTATGAATTAAATATTTTCTTCCATCACTCTTGGTTTTATTGGATTGTTAAAAAGTTCCCGTTTTTTTTTTGTGTCACCCTGTATATATAACCGCCGTGAAAAAAACAGAATTAATATTTATTAATACTCATGATGATAATAAAAGATAAAACTGAAAAACGAGCTAGCTAACCGGATTCGTACCCCGCTCAACGGAGCTAAATCCATGTTAATAAATATAGAATTATCACTAAAAGGAGATGAACAGTATGTCTTGGAAAATATGTATGTATATTCTGTCTTTGAAACCTTCGCTGTGCAAACAAGGATTTTGTACTGGGCCTCCATCTTAGGATATTTTTAGCTACCTCGTTTTTTAGTTTTTATCTTTTACTTATTAGCATCTTGAGTGGTGATAAATATAAATTTTGTATTTTCATGGCTGTCATTAAATTTTGTACCACCAATCAAAATTATAAATATATATATATATATATATATATATATATATATATATATATATATATATATATATATATATATATATAATATATACAAGTATAGGATTGGTATATACGAAATAAATTCCAATAACCAACAATTACTATTCTTAAAAGAGTGCTCAATACAGAGTAGAGCAGATATAATTATTTATTTAAATATTATAACATAAATATGTTATAAAATCACGACAAAAGTAGCCATTTTGTTTCAACACTTCTAGTGTCTTATCAAGTCATGATGTTGAATGCAGAATAATTATTCTACATTCAACATCATGACTTGATAAGACATCAGAAGTGTAGAAACAAAATGGCTATTTTTGTAGTGATTTTATAACATATTTATGTTATAATATTTAAATAAATAATTATATATATATATATATATATATATATATATATATATATATATATGCACACATCTACAATGTGATTGGTTCTGACCAGGCATTCCGGTTTCGGCCCCTTTCCCACCTCTTTAACGTAGTTTCCCGGTGTCTTTTCTATAATTTACTTTCATGGCAATTGTGCTGATGAATTTTCCGCTGTGGTACCTTCACTTAATGAATTTAGCGCAAAACTAGATTGGCAGCAAGCCCTCATTATTTGACATATGAAATGGCTGGCTCTCGCCGTAAGTTCTATGCTAATAATTTCTACTATCGCACTTCTCGCTTGAGGAAATTTCATCCTGCTTCTTGCTTCCCAGTCAATTTTGATCGTTAAAAAATTATATACAATGCGAATCGTTATCGTCTGTCTTCTTAATTCTTGTTCTTTTATAGTCCGCTCTCATTAATAGTAGTTTACTCAGTAACCCCTTGCGTTGTAGTGGCTTTATTTCTTTGCATGGGGTGAAATGGTTGAAAAAGTGTGAATGTGTGTTTTGAATATCTTGAGAAAGGTTTGCGTAGCCTTGAGGTAAAATAACTACAAACCAAAAGTGACTTTAATATACATCAGTAAATAGGAATCTACTATTCATTACTGAGTCGGAAGTAAGAAGATATTGTGTGAGGTTGCGTACTGGGTGACAGTTGAATACAGAATGAAAGATCGAATATATCCTTCACGTGGAGTAGGCCCCATTGACTGGAAAAAAATGATTGACCAGTTTACTCAGTCTGACAGTTTTGAGTTGTGGCTTCGATCCTCATCGGAAACCCTATGAAAATTTCGATAATCAATATTAAATGGCTAGATGTGACCGTAAGTTCTATGCTAGTAGTTTCTTCTCTCGCACATCTCGCTTGTGGAAATCTATTCCGGTTTCTTGTTTTCCAGTCAACTTTGATCTTCGAAATTTAATTGCAATGTCAATCGTTAAGTCTAACATATTGTTTTCCCGCATATCTTAATTGTGGAACTGTCTTCCGGCTTCTTGTTTTCTAGTCAACTTTGATCTACAAAAATTTAAATGCAAAGTCGGCCGTATTGTTCTTTTAATTCTTGTTCTTTTATTTATCTGTACCCATAATAATGTTTTTCTAACGCAGTGTAATCGGTTGCGCCTTAGTGGCTTTATCTCAGTACATGGGGTGAAATGATTCAAAAACGTGCGTGCTTGTTTTGAATACGTTGAGAAAAGTTTGCGCAGACTTGTGGTAAAATGACTACAAACAAAAAGTGACTTTAATATACACGAGTAAATAGTAATCTACTATTCACTTACTGAGCCGGAAGTAAGAAGATAGCTTGTGAGTTTGCTTACTAGGTGACAGTTGAATATCGAATGATCGATCGAATATATCCTTCATGTAGACTAGGCGCGACAGATTGTAGAAAAAAAAAGTGATTGACCAGTATAGTCAGCCTCGTAGTTACTGTTGAACAGTGGCTTCAATCCTCATCGGAACACCTGTACAAAGATCTACAGTAAATAAACTAACGTATCGTAAAATCAGGTGATCTAACCGATTAAATATTCACGACTTTTTAACAAAAAAAGAAAACAAAAAGAAAAAAAAAACACATGTCATCATTCTAGCAACAGTCCGGATTTGGCATTCTACGTTTTCTGTGTTTCTTTTGTAATTTAAGTTTGCGGTCGAAACAACGTGAACGAGATTAATGTGATCGAGACGAAGGAGATGATGGTAATCCCAAAAGAGGGTTTTGACACTGTTGTACAAAGAGGAGAGGACTCTGTATGCAATCCCGAGTCGAGTAACACTAATAGAGACTATGGCGCCATTGCCATATACAGGCGAGGTTTCCATTAATATTGGATGACAAGATATATTGCTGACAATGCGCGCTAAAAAAGGAATAATTTATTGCAAATAATAGGCAATGCTGATAAAAGATGCTATAGTTGCCACTTTGATAATATCGTTCTCATTATCAATTTATTTCAAAAGCCTATTCGGAGGATCTATAAAAAACACATATTCAAACACTTGCCATTTCTGCTGATTACAGATTGTTTTTTATGGCACAGAATTGTGATTAAATAACATACAGTGTGTTCAATAAAAGTGACTCACCTGATTTTTTTTTACTTAAAAATTTTTTTTCGCCTATTGTTTTTGGGGTCAAACTAATCTATAATCTTACTAATATAAAGACCCCTTCCCGACCACCTAGTAAAAAAAAGTTAACTCACCCTAAGGTATTCTATTGATAATTATAATTATGGATATAAATTAGATTTAGGGAAAAACTCTGTGCAAAATAAGTGACTCACTTATTTCCTGTAACTAGTAATCAATAGAAACATAACCGAACAGCTTTAAATAAAGAATAATAGAGGTATAATTTATTTATAATAGGTAATATAGATCGAAATATTTAATAATCTATGGGTCCTCCTTTATTTTGAATAACCTTTTCAACCCTTTTTGGCATTGACTTGATTAGGCTCTGGCAAATCTCATCTCCAAGCATTGAATTCCATTCGGATATGAAATTCACAATCAAATCCACTTTGTTGCTCAACTGCTTTCTCGAGAGCCTGAAGTTTATAATGCTCCATAAGTTTTCTATGGGGTTGAGGTCAGGAGATTGGGGCGACCATGTCCTAACACTCCCCTGCTTCTCATCAAAGTATTCCTTCATCAATTTTGATTTGTGACAGGGAGCATTATCCTGCATAAAAATGAGCTTGGTGGGGTCGATTTGCACCCTTTCAGCAAAAGGGAGCAGACAAGACTCTAAAATTCTCTTGTACTGCTCGTTCCTGAGGGTCTTTTCAATAGGTTTTAAGAATCCAGTTCCATGAAAAGAAAAGCATCCCCAGAACATTATACTGAACGGATGCTTGACAGTACTTACTGCTAATTTCAAAGAGCTTTCAAAGCTTCTTTGGATTTTAGATCGCTTATCCTTTGAATTTAGCTCAACTTTCGTTTCATCGGAGAAGAGAACATTTAGTAAAAAAAATCAGGTGAGTCAATTTATCGAGCAGCACTGTATATTCTTTTTCCTCGTACGTGCTGTGTCCTCCATCATTGCTCTCCTTTTGAGCTCAGAGTAAAGTTTGTCTTTTTGCTAGCTCTCCGAATCTTTACTCTGGCAAATATTTCCCTTGTCAGGTAGGTTACGCGCTGTTTTACGCTGTGACTGCTCCTTTCACTATGCCCTGTCAGTGTCAAATTTTCTAAGCCCCCTTTCCTCATTATGTGGTCTAGAAATTTCCACTGTCTTTTTCTGATGCAAAATATAAGTCTCCAATTGGTTTTCTTTTCTCTAAAATTTTTGTCGTTATTCACATATTACAGCCACTAGCACGCAAGGTGTTACAGCACGTCGACGAATTAGAAACAGAAATATTAATAATGAGTAGAAAGTGAAAAGAGAAAACAGGAGGTCAGTAGATAGCGATTGACATTGCATTTAATCTTTTGAAGATTAAATTTGGCGGGAAAGTATGGAACAGGGATGTCAGTTCCACAAGTGAGAAGTGCGAGATAAGAAACTGTCAGCGTAGAAGTAGCTAGCTCTACTGTAAATTGATGAGATCTCGACGCCAGTCTAGTATTGCACTTAAACTCATTATATGGTATAACGCTATATTATTTTTTATATAAGTTTATATATATATATATATATATATATATATATATATATATATATATATGTGTGTGTGTGTGTGTGTGTGTGTGTGTGTGTGTATGTGTGTACTCGACTCTCCCGTCGAATACGACGGATGAGGGTCAAGCAGATCAGTTCCTAGGAAACTGACAGCCCGACAACAGAACATGAGATTTGATTATAGTGGTGAAGGTTTCGTGCAGAACCATCCACATACTGACTACGTGCCACAGGGTCCCCAAACGACTCTCCGCAGGTTTTGAATTCAGTGTTATCCTTCTCCTAGACCAGTTGCCATCCAAGGCTATAGAACCCAGTCTGTCCTGCTATTTACCCATAGCTGGAGGGAGAAGAAGAGGATTCACACCTTTCCCAAGTGTATTAGCGCATAAGTAATGGATTCCACTGGATTTCGAACTCGGCTCTCCGATTCCTCAATCCAAGCCGCTATCTATTACTCCACCTTGCCCCCTTCTCTCTCTCTTTCTCTTTCTCTGTCTCTGTCTCTGTCTCTTTCTCTCTCTCTCTCTCTATATATATATTTTGTTTTCAAGAACAGTTTTGAAAAAAAAAGACGTATGACAAATTGGTTGTATAGAAAATCCTAAAACTAAAAGTGTCTCTGAAGTGCATTGTTTTAATCGGTATTACCCCAGACAAGGCAGTACAGCCACTAAAACGCGCAGGGTTGCAGGGTGTGGGTGAATTAGGAATAGAATTGTAAGTATTGATCAGAAAGAGAACGGACCATTCTGGGGGCTCGTAGATAGCATTTAACATTAAATTTAAATTTTTGCAGATTGAATCGGCTGGAAATCTTGGAGCCGAAGGGGAGTTGCACAAGCTAGGAGTGAGAGAAAGGAAACTGTTATCATAGAACACACAGCTACATTTAGCCAGCTCAAATGTAAATTGTTGAGAAATCGCCGGCAGTCAAGTATCGCACTTAAACACGTTATATGGGATAACGATATTATATATATATATATATATATATATATATATATATATATATATATATATGTGTGTATGTTAAGCATTTCGTCCCAAGCAAGGAGTGAGTGCCACTATCACGCAACGGGTTACAGAGAGTGGGAGCAAGATTAAAGAGGCCTGATAGAGGAACGGATGAATAGAAGGGCGGGGAATTAAATCAAGGCATCTGGAGATGTCGATTGACATTGCATTTGAATAGTTGGAGATTCTAGCTATCAGGGAAGCAAGTAAGAGGAAGAGTGTTCCACAGGTGGGAAGTGCGAGACATAAAGCAATTGTAGTAGAAGAGACGGCTATATTTAACAGTTTCGACAGTGAAAGGGTTAGTGCAAAATGCCAGCGTAGTTGAACGCTAAAATTCATGCTTTTGGGGAACCAGTGAAAGTAGCTCGTCGGAGCAGTTGCCGTGAAATTATTTGTAGAAAAGACCTATGGAATCGACGGCATGTTTGTGCAAATTGTGATTGTAGACGAGATGCCAGATCAGGACCAATTACATTGCATATTAATCTCTGGATTTTTTCGAGGACCTTGAGACGAGCAGCAGCGGCCCCAGACCATATACGACAGCAGTTTTCCATGCAAAGCCGAATGGTTGATTTATATATTTGTAGGAGGGTCTCAAGCAAGATATAAGTTTATTTATATCAAGAACAGTTTTGAAAGAAAAGATTTATGACAAATGGTTGTTTAGAAAATCCATAAATTTAAAGTGCCTTTTTAAAACTAGTACCACCCCAAGCAATGCAGTACAGACACTATCACGCAAGGGGTCACAGGTTGTGGAGGAATTAGGAACATAAACATTAATAATAAGTGAGCATAGAAAACAACAATGAGGAAGATAGTAGTTAGCGATTGACATTGCATTAAAATTTTTTGCAGATTAAAGCTGGCTGCAATTCCTTGTGCCTTAAGAGAGTTCCATTTGATTGAAGTGAGAAAAAAGAAACAGTTAGCGGAGAAGTTACGGCTACATCTAGCTATATCAACTGTGAATTGATGAGACCTTTCCGCCAATCTAGTACTGCGCTTAATTTCTTAAAGTCTACTGAGCAGAACGAAGAGCTCATGCCCGTGTTAGCATCATAACAAACAAACGTCATATGCTATAATGTTGACTTGAAAAGTATTTGCAAATTATAATCAATGAATAAACAGATACTAGTAACTGTAAAAGAATTAGCTGAGAAAAATAATATTTAATCAAAGAATTGAATATAAGGAAAAAAATCGGAAAGAAAACACGTCAATGGCGTTTTATATGGAAAAACAAATAAAATTCGATGCGATGACTACACTTGATTACGGAAAAGTAATAATAAATCCAGGTCCATAAAAACGAATACATAAATCCAAGTCCATAAAAACGAATACATAAATCCAAGTCCATAAAAACGAATACATAAATCCAGGTCCATAAAAACGAATACATAAATCCAGGCCCATAAAAACGAATACATAAATCCAGGTCCATAAAAACGAATACATAAATCCAGGTCCATAAAAACGTATACATAAATCCAGGTCCATAAAAACGAATACATAAATCCAGGTCCATAAAAACGAATACATAAATCCAGGCCCATAAAAACGAATACATAAATCCAGGTCCATAAAAACGAATACATAAATCCAGGGCCATAAAAACGAATACATAAATCCAGGTCCATAAAAACGAATACATAAATCCAGGCCCATAAAAACGAATACATAAATCCAGGTCCATAAAAACGTATACATAAATCCAGGTCCATAAAAACGTATACATAAATCCAGGTCCATAAAAACGAATACATAAATCCAGGTCCATAAAAACGAATACATAAATCAAGGTTCATAAAAACGAATACATAAATCCAGTTTCACAAGTAACAGCAAATCCATACATCCAGTTTCGTAAAAAAAGCTATTCCATGAATTCATTTTCATAAAAAAACGAATCTAAATCCCGTTTTATAAATGGAAACAATTACATTGATCCAGTTTGTCCAAAAAACGAATCCATACATTCATCTCCATAAATTCAGTTCCATAAAAATGAATCCATAAATCCAGTCCATAAATAAAAGCCAATCTATAAATTCGGTTTCATAAAAAAGTGCATCTATAAATCAAGGTTCCTAAAAATGAATACATAAATTTCGTTCCATAAATAACAGCCAATCTATACATCAAAATAGAAAACCCATAAATAGTGTTCCATAGAAACGAAATCAAAAATTCTGTTTTAACAATAAAAGCTATTTCATAAATCAAGTTCAATCAAAAAGATAATCCATAAATTCAGTTTCATCAAAAGAACCCATAAATCCGGGTCCGTAAAAACGAATACATAAATCCAGTTTAATAAATTACAGCAAATCCATACATCCATATTCAAAAAAAAAATCTATTCCATGAATACAGCCGTCCTGGATAAGACGACAAACTACATCCAACAGGAAGGTCTCTGATCAAGAGGTTTTGAGGACCGCAGAACCACCTCTTAATTGCTAGTGTTCCCAGGTCCACCTTGTCCGGGGTGGTAGCACCTCTTAGGGCGCCTGCTATTGGCAAATATAACCCCCAAAGGGTCAAAACATGAAAGTTTAAAAATAGGTTTTAATACCTCCAATACGATTTTGTAAAAAATGATTGCCAGCAATGAATTCTTGAACAAAAAAATGTTACCAGCAATACATTTTTTAAAAATAAATATTACCAGCAATAAAAACTTTGTCCGGCATGAAATAATCCATTGAGGTTGATATGCCGTAAAACGAACCAAACGAAACCTATAGATAGATAGATAGATAGATAGATAGATAGATAGATAGATAGATAGATACTACCAGCAATAAAAATCTTGACGGCATTAAATAACCAAGTGAGGTTGATATGCCGTAAAACAAGTCAAACCAAACCAGCAATAAAAATGTTGTCGGCATTAAATAATCCATTGAGGTTGATATGCTGTAAAACAAACCAAACCAAACCAAACCAAACCGAACCAAACCAAACCAAACCAAACCAAACCAAACCGAACCGAACCGAATCAAACCAAACATAAATTCAGTTCCATAAAAAACGAATCTATAAATCCAATTTTATAAATAAAAACAATTCCATAGATCCAGTTTAACCAAAAAGCGAATTCATAAATCCAGTTTTATAAAAGCGAATCCATAAATTCTGGTTCATATATTTTCTGCCTCTAAATTGCCGACTGTGTATAGAGCGACAGCGGATGGGACAGTTATTAAACTTTGCCTATATATCGCAAATATATTCTTAATAAATGAACGAATGTGTGGATATGAAGAGAGATTTAGAAGCAGAGCCTTCAGCTGATGGGAATCAAGTTTTTAAAAACAAGATTGAATCGTTGTTTTATATGGTTAGAGACAAAGAAAAACCCGCCGGGGAAACTGAATCGATCATGAGAAAGACAAGTCACCCTCCGCTCGCTGACAGGGTATATTGAATAATTGATAAAAGCGTACAGCGACATCCCCGTGTGCGTAACGGGTCTCCGCTAATGTATCATTTATATCGACGAAAGTAGAAAGTGCAAGAATATTCATGATTTGTTCCACGGTAATGACTCGTCCGCGTTATTTATTCTATTTCATAGTTACGGGTAATTTTATTGTGTAGGTGGTAGGATTTATAAAATGAATACGTCAACAAAATCACTATTTACATTGTTCGGACTATTGTGCTCATTTTTGTCGTCATATTTATTACAACGTTTCGGCCTTTCAGTATCTGTCTATATATCTGAGATGAGGTATTATATAAACTATTTACATTATTCGGACCATTGTCCTAATCTTTGTCGCCACATTTATTACAACGTTTCGGCCTTTCAGTATCTGTCTATATTTCTGAGATGAGGTATTATGTACACTATTTATATTATTCGGACTATTGTCCTCATTTTTGTCGCCATATTTATTAAAACATTTCGGCATTTCAGTATCTGTCTATATTTCTGAGATGAGGTATTATATAAACTATTTACATTATTCGGACTATTGTCCTCATCTTTGTCGCCATATTTATTACGTTTCGGCCTTTCAGTATCTGTCTATATTTCTGAGATGAGGTATTATGTACACTATTTACATTGTTCGGACTATTGTCCTCATCTTTGTCGCCATATTTATTACAACGTTTCGGCCTTTCAGTATCTGTCTATATTTCTGAGATGAGGTATTATGTACACTATTTACATTGTTCGGACTATTGTCCTCATCTTTGTCGCCATATTTATTACAACGTTTCGGCCTTTCAGTATCTGTCTATATTTCTGAGATGAGGTATTATATAAACTATTTACATTATTCGGACTATTGTCCTCATCTTTGTCGCCATATTTATTACAACGTTTCGGCCTTTCAGTATCTGTCTATATTTCTGTGATGAGGTATTATGTACACTATTTACATTATTTGGACTATTGTCCCCTTCTTTGTCGCCATATTTATTACAACGTTTCGGCCTTTCAATATCTGTCCATATATCTGAGATGAGGTATTATGTACATTATTTACATTATTCGGACTATTATCTTCATCTTTGTTGCCACATTTATCACAACGGCCTTCTCCAGGTGGTTGGAATGTCGAGCTGACCCATTATTTCGCTCACTGGGGTAGACTGTTCTAGTTCCACGTGCCATGTCTAATGGATGTCAGTTATCAGTTATCTCCTGTTAATTCTCCTCTCCAAGTTCTTCACTGTCTTAAATTGAACTCACACTCTTTGAGTCCTGTCACTGGATCTAACCAACACCTTTATCCACTGTGCCATGTGCCCTTGAAGACATCTGTGTATGAATTTCTGAGTATTTTAAACCTAATGTTATAGGCAAATATTGGAGAGGGGAATTAACAGAAGATAACTGGCACCCATTAAACATGGCACCTGGAACTAGAACAGTCCTTCCACATTAAGCGAAATAAAGGGTTCAGTTCGACATTCCAAACACCTGAAGAAGGCCGGAGCGTACAAAGGCCGAAACGTTGTGATAAATATGGCGACAAAGATGGGAACAATAGTCCGAATAGTATAAATAGTGTACATAATACCTCATCTCAGAAATATAGACAGATACTGGAAGGCCGAAACTTTGAAATATGGCGACAAAGATGAGGACAATAGTCCGAATAATGAAAATAGTGTAAATAATACCTCATCTCAGAAATATAAACAGATACTGAAAGGCCGAAACGTTGTAATAAATATGGCGACAAAGATGAGGACCATAGTCCGAATAATGTAAATAGTGCAGATAATACCTCATCTCAGAAATATAGACAGATACTGAAATGCCGAAACGTTGTAATAAATATGGCGACACAGATGAGGACAATAGTCCGAACAATGTAAATAGTGTACATAATACCTCATCTCAGAAATATAGACAGATACTGAAAGGCCGAAACGTTGTAATAAATATGGCGACAAAGATGAGGACCATAGTCCGAATAATGTAAATAGTGCAGATAATACCTCATCTCAGAAATATAGACAGATACTGAAATGCCGAAACGTTGTAATAAATATGGCGACAAAGATGAGGACAATAGTCCGAACAATGTAAATAGTGTACATAATACCTCATCTCAGAAATATAGACAGATACTGAAAGGCCGAAACGTTGTAATAAATATGGCGACAAAGATGAGGACAATAGTCCGAACAATGTAAATAGTGTACATAATACCTCATCTCAGAAATATAGACTGATACTGAAAGGCCGAAACGTTGTAATAAATATGGCGACAAAGATGAGGACAATAGTCCGAACAATGTAAATAGTGTACATAATACCTCATCTCAGAAATATAGACTGATACTGAAGGGCCGAAACGTTGTAATTAAGTTAAATTCATGCTGTCTGGGAACTAGCGAAAGTAGCTCATCGGAGCAGTTACCGTGAAAGTATTTGTAGAAAAGACAGAGGGAAGCCACAGCACGTCTGTGAGAGCGACTGTAAATGAGATTTCAGATCAGGGCCAATACCATTGCATATCGCTCTCTGGATGGTATTTTTAATTTAATTTTAATATATTCAATACCGAAATTTAATTTTCGTAGAAGCGTTAGTAATTTATTTAAAAAAACATGTATTGCCGGTAATGTTCCAAAACGTTATTGCTTGTATATAAGTCAGTGTTTTTTCGTTACAAAAATATGAAAGGTAATATTTTCCCCCCTTACAGAAACGTAAGAACAAAATTTATACTTTAGTGTTTTGGCCCCAGCTTAGGGGTTCACCATTTTCCCATAGCTGGATTCCTAACAGATTCTACCACTCTGGGTCAGGTTAGACCTGGGAACAACATCAATTGAGAAGTGATTCCACGCGTCTCAGAACTTCCCGATCAGTGACTTTGCTGACGGATGTAGTTTAACGCCATGCCGAGGGTGCTTATTTTAGGAAGAAGGTCAGTGGGTATAAACACTGGAATAGTTGAATTATGAATACCAATTAAATAGAATGGTCTGCCCTTAAAAAATGTCGAAAAGCGAGGTCCACATCGTACGTCGTAAATATTTTTAATCAATTTAGAAGGGGTATTATATTCATAGTAATGTTACAGCGTAAAATCGATCCCCGCCCTTTTACAGAGTTATTGAACCTAGTTGTTTTAGTTGGTCAGAATTCAACAACCTGAATGCCCAGTTTCAAACACAGAAACATCCCTTACAAATATATTTACCTCTGAACTGCCGCTGTTTCAAGGGTCGCCCTGATCCGGGTGGTAGCACCTGTCAGGGTCCCAGCTATGAGTAAACAGTGAACCCCCCAAACAAAAATCAACAGTACAGTTTTATAATTAAATGCGCAAAAACACATTTTATCGCAAAATGACAATTAATGCAGCAGTAAATAAATATAAAATATATATTTTTTAATATAATTACCAGCAATACGTTTTAGGATCTGCAAAATATATATATCTAAAAAACATAATTTTACCCTAAAAATATAGAATTATGTACGAAATATTTAGATTTCGGCATTAAATAACCCACAGAGGTTGATATGCCGCTAAACAAAATCAACAGATCAACAATATATATTTTTTTAATCATGTCACCCCACGCAAGGCGGGAGCGCCACTACCACTTAAGGGGTTACAGAGAGTGAGAACAAGAATAAAGAGAGATGTTTGGAAAAAGGATAAAAACGAGAACGGGTATGAAAAACAAGGCATAAGAAGATGTCGATTGACATTACATTTGAATATTTGAAGATTACGGCTATCAGGGAAGCAAGTAAGAGGAAGAGAGTTCCACTGTTGGGAAGGGCAAGATATGAAGCTGTTGGAGTAGGAGAGATGGCTACATTTTACCGTTTCGTTTTCCCCCCTTTCCCTCGGGTAGTACTTGGGACCCTATCCTTAATCAAATCCCAATATATCTTCCTTTATGAGCGATACAACTAACAAGAATACGAATAATGCTAGGGCGTCCGCTGCATGTGTATCCGACCGATGAATAGGACTGCAACACTGCACCCACAACGGTACATGAAGTGCGAGATATTCTGCGCCATCTGCGTAACAACAAGGCTCCTGGCGAGGATGGTATACCTGCAGAAGTATATAAAGCCGTACCAGATGTTTTCGCCTGGTGGGTGTATCGTGTCTTCAATGCGGTATGGCTCTCTGGGACCTACCCTGCCGATTGGAGCGAGGCCATCCTGCTACCTTTCTTCAAAAAGGTGATAGGTAACTCTGCTCGAATTATAGAGGAATCAGCCTCATCGACGTGGCAGCCAAAGTATTTGCAGTGCTTCTCCTGCGAAGATTTCGGGGCATCCGTGATCTGCGAACTCGCTCGTCTCAGGGCGGCGTCCGCCCAGGCAGGGGATGTGTTGATCAGATCTTCAGCCTGCGGCGCACCCTCGAACAACGCTGGGCATAGCAGCAACCAACAGTCCTCTGCTTCGTCGACTTTGCGGCTGCCTTCGACTCTGTTGATAGAGGCTCACTCTGGCGTATCATGGAGGCCGATGGCATGCTCGCTAAACTCCTTCGTCTCATTAGGGGCTACTACCGGTCGACGCGAGCCCGTGTTCGTGCTTATGGTGAGGAGTCGGGGACGTTTGAGGTGAAGACTGGTGTGCGACAAGGGTGTGCCCTATCACCTACCCTATTCAACTATACAATCGACTACAAGGCTCTTCGGGACTACGCTGGAGTTGCAGAATGTCAGGGTGATCTGATCTGGCCTACGCGATCGACATTGTCTTGGTCGGATCGAACTGTGACGATGTGCAAGCAGCGCTCAACCGTGTGCAAGCTGCAGCACGGGATGTGGGTCTGACTATCAATGCCTCGAAGACCAAAGTTATGCCGTCCCTGGTTGATCCGATAAACTGGCAGCCACTGACGCTGGACGGGGTCAATCTGGAGGACGTGCAGTCTTTCGTCTATCTCGGTTCAATCATTATACCATCCGCGCAGGCTGCTGCTGAGGTCGAACGCCGTATAGCAGCTGCAAGGTCCGCATTCGTGCGTCTCAAGCGGTCACTATGGGGGCGACGAGAGATTTCCGCGGCTACAAAGGGACGCATCTATCAGGCTATTGTTCGGACTGTCCTTCTCTATGGCTGCGAAACGTGGCACTTAGAGCGGTTGACCTACGAAAGCTTGAAGTGTTTGACAACGATTGCCTTCGCTGCATTCTACGATGCCGCCGAATCGATCGTGTGCCCACAACCACTCTGCGTCGTCGCCTGAGTATCCGTCCCCTTCTACCCGTCCTGCTCCAGCGTCGTCTCCGATGGTTCGACACGCAGCTCGACGCCCGGAGGGAGAGCTCATCCGCGATGTACTTCTCCCTCCTTCTCTTCCTGGCTGGCGAAGACGTGTCGGTGGGCAGCTGAAGACGTGGGCTAGCACAATCAAGGATGACCTAGCAGTACTATCGGGTCCACAAGTAGTTGGTCTTCGACAATGGAATCGCGAGTGGCTCGTCATTTCGTGTGACCTGGCTCAGGATCGGCGGGCGTCGGAAGCGATGGTCCGTGATGCTGTACTTGCTCGGGAGGAAGCCGGTTCAACTTGACCAGGGTGAAAACCGATACAAGTCAAGTAAAGTCAAGTTTCGACAGTGAAAGGGTGGGACCGAGATGCCAACCTAGTAGCACGCTTAAATTCATGCAGTTTGGGAACCAGTGAAAGTAGCTCGTCGGAGCAGTTGCCATGAAAGTACTTGTAGAAAAGACAGAAGAAAGCCATAGCACGTCTGTGAGAAAGTGACTCTAGACGAGATGCCAGATCAGGACCCATCACAGGGCATATCAGACTCTGGATTTTGTCAAGGACATCGAGACGAACAGCGGGTGCATCTGACTATATATGGCAGTAGTACTGGAAGATCGAATGATTGATTACATATTTATAGTAAAATTACATATTTAAACCAAAATGAACAAATGAGCGTACAACGGCCGAAACGTTGTAATAAATATGGCGACAAAGATGAGGACAATAGTCCGGATAATATAAATAGTGTACGTATTATGTACACTATTTATATCTCAGAAATATAGACAAATACCAAAATGAACAACCATACATTTTATTTGTAGTTGAAGGCATACAGTTGCATTCAAAATATATTTAGTTGAAGCCATAATATGTGTTCGAAATGTGTGTAGTTGAAAACATTAAATTACGTACAAATAACCCATAGAGATGTTGATATACCGCTAAGCAAAATCAACCAACTGCCAACCAACCAACAAATATATCTACTTCAATCAAATTGCAAGCGTTAGCGACAGAAAACAGTGAGTCTAACTTGAAACAGAAAAAGAAATTGACGCATTTTTTCATGATATCATGAAATATATCGGTTTGATGCTTTGGCACACATCATCAGTGACGTTTATAGCCGAGAAACATTAGGGGTTTCGGGACTTTCAACGTCATACTCCGTCTCTACCGTGACCCAGTCGATTCTCATCGGATATCGTCTTGTGTGCCATACTTCATCAACGACAGTTTTCTTTATGTTGAAACTTGACTAATGCATGGAATAATAATGCAACACAAAATGTACTTAGAACAAAATGTATTGAAATAAGAAAGTGTACACAATATTTACATATAGCCTTTTGTATATTCCTGGGAAGACCGTTCCTGGAGATTGTGTTGACTGAGTCGCAGTCGGGCAGAGTCTCTGGTTGAATCTCTTGATTCGTTCCCCTCTCTTCCCGGTACCAACCATATTTATATGGTCGGTACTCCACTATGCAAATTAGGTGGATCCTACCACAACACTTTATGAAACAAACACACTGAGACTAGTGCTCCTCTGGCATCTTATAGTTCAATGACAAGGAACTTCCGGTACTTCAACTTCTATAAAGAAGGCGGCAAATGCAGTAACCATTTGGTTCTCGCAGGAAATATGGTGGAACTCTCGATTTGAAGTCGTAAGTAACATTCATTTCATACATTGAGATATTCATAAACATATGAATATAAATCAGAATCTGGACAAAACGTTAAGCAAAACATTTGAAAGTACTACTAGCTGGAGTTTTGAATAATCCGGACACATATTTCAATAATTTAACAATTCCATTATGCGGAATTTTGAATTATCCAAACATATTTTTCGATACATTAGTAATTCCAAAATCCGGAAATATGAATTATCCAAACACATTTTTCGATAATTTAACAATTCCATTATCCGGAATATTGAACAATCCGAACACATTTTTCGATACTTTAAAGAATCCTTTATCCAGAATTTTGAATTATCCGAACACATTTTACAATAATTTAACAATTCCATTATCCGAAATTGTGAATAATCCGAACACATTTTACGATAATTTAACAATTCCATTATCCGGAATTTTGAATTATCCGAACACATATTTCGATAATTTAACAATTCAATTATCCCGATTTTTGAATTATCCAAACACATTTTTCAATAATTTAACAATTCCATTATCCAGAATTTTGAATTATCCGAATACATTTTACAATAATTTAACAATTCCATTATCCGGCATTCTGAATTATCCGAACATATTTTTCGATAATTTAACAATTCCATTATCCGGAATTTTGAAGTATCCGAACACATTTTTCGATACTTTAATAATTCCATTATCCGGAATTTTGAATTATCCGAAAATATTTTACAATAGTTTAACGATTCCATTATCCGGAATTCTGAATTATCCGAACACATATTTTTCCATAATCTAACAATTCCATTATCCGGAATTTTATATTATCTGAACACATTTTTCGATAATTTAACAATTTCATTATCCGGAATTCTGAATTATCCGTACACATTTTTCGTTAATTTAACAATTCCATTATCCGGAATTTTGAATTATCCGAACACATTAGCAAATAATCTGATTTTTAAAGTAATAAAACAATTTCTACCTAATATATTACTGGCATAATTTCCTAATAAATTGTCTATTCGAAAAATAATTCCAAACCAATGGCATCAACTTGTATCCATACATGCTCAGCTGAGAAAATGTAAACACTGAGTTATGATTCCGTTCACAGCAACGTTTAACTTTCTCTAAATGTTCAAACATCTTTGTATTGTTTATTACGGCGGTAATAATATTTAGGATAACGTAATATTCTATTATCATTGAAAATTTATTATTGCCCATGAAGTATAAGTAAATGGCCATTAGTACACCAGGCTGTTTGTAACTCTTTAGATATCGGAAAAGAGGAGGAAGAAGAAGAAGAAAAAGTATCAGCATTTTCAAGAGTTCACGTGATGAAACTTAAACAAATCAATGATTTCCTTTTTAGGGACGGTGTAGTAAAACTTGATACAGAATCGGTTTTGTTATTGCATTTATTTTGAATTTCAAAGGATACAGTACGTAACAACATTTGCAATAACATCATCTTTATAGAATCAATAAGCAATCATCTTATACTGCAGGTATAGGATGAATTCATGAAACTTTAGTATATTTTTTTACCTAGTCTTATCTAAAAGTCGCTGTATACGCGGAAATAGACGGAATATATATATATATATATATATATATTTATATATATATATATATATATATATATATATATATATATATATATATAACGTCAAAAGTGTAAATTTTAAATTCATTTTTCGTTTCACTGGTGAAAACAAATTATTACAAATGGAGCCTTAAAGTGGTCTGTTTTTCTTCAGCTCTCAGGATTTCATCGTCCTTGGGATTATCCAGACGGATTACCAAGATTTTCGTTACTTAAATATCTATCTATCTATCTACCTATCTATCTATCTATCTATCTATCTATCTATCTATCTATCTATCTATATATATATATATATATATATACACACACATATATACACATATATATATATGTATATGTATGTGTGTATGCGTGAGTGTGAGTGTGTGAGTGTGTGAGTGTGTGTGTGTGTGAGTGTGCGCGCGTGTGTGTGTGCGTGTGTGCTCGCGCACGTGTATCTAATTCTCCATTGACATATAATGGTCCGCCTTTGTCCAAGGCGAATTATGATTGATATTTAAGTTTGGTACAGTCAATAAGTACACTAATTGCAAACTGCATTGGAATCAATAATCTTAGAAACATTTTACACTGAACAGTGAATGAGAAAAGGAAAAAAAGACTAGACCCCCTCCCCTAACCTCCAATGTAAGATCTTTCTAAATTGTAAAAGCCTGATTGGAATTAATATTTCATGATCGGTAATTTAACGAAAGTTTGCAGAAAGGCTAATTTTACTAATTGGAATGTCGTCTGTTTTCTTGATTTCAGCATAATTGGCGGGAATAGCTGAAACTATGGCAATGGCGATCATAGATTATGTAGTCGCTACTTATTGAGTAACGTATATGATGTTAGGGGTGGTTACATTGATGGTGGTTGAGAATAAGTTAGGAATTAATATAAGCGGTAAAAGGACAAACTAATGAAACGATTTGATAAAAATATTCGTCTAATAATAACAAGGCTCAAATTTAAACCTGTGGCAGCAAAATCTGTGGAATATCGGAGTGAATAATGTTCCTGGTGATAAAATGAAAATTGAAAACGCCTACAATAAAACAGTGATCAAATTTGAAATAATTGTGTTTCTGTCGGCTGGGGCTGCAACATCTATAAGAGGACATATCTTTTCAACATATTTTGACAATTATGTCTAGCCGATTTGTCTGGATTCACTATCAGCTCTTGAATGCTGAATTTCCATAAAATGCCAGCTTATTATTATTATTATTATTATTATTATTATTATTATTATTATTGATTCTGATATTGCTTTATTATTGTTCATCAGTTTGACAGGTATAAGAGTAAAACCATAATAGTCACAAGATAAAGGGAAATTAATCTAATTATATTCGCGAAATGTCGTATTAATAATGGCGGACGAGTGTTGTACGGTTTATGATAAAAATATGCAAAAGCGAAATGACGATAAAATAAAATAAAAAAACAAAAACGAAGAGACATAGGAAGAAAAGAAGGAAAGAAAGGAAGAATACGGAAAGGTTGAACAGACGAAAATAAGATAAAGCAAAAGAAGAGAATTGAGGAACAGAATAGAATAAACCTGCATAATTGAGAAAGAAAAAAGATAATGGCGAAGAACATGAAGAAGAGGAAAAGATAATGAGGGAAAAGAAATTGAGGAAGAAGAAAAAGGAGAAGTTAATGGCGAGAATATGTAGTACTATTATTATTATTAGTAATAATATATTCGTGAATATATTATGTGAAAAAAAAATGAAGAAGAAAACGAAAAAGTAGAAGATACTGGGGAATAGCAAAGCAAGCGGGAAACGTTCATGATAAAAACAAGAAGAAGAAGAAGAAGAAGAAGAAGAAGAAGAAGAAGAAGAAGAAGAAGAAGAAGAAGAAGTGGAGGAGTAGAAGGAGGAGGAGGAAGCGGAAGAACAAGAAGAACAAGAACAAGATGAAGAAGAAGACGAAGAAGAAGAAAAGGAAGTAGGAGATGAAGAGGAAGAAGAAGGATGATGAAAAAGAAGAAGAGGAAAAAAGGAAGAAGAGGAGGAGGAAGAAGAGGAGGAGGAAGAAGAGGATGAAAAAGAAAAAGAGGATGAAGAAGAAAAAGAAGAATCAGATGAAGAAGAAGAAGAGGAAGAAGAAGAAGAAGAAGAGGAAGAGCTAGAAAAGGAAGAAAATAAGAAGAAGAGTAGGAAGAAGTAGCGGAAGAAGAAGAAGAAGAAAAAGAAAAAGAAGAAGAGGAAAATGAAAAGGAAGAAGAAGAGGAATAAGAAGAGGATGAAGAAGAAGAAGAAGAAGAAGAGTAAGAAGAAGAAGAAGAAGAAGAAGAAGAAAATGAAGAAGAAGAAGAAGAAGAAGAAGAGGAAGAGGAAGAAGAAGAAGAAGAGGATGAAGAAGATGAGTAGGAAACGGAGAAGAAGAAGAATCCTGAAAATCTATAAAAGTATAGGATAACGATGTAGAGAGAAAGAAGATGAGAATTAATAAAACGAAGATAAAAAGGTAAGGCTGACAAAAATCGAATAACATAATGCTGAAAAACAACTAGAAAATGAAGATAATATTGAGAAAAAAATATGAAAAAGAATAAGAAATAGAATGAATGAATAAATGACTGAATAATGACAGATACATGAGAAGGAACATAATGAGAAGACGAAGAGAAAAATGTATGAAGATAAAAATATGAACAAAATGGAGAAAGGACAAGTCACCATACGGAAAAGTTGGAATAATGGGTGCAACAATTTGTCGGAATCATTGGTAAACCTCTCCATAATAGAAATAAATATCTGAAGAACTGATCGAAAGGAAATAAAAACAAGTAAAATCAAAGACGAAAGAATTAATTCAACATGATCGTCATCGAAAACTAACTGAAAAGAATAAAGCAGATAAAGGCGGCTAATATGTGAAGCCAGTCCTGAAAACGACAAAGTCAAGCAAGTGCAGAAATTTAGCTATCGGAGGAATACAGTAGCAGATGATGGAAAAAGGTGATACGAAAATTGTAAGGAGTAGGGCAGGGGTCACCAAACTTTTTTTTTCCCCAGAGGGTCAGATAACTGAGAGAACGACGAAGCGCGGCCGGATAACCATTTTGTTTAACAGAATATACTGAATACACAAGAGATAAAAACAACAAATATGTATTTACTAAAAAAAAGGCGTTATTAGCAATAAAACATATATATCCATACCCAGTGGGCACGTATCCGAATCTCACAAACTAACACTATTTACATTATTCGGACGATTGTCCTCATCTTTGTCGACATATTTATCACAACGTTTCGGCCGTTGTAGGCTCCGGCCTTCTTCAGGTGGTTAGAATGTCGAACTGAACCCTTTATTTAGCTCACTGGGGTAGACTGTTCCAGTTCCACGTTTAATGGATGTCAGCTGAAATCCAACCCTGGATAAAAAAATCAGGAATTTAAAATTATTGGCGCTTAATTCTGCAGTGTTTATTGACTACAATAAAGATTGTACTACAATAAAGATTATACTACTCGCGAAAGTAGTACAA
This sequence comes from Acanthosepion esculentum, assembly GCA_964036315.1. Taxonomy (NCBI): domain Eukaryota; kingdom Metazoa; phylum Mollusca; class Cephalopoda; order Sepiida; family Sepiidae; genus Acanthosepion; species Acanthosepion esculentum. The sequence continues at coordinate 23,271,510 of OZ038502.1, read as the reverse complement.
TCTTTGTCTTTTTTGCGGCTGAGATTCATGCATTTTCAGCTCTTGTGAAACAGTGACGTTTTTGGACTGAAGAGTTCTGTTAATGATTGAACCCCCTCTTTAAATTTCAAGTCGCTGGTTTTCTTAGGCAAAATATACTTAACAAACTTTCTATATTCTGCTGTGCCTAATTTCCTGGGGAGTAGGCGAACCTTTTTATCGTAAGCCCAATTTGCACAATCCGTATTGTAAACTTCCTCGTAACGTTTAAAATACGAAGTGAACGTAATTTCATTTTCAGGTGCGTACGTGAAGTTTTCAATAGCACTCCATATATCATTTTGAGAGAACGCCTTTTCGCTGTCCTCATTTTGTGTTTTGTTGGAAAAGTGCCTTTACTCATTCTGTGTTTTACGGAGCAATTCCTTAAGCTTCTGTTGTCTAACTAGAATTTCTAGGTGCAGTTTTTATTTTCTTGTTCATTTTGCAAATGCAATTCCGCTTGTTCTCGATGGAATTTCTCTTGTCTTTTTTTTAAATTTGTGTTTCAACAGCAGCTGTTGTTACTGCTGGTGCTTTAATAATTCTAGCATTGCACTTTTAAATTCGTCCATTTTACTGCAGTGCTACGAAAAATTAAGCAATGAAGGGGGAATTTTTTTCACTTAACCCAACAATAGGTCTGGTTAGCTTCAACATTTTTTTTCAGAAAATTTTAAAAGCGACAGAGGGGATAATTGTTTTTATCCTATTAGTGAAACCATAAGTCTGCTTGACTTATTCAGTTCATTTACTGTCTTTTTGGGAAAAAATAACAAGGTTCATCGACCTTCTTCCCAACGACTGAATTGAACTTGTAGAAATGTTATTGTTTTTTTGTTTTTTCACTCACTGCGTAGTAATTAAGAATGGACATGTTTTTGCCGTAGAATTTCTATCTTCACCAGTGTTGTAGACACTGGAGAAAAAAATTATGATTTAACGTGAAAAACGTTTCTTCGAGAACTTCGTAGCCAAGATGTTGTCCAACAAATTTTTATATTTTAACGTAAAGTTCATTTCTTCGAATCCTTCGTCGCCAAGATTTTGTCCAACACATTTTTATATTTTAACGTAAAGTTCATTTCTTCGAATCCTTCGTCGCCAACATGTTGTCCAACACATTTTTATATTTTAACGTAAAGTTCATTTCTTCGAATCCTTCGTCGCCAAGATGTTGTCCAACATATTTTTATATTTTAACGTAAAGTTCATTTCTTCGAATACTTCGTCGCCAAGATGTTGTCCAACAAATCTTTATATTTTAACGTAAATTTCATTTCTTCGAATCCTTGGTCGCCAAAATGTTGTCCAACACATTTTTATATTTTAACGTAAAGTTCATTTCTTCGAATCCTTCGTCGCCAAGATGTTGTCCAACAAATTTTTATATTTTAACGTAAATTTCATTTCTTCGAATCCTTCGTCGCCAAGATGTTGTCCAACACATTTTTATATTTTAACGTAAAGTCCATTTCTTCGAATCCTTCGTCGCCAAGATGTTGTCCAACACATTTTTATATTTTAACGTAAAGTTAATTTCATCGAATCCTTCGTCCCCAAGATGTTGTCCAACACATTTTTATATTTTAACGTAAAGTTAATTTCTTCGAATCCTTCGTCGCCAAGATGTTGTCCTACAAATTTTTATATTTTAACGTAAAGTTAATTTCTTCGAATCCTTCGTCGCCAAGATGTTGTCCTACAAATTTTTATATTTTAACGTAAAGTTAATTTCTTCGAATCCTTCGTCGCCAAGATGTTGTCCAACAAATTTCTATATTTTAACGTAAAGTTCATTTCATCGAATCCTTCGTCGCCAAGATGTTGTCCAACACATTTTTATATTTTAACGTAAAGTTAATTTCTTCGAATCCTTCGTCGCCAAGATGTTGTCCTACAAATTTTTATATTTTAACGTAAAGTTCATTTCATCGAATCCTTCGTCGCCAAGATGTTGTCCAACAAATTTTTATATTTTAACGTAAAGTCCATTTCTTCGAATCCTTCGTCGCCAACATGTTGTGACCAAGCAATTCGTTAATAAATAACAAAACAAGACGTTACAGATAAATAGTGTATTGAACAGTAAATACAACATGGGTATGTGTGTCGGTTGACCAGCGTTCAGTCTATATCACTGTTAATTTTTAATACACACACACACACACACACAAACACACACACACACACACCCATATATATATATATATATATATATATATATATATATATATATATATGTATATATATATATAGAGAGAGAGAGCGAGAGAGAGATAGATAGATAAAGATTTATATTTAACAAATATATATACTACATTTAGAAATATGTATATACAGGGTACGATGAATAAATTGTCGTTCTTTTATATTTTTAATTTCGAGCACGCACGTTGTCTGATTTGATTTTGTTGACTTCACAGTTTAGCAGGATCAGTTGAGCACCATATTTGAGAAAAAGAGCACCATGACACAATTCACTGCACCAAAAATTTGGAAACGGCATGCTGCACTGCTTGGCATTCGCGCCGGAAACGCCAATACAAAGATTTCAGAGTGTTTATCAATCTGAGGACGGAGCAGGGTTATTCGGAAAGAGTTCGATGAGTCTAATGGTGATTACGAAGATACAGCAACCTCGGAAAACTGATCTTTACGAATTTGTTGTGAGGGCCTCAAACTGAACAAGGGTGCCTACATCAAGTTCCTTGAGGATGTATTGCTGCCCTGGGTCAAGAGGGTGGCTGCTGGAAGCCACTATGTCTGTCAACAGTAATCTGCACCATGCTACACAAGCAGGAGAATCCAGTTATTCCTGTCAGACAATCATATCATTCCTTACATCTGGAAACCAAAACTCCGCAGACTGCAACTCCTTTTGATTATTGTTTGGGGCGCAGTTGAACGAGAGACCAACAAAACTCCTTGTAAAACCAAAGATGGCCTGAAGGCAAGGATTATGGAAGCATTCACCAACTTAAAACAAGGAGACCGTACTGAAGAGTTGCAGACGATTCTTAAGTCGTCTGGAGGCCATGGTTAAAGCCAGTGGCAATTTTATTGAATAGGTTCATTCTTTATTAATTCAAGATGTTTTGTGGGTATTTTTGGTAAATATGTATGTAAAAGTGACATGCCGGTGTTATTTTCAGTTTTGCAGAATTTAAACGACAATTTATTCATCGCACTTTTATATATAAATATAAATATTAATTTTTACACACACATAGACACACATGAACACGCACGCACACATCCACATAAACACACACCCACGTACACCCACATTAACACAAACATAAACACACACACACACACACACACACACATATATATATATATATATATATATATATATATATATATATATATATATATATATATATATATATATATAAATAGTGAGACATATATGTTGTTAAGGATATTAAATTATATGTGGTTATTTTTATATTTATAGAGAAGAAGAAAAAAAAATCAAAGTTGCCTTCTATTTTCTGAGATAATTTAAACGCGTTGGATTTCTGCGTTTAAACACGCAACTGCCTCGCACCTGGCTCAGCCTTTTTCGTCAGCGACTCAAATTAGTTTCTTTTGTTTGAACAATTGCTACTTCAATTTTGATATTGCCCCACCGCGTTGGACAAATTGATCATTACAATAGAAGAAGAGGAGGAGAAGAGCGTGAAGCAAACATGGATTCCGACACGTGCTGTTTAACATATACATATACATATATATATATATATATATATATATATGTATATATATATATATATAT
>OZ038502.1:23252708-23260208 GCA_964036315.1 Acanthosepion esculentum | reverse complement strand
TTCAGAATTTTCCTGACACATTTCTTGTATACACTAGAAAATAGTATTATGCTGTTCGGAAAATAATGACCGATTTTAGAATAAACAATTTAATTGTGTTCTAATATATTATTATAATAGCTGCACAAAAATATATTATTAATTCCTAATGATAAAATCGTCCTTTTTCTTAATTTCATATCAATCTCTTTTAGAATTTAACCTGTAGGTAGTTCGGATAATAATGTCGGATTTGAGAATAAACCTTTTAATTGTGCTCTTATATATTATAAAAAATAGTTGCACAGAAATATATTACTTATTCCTAATGATTAAAGTGAAGTGACCGTAAGCTTACTTGTAGAACCAAGATCGCCTATATCTTGAATGCTTATGGTACACGAGAAAAGAAGATTCGTGTTCTGATAGAAACCATTTTGTTGACATTTGAAGAAGCATTTCATTTCTTTATCATGCAATTGCTCATAAGATTTTGTATTAGCATGTTGGGAAATTCATTTCAAAATTCCGTCTCCTTATATAATATTATAATAGTGGCCCAGAAATATATTCCTTATTCCTAATGATTAAATTAAAGTGACCGTAAGCTTACTTATAGAACCAAGATCGCTTACATCTTGAATGCTTATAGTACACAAGTAAAGAAGATTCGTGTTCTGATGAAACCATTTTGTTGACATTTGAAGAACCATACCTTTATCATGCAATTGCGCAAAATACTTTGTATTAGCATGTTGGGAAATTAATTTCAAAATTTTTTCTCCTAATATAATATTTTTGATGCATGTTTCATTAAATAATATAGACTAGTTCTGTCTTTTTATTTTAAGTAAATTCCTTTCATATTGTCTGATAAGCTTAATAACATTATCATTGAAAGACGAAAGAAAAACACCATATTGATACATGTTTTTTTTTTTAATCCTGTTTAAGCTTTCGGCTTACATAAGCCATTATCAAAGGTGACAATTACATTTCAATATAGTAAACAATACACGGACAAAACAATAACGATAGTCTGTTTTTGTTGCATGAAAGATTTCCAAGCAAAGACAAAAATCGTGTATACGAGACGCGGAAGCGAAAATCGCACAGCAGCTAGTGACGTCACACATAACCACACGTGACTGAAAACGAGAAGTGTTAAATATAGGAAGTTGTTGGTATAAACCAATGGCTTCTGTTATCAATTATAGGCATTTAAGAATATTTGTGGAGAATTCATAGTTTATTTTTTGTTCAGGTTAAGTTTTGTCTCCTAATATAATATTATAATAGTCGCAAAATTATATCACTCATTCCAAATGATTAAATATAGGTACAATTATTATTAAAATAAAAGATGTTAGACTTTGTTGGGGACGAGTGAATGTATTTTGTTTTCTTTATCAGAAGGAAAGAAATTATCAGAAGCAATCTTGTTCGGCTGGAGTGTTTGTAACATTCATCCTCAACAATAACAAAATATTTCACACAATTGAAATATAAACAAGGCAAAGGATCATTTAAAACAAACGCAATCGTTTATATACAGATTCAATATGTACAAGGAATAAAAGATTTGAATGTTGGATTTGCAGAAGAATAAGAATATGTATTGTGTTTATGTCGATAAGAGTTGCGTACCCTTAACTGTAAATTAAGTTCGATATCAGTTCGCTATTTTACTTAGCTGGCAGTGAATTGTGATTATTCAACTTTTAAAAGTAAAATATTTGAAGATCAAAAGTTCTTGTTCATCAGAGAGGATTATTGTGCCAACACGTCGTTGGGTAAGGAATTGGTTTCATGCTGGAAAGTTAAGAGGAAAAGGTTCGTTGGCATGAGTGGTGCCGAAAAGTTTAACGTCTCGATTCGTCGAGACGGCTGTTCGTAATTGTCACATTTTGAAGCTTGGAGTGAGCGGTCGAAATTGTCTCATGCTGCTGCTGTTGTTGCGTCTCGCGGATGTCGGACTCTGCTGTCGATCTGTGCTCTCGGTCACACGTGCTTTTGGGTTTATATAAGGTCGTAGTCACGTGGGGTGGCTCCAGAACGAATTGCGCCAAAATTTGCTTGTGCACGTGCGGATGACTTGACTGGTCGGAAAGGACCAATCAGTGAGCTAGATTTGCGGAGAATAACCAATAGTAGCTCGCTGACATTGCTTGTATGAAAGTTGATGTAATGGAATAGTGCATTATACGAAGAAGGTAAAACTGCTATGGATGAGCCAACAACTTCAATTATAGACTCGGAATGTGACCCCTATTTTGGGAGCTATATGTTACACCTCTGTAGTGTTACACTGGATACCGACAGAGCAAATCTGGCTAGAATATAGAGGACTTATTTATTTATAGCTCATGCGTATTATACATAAAATTATATTTTGTGATTAAAAATTAAAGTGGCAACCGGACATTTTACAGCAGTCCTTACGATAATTAAAAATAATGTTTTGTCATCGGCATTCGGAAAATCAATGGAAATATAGCTGGACAATTACAAAACAATAACAACTCTTCTTCTTGCTGTCCACTTTATGGTTGGTCCTAATTTGTTTTTAATTTTCATTAACGACCTTCCCGATGGCATCAGATCTCAAATTGTTATCTATGCTGGTGAAACAACCATTTACCATTGTCTCGCGAGTAAGTCTGAAAAATTCGATGAGGTCAAATTGGTAACTGATGTCATAAATGAACTTCAGTCTGTTGCTAACCGCTGCAAAGAATGCCTTGTTAAATTTAATAACTCCAAAACAAAACTGTCATATGTTAATCATCCGAGAGACCCCTTTCGGCCTTCCATCAGCATAGTGATTCATTGCGCCCTCTAGCGTTAATATTCTCGCCTGACATAAAATGGAAAACCTGTATTGAATCCATTGCTAGGTCAGCTGCTTAGAAAGTTGGCGCACTGTGTCATGCTAGACAATTTTATTCTCCAGAATCTTACACATTTATAAGTCTACCATTCACACAAGCTTGGAGTATTATTATTATCCAGTGCTCCCGATATATATTTAAAGATTGTTGCATGCTTAAAGAGGTTACGAAAAGACAAAGGCAGTACCCGAGTGAAGGAACAGCAACACGTTTATTGTAAAAGAGAATACAATACGGAAAGACAGGAAGTTAAGTGGCAGGCTAGTAATTCCCGAAGCAAGGAGATTTGGCATAGCCTCGCCCAAATGCAGAGAGTTCGACCAGCAGAGCCGGAGACGAATCTCCAACTAATTGCCGAAGCAATTTTATTTGCCTTACCTCCCTTCGAAGCAGGATGAGGCACAGGGCCGTTTTTTAATGCGGGGCAAAAGCGAGCCCGTTGGTTCGGGCAAAAATTCCACGTAAACACCGTAAAAAACGGGGTCGGGTAGCTGTCTACCACCACTGACGAGACTCTGCCTTTCGGCATAGCCTCGTTTGGGTTCCTTTCTGCCCGAAGGCAGAGAGCTCGACCTGCTTAGCCGAATCTCCAACTAATTGCCGAAGCAAGGATATTTGCCAACCGCCTCACGCGGTCAAATGTGGCACAAGGCCGAATTTAACGTGCGGTACCCTAGCCCGTATAAAACGGTGTCGGGTAGCTGTCTACCACCTCAGACAGATTCTTCATATGTGAGGAGATTGTCCAGCATGCACTGCCATATAAGAAGACTGATACTACATAGGAGTTCAGTACTCTTTTCTTCGTTTCTGTTGCTTCAAGTCCCTTCTCCATCTGTGAGGAGATTGTCCAGTATTCTCTGCCATATAGGAGGACAGATACTACATAACAATTCAGTACTGTTTTCTTTGTTTCTCTTGCATCAACTCCCTTCTTCACCTGTGAGGAGATTGTCCAGCATTCACTAACATATAAGGGGGCTGATACTACATAACAGTTCAGTACACTTTGTGGTGCTTCAAGTCTCTTCTTCACCTGTGAGGAGATTGTCCAGTATTCATTGCCATATATAAGAGGAAAGATATTCGTAGGCCGATATACACAATGCACACAATTTGATGAATAAAAATAGAACGGCTATTTTAAATACGAGTTTTCCAATGTAACAATAGATAGGATTTATCCGGTTTATCAACCCTTTGTGGGCTATTTAAAGCCAAAACGTATTCTGGATTGGAAGAATAATTATTTTTCTTTTTACGAGGGAATATTTCATTAACGATTATTTTGGAAAAAATAATTTTTCGCAGATCCTATTATTTAGCCACGATTTGGGTGAGACAGACGGATTCGTAGCTTTCATAAGGATATCTGCGCCTAAGTGTATATTACGAAGACTACAGAAATTCGAACTCGGCTCCCCGAGATCTCATTCTTAGCCGCTATCCATTGCACCACCCACAAATATATGGGGGTGTCTCAAACATGTATTCACTTAACTGTACTCCGTAATTCACTAAATATTTTTTTTATCTTTCAATCGCTAATAGAATATGACTGAAATGAAATTAAAATTTGTAAAAAGAAAACTCATCTTAAAATGCTACTGAATGTAGTAAAAAGACAATTTAGAATGGCGTTTCAAACAGATGCACCAACGGAACCCAGCATTGCTCGGATAAGATCTACGTTTAAACGAGTAAAATGAGTTCAATAACCACTCAGTCCATCAGAATTCGCGTCCGATGGAATTTTTTTTCTTATTTTGTCACCTAAAAGGTAATGTTTTCGTAAAAAAAGTCAAAGAAGTAAGAATTACAATTGAAAGAAAATGCGCTTACATACGAAATGAACTGCTTAATTACATTTACAACCTGGAAAAAAGGCGTTGTCGTCAGTATCTGCGCAAGTTTGAACAGGTATAATTGAAAATAATAAACCTCGTGTTCTTTTATTGTTTCCAAAAATTACTTAGTGGGGGTGTACAATTATTAGAGATACAAGAGTACTTAGGAGTGAAAAACCACTTGAAAATGTCTATGTTAAAAATTGCTTGGAACGTATGACTTCGATGGATAGCACCCTGCAGGTGTTAGAGAGGACTAATTAAAATGGATATCACATATAATTCGTAGAGAAAATAATGACATAATGAAGACGCTAACCTTGGACTCCAGTTCAAACAAATGTTAGGTATTGGCTGATTGGTTGCTCTTGTTTAGGGGTACATCAACTTCTATGGGTTAATTAGTGACGAAATCAAAATAATTTGGACACAATCTCATGGCTTCAACTAAAGATATTTTGAAAACAATTGTATGGCTTCAACTACAGATGAAATGTATTGTTGGCCATTTTGCTTTATTAACCTTGCTGGTCATTTTGCTATGAAAATGTATTTTTGGTCATTTTGCTATAATAACCTTGCTGGACGTTTTGCTATAAAAAGTGTATTGTTAGTCGTTTTGTTTTAATAACCTTGCTGGTCATTTTGCTATAAAGTGAATTTTTGGACAATTTGCTTTAATAAACTTTCTGGTCATTTTACTAAATAAATATATTGTTGGTCATTTTCTTTTAATAACCTTGCTGGTCATTTTGCTATGAAAATTTAGTGTTGCGTATTTTGCTTTAATAGCCTTGCTGGTAATCTTGCTATGAAAATATATTGTTGGACATTTTGCATTAATAACCTTGCTGGTCATTTTCCTATAAAGTGTATTGTTAGCAAAATTACTTTAATAACCTTTCTGGTCATTTTGTTATAAAAATATATTAATGCTCATTTTGTTATAATAGCCTTGTGGTTCATTTTGCTATGCCAAATTATTGATGGTCATTTTGCTCCAATAACCATGCGGGTCATTTAGCTATGAAAATGTATTGTCGGAAATTTTTCTGTAATAACCTTGCGGGTCATTTTGCTATGAAAATGTATTCTCGGCCATTATTCTTTAATAATCTTGCTGGCCATTTTGCTATAAAAATGTATTGTGGGTCGTTTTGTTTTAATAACCTTGCTGGTCATTTTGATAGGAAAATTTAGTGTTGCGTATTTTGCTTTAATAACCTTGCGGGTCATTTTGCTATGAAAATTTATTGTCAGCCATTTTGCTTTAATTGTCAGCCATTTTGCTGGTCATTTTGCTATGAAAATGTATTTATGCCTATTTTATTTTAATAATCTTGTTGGTCATTTTGCTATGAAAATATAGTGTTGGCCTTTTTGCTTTAAAATGTATTGCTTGTACTTTTTATAAATATATATTTTTATACTTTCATATTTTATTGTTTTTGTTTGGTGGTTCACTATTTGTCCATATCTGAGGCCCTCACAGATGCTATCACTCCGAAAATGTTAGGGAGGGAGCCCTCATTAATACTGGAAAAGGCAATGCCAATTAGTGGCCTTGAAATTTATGAGAAACATTTTATAAATTTCAAATGAATGAAGCACTGGTTGCTCGTTAAGGGAAACCACGACATTGAATGGACAATGGAACTTCTATTGGTGAAACTAGTCGTAAAATACGGCCATTATTATGTTTAGTATTAGATATGAGGAAAACGGGTAGTAAACTTTGATCCCTGTCCGATGGACAGAGAGTGAAGAAAAGCGTAACTCAAGTAACACTGGCTGCTTGGTTGATGCTGATTTACTAAGCGTAGATTACATCTGACACAAGGATGAATGTATGGAGCACTCAGTGTGGATTAAATAATAAAGGACGAATGTTTACACATCCAAGGAATATCTATTACCATTGCCATTAATATCGGAAAATTCCGTTAAAAAGAAAGCAAAAGAGTATTAAGCTTTTGCGTAATATCAGCACTCGTATATGGAAGCGAATGCTGGACAAATTCTCCATAGATGAAGAGACACGAGGCAACAGAAACAATGAAAAGAGTGCTGAACAGTTATGTAATATAAATCCTCCTATATGGCAGTAAATACTGGACAATTTCCTCACCGATGATGAGGAGACTTGCATCTACAGAAACAGAGAAAAGGGTGCTTTACTGTCATGTAATATAAATCCTCTTATATGGCAGTTATTGATGGACAATCGCCTCACAGATGGAGAAGAGACTTTAAGCAACAGAAATGTCGTTCTACAGAAGGCTGATGAGAATACCATGTATTGAACATATGAGCCATGACGAAATTTTTAAGGAAATGGGAACGAAAAGGACACATATACTTAACCTCATGGAGAGACAATTGAAATGTCTTATGCACATGATGAGAATAAGAAGCTTGGCAAATGAGACACTCACGGGGGCACAGATGAAGGAGTAAATGGAAAGCAGAAAAAGGATACAAGAAATTGTTATTTACTTGATATTGTTAGAGCGCCATAGTAACTTCTGTTACTTTAATACCGAAATGGAAATACTTTTTTCGCATTTAGATTGTAAGAAAAAAATGGTTTAGTAGCACAGTTCTTATTAATCAATCTATATATCGGGATATAATATAATAATATCGTTTTATAGTTGGATTGGCATGATTTATGCGTAAAATCTAGGCTAACAATTTCTTCACTCGCCGTTTCGCTTATGGAAATCTTTTCCGGCTTCTTGCTTCCAACTCAAATTTGATCTTCAGAAATGTAAATGCAATGT
>OZ038502.1:23235208-23250208 GCA_964036315.1 Acanthosepion esculentum | reverse complement strand
AGACTAATCCTATTTAAACACTGGCTCATGAACTATAACCAAAGTCAAATGTATATGGCTAACCGCTTGGGAAGGCTTCATTGATTCGATGAGTAATGACAAGATATCAGCATTGGACTGTGCAGATAGAAATCGTATTGTTTGTCAGTCAAGAGGTTGGCCTAACAACATTCTTGTTCATTATCGCCTCAAAGAATTCACTAATGAAACAAAGGAAACTGAAGTACTGATATTAAAACGGAGATGGGCGCCGGCCTGCAGTCAATAAATAGCATATATACACATATATGCTATATATATATATATATATATATATATATATATATATATATATATATATATACATACATAATATTTATATATATATACATACCATATATCTTTCTATTTCTCTCTCTCTCTCTCTCTCTCTCTCTCTCTCTCTCTCTATATATATATATATATATATATATATATATATATATATTTAAATATGTTTGCAACAGTACAAAAGCGTATTAAGGCATAAAAAACATTTTTTTTTATTATAGGCCATGATAGATTTAAAATAAAAACACCAGTCGACCGGTTTCGTCCTCTCTCATCAGAACTGTTAACGGGGAATAGACATTATGAAGAACAAGAAAGTCTGTAATGGATGACATGAATAAATGAGCAGGGAAAAGAAATATATATATATATATATATATATATAATAAAAGTTATACCAACAAAGATGCAAGAGACACAACACAGCAAGCCCAAGCAAACAGTCTCTTTGTTTTCAAAGAGCCGGTTGTCTGGACCTGATGTACAGCGTCTCCAACACCTTAAGATGGAATACTGAGTGTGCCCTGGCCAAAACAGAAAACCAGGTCACATTGAAAATCCTAAGCACAAGTAGGATTCTTTATAAAATGATCCGCTATCGACGACCCATACGTATTCCGAATGGAATCGCCCAACAAAAATTTTTTTAATTATTTTCGCAGGCACGTGCTGTTTAATTCTAGCGTCTAACCGCTGTGTCGTTCTACCTATGTAGTCGCATCCACAACTACATTTGAAATAATAAATAACAGATAATATAGATAGATATAGATAGATACATATATCTTTCATATATATATAGAGAGAGATATAGATATATAGATATATAGATATAGATAGATGTATATACCATATATATATATATACTTACCATATATATATATATATATATATATATATATATATATATATATATATATATATAATCAAACTTTAAAAAAATTTTTTTTTTATTATAAACATAAATACCTGAGATATCTTTCGGCCAACACTTATTCATAGGTAACGCGTTGGCACATTATTTATTAGTATAAATGGGACACATATATTGAAATATTTACTAAAATGGAAGAATAATCCGAGCTTGTTTAAAATTAAATTTATTGAAAATATAATTAAAACGTAAGGGGGCGTAAATCTCAGCTAAGAAAGAGTTAATAACAGGGAAAAAAATTAACTCACAATCCTTCCAAGAGTTTTAATGATGTTGTGAAATGGTCTTTCAGTCTGCATAAATTTGGGCGATGTAATTTTAAATATACAGCTTCCAAAACACGTAAATGAAATTCGGTTTGGACGCTGTGCAGGACAGAAAACGAAGTGTCCTGATAAGCAGAGGCATAGTCCTGGTTGTCCATCAAATGTTGGCCAATAGCCGACTCCAGGACCGACTGTGAAACTCTATTCCTGTGTTCGGGATTACGTAGATGTGAGGGAACATGCTGAGAAACGCGCGTTTCCAAACGAAGACCAGTCCGTCCTCTATATACTGAATCACATCGGCACTTAAATTGATAAATCACTGAATTTTTACTTAGATAGGACAGTCTGTCCTTCATAAAGGAGGGGAACACATTTCTGGTCTTAAAAATGGTTTCGTCTTGCATTTCTTCATGTTACTTTGCTGTGAAATTGCGGACCATTTTTAAGACAAAAAATGTGGTCTTTTTTAAAGGATAGACTGTCTGATTAATTTGAAACGAGCTCGGACTTTTCTTCCATTTTAGTAAATATTTCAATGTGTGTGTCCCCTTTATACCAACTCTCACATCTCGTGCATGGCCCCTAATGTGACTTGCCAGGCCGGCTGTGGACTTGCATGACTTGTTGCACAATTGACAGACGAACAATATGCTTACCACAGCCTTGATGGATTCACACCGCTGTGTCTGATTCCTGTGCACCGCCATGTGCCTTTTTAGTCCGGAGCTGGTTGTGCATATCTTGTCACACAGTGTGCAGTCTGTGTCACTTTGCGTCTGGGGAATGTGAAGGGTGATTTTTTCTTTATTTGACTTCACATGATTCACCCAGCCAGCCTTTGAAAGAAGCGTGCGCTGACAGAAATGACATGACCAGCCCTTGATACCCTCGTCGAATCCATTCAAATTATACAGAGCTAGTTTCAACATTATATGCAAATCACCTTTCTTCAATTTTCCTCTAGTTGTCTGTATATATTGCAACGAATTCTTAATAAAATACTGGCTGCACCGACATATTCAACGGTGTGCAACATGAAATGGTTTCGCATTGTAATAAACACCTGCCTGCTATTTTGAGGGCATCACATCTTTACAACCGTTCCAAATTATATGCAACCTGGGTCGTAATTTGAGCAAACTTGAGAAAGCGAATATTGTTAAAATGCTTTATGAACGGATTTTTAATAAGAGCTTGGCTGAAATGGCATTTCCGACAATGTGCAATACCAAATGTTTATGCGGAGTAATAAAGAACTGGTAGCTATTTTGGGGATATCGCTTCTTTACGACCGTTCCAAATTATATGCAACCTGGGCCGTAATTTGAGCAAACATGAGAAAGCGAAAATTGTTGAAATGCTTTATGAAGGAATCTTTCATAAAAGCTTGGTTATACTGGCATGCCCAACGGCATTCAATATCAAATATTTCATCGCGGTAATAAACAACTGGAAGCCATTTTGGTCAAATCGCCTCTTTACAACGATTCTAAATTACGTGTAACATGGCCCGAAAATTGTAGAAACGCTTTATGAAGGAAAAGTAACAGCGACAGTTGTTAAAATTCTTGTAAGAGATCCAGAAAGTCGGCTGAAATTGAAATGCAAGCAATGAATCTGTTCGACAAAATGGAAGAGACATAGGTGTCGCTTTCTTACTCGACGTATAGAAAAGCTGTTTTGAGATAGAGATGTGTGTGGACCCGTGTTGTATTCCGTGCAAATAGGAATATGGAATGGACAAACACGGTGGATAAATAGTAACAGGTTTATTGTAGGAACCAGTACAACAAGCAAGGAAATAATAGCTATGCGCACGGTCGCCGCAAGTCAGTACAGTTGTGCACGTAAGGCCGCTAGTTCTCGCAGATCCCAGCTCGACGGTATTTACCTGCCTCCCCATAAGGAAGAATGTGGCACAAAGCCGAAATTAACGTGGGACAATCCGAGCCCGTAGTCTCGGCTAAAAATTCCCTGTAAGCCCGCATAAACGGGTTCGGGTCTGTCTATGTCCGCGGACGAGACTCTGCCCTTCGGCATAGCCTCGTCCGGGTTTCTCTCTGGCCAAAGGCAGAGTTCGACAGCGGCCAAGATCTGATTAACAGATCTCAGCTCGAATCTCCTGTCCGCTGTCTTAACGGATACTAATAGGTGGTTACCACTTATAGTGCCGCCACTCATGGGGGTGGCAGGTTATTCCATTAAATCGGCTCATGTAAGATTAGCTATCGTTTAAAACAATTGCTTTATTGCTATTGAAACTTGAATTTATGTATAAGATCATGATGACAATTCCTAAATGAGCTTAAATATTATTCGTTGACGACACCAAGGCGGCGCTAGAGAGGCAAATACGGTCGTGCATGAATTTTAGCCCTATTATTCCACGTGGAATGAGGCTCTGTCTTTATTTCTGTCAATATGAACACTAGTAAAAAACGGTTGCAGAAGAAATTAGGTTTATAATACCCAGAAATTCATACAGAGATGTCATCAAGCACACATGACACAGTGGATAAAGGCGTTGGTTAGATCCAGTTACGGGACCCAAGGAGTGTGAGTTCAATACCGGGTTAAGACGGTGGAGAACTTGGAGAGGAGAATTAACAGGAGATAATTGATAACTGGCATTCATTAGACATGGCACGTGGAACTAGAACAGTCTACCCCAGTGAGCGAAATAAAGGGTTCAGTTTGACATTCCAAAAATCTGAAGAAGGCCGGAGAGTACAACGGCCGAAACGTTGAAATAAATATGGCGATAGAGATGAGGACAATAATTCTAAATAATGTAAATAGTTTGGAATGAGACGTCTAAAATGAGACGTAATAGTCATGTTTTAAGAAAATATTATTCGCTATGACTTGGTTGCTCTTTAAAGAGTCTTTGATGGTGTAAAAACAAACCCCCAGGCCTACAGTGAATGCCTAAGGATCAACCTTCAACGACAGCTCACGGATTTATTGATTGGCTTGTTTTTTTGCATGTTATTAAAAGTCCGGACATATTTTTATATTGCAAGAATGATTTTAGGGATAATAAGGATTTACTTATACTAATTAACTGGGAGTTCAGAAGATATATATATATATATATTTCCGAAGGATATTTCCGTGTAAGTTAAGACAACGAACCTGACTGGAACTGGAACCCAGCTCTCTGGATTCCAATGACGAACCGTTATCCATTATACCACTCGCATATTTGTTGTCAACACACCCGGTATTTCCAAGCGGTCACCCAGCTAGGTATTGACCAGGCTCGACGTTACTTAACTACGGTGATTGTACAAGAGTCAGTGTTTCAACGTGAAATGGCCACAAGACCCCACAACTCAAGGAATAATAGGAATCGGTATTTGTGCGCGACAGGGTTTAGGTTCATACTTCCTTCGCAACCGTTGGATGCGGGTTAAAATAAGATCGATCTATGTATTGGTCGGCGAGACCCACAATTCTTAACTCAATCAAAAATCTTTAGTGCATCTAGATAAGCCGTTATGGATTTGGGGACGATTATCAACAGTCTGTGAAGTGGCCACTCCTAAAAGACTTTCTGTGGACACTACATAGATTGAAATCATGAGAGGAAATGGGGATTATATAAAATAAGTAATAATAATTTTCGACTGTGTTATTTGACCAAGCTTCGAGTATTTTACTGTCCGGTCTGATAGTCTGTTACCGCTTACCAAAAAGTAATGACCACAATAGAATAACAAATAATACAGTAAGACAAAGCACATGGATTAGATTCAGTTTATTCACTTTCATTGACGCTGTCACACATCGAGAGGGTCTGGATGAACATCATTTTCGTGAAATATTATATAGGGGTGACATGACTTTCGGACCACCCTGTACAGATAAATTTTTTCTCTTCCTGCTGATTATTGATTTTTATTTACAAATAACAGAATCAGTTATAATACCAATTATAATATGCCAGATTTGCTGCTGTGAAACATCAGTCAATAATTTGGCAAGGAATATTTAAGAAAGATTCTTTATATAGGTTGGTCCGAAAATATTGTCACCCCCTACATAAGAAAGAATGATAACAATAGAACAAGTAATACAAAGCACATCTGCTGGATTCCAGTTTCATTGACGATGTCATAACTTGAGAAGGTCTCAATGAACACTATCGTTTTCGAGGCACAAAATGATGCGGCGCCATGTCCTGGGTGCTGTGCTTTGTTGGTTTTTGCAAAGGCTCTCCGAACGGCGTCCTTCAACTGATGGGTATTCTGGTATCGTTCATGTGAAAACTCTCTCCCTGAGAGCGGTGAAATAGAAAATTATATTATGTAAATGCGACAAGATTTCGGACCAGTCTGTACAGCACATCATTCCTTTCAATACTCGTGAATTTTCTGAATGATTTTCTTTTTTTTTGGCCAAAAGTTGTGGCTTGTCCTACTAGTCGGCTACGCCAAATCAAGTGACAATCACATTTTATGGCACATCTCATCTACCCCACTCCACCGACCACGCACCTTGTAGCGAACCAACCTCGTTCCCGTCGTATTCCCCTCGTGAAATGTAAGTTCCATCCAAGCAGATTCTCCCCAACGAACCACTACCATCTGGAACCTATTCCCAAGAGGATGCTTCACAGATCACTGCAATCTTAACCGGTTCAAGTCTAGTGTTAACCGTTGTCTTACACACATATCCGCATAAGATGTGTCTCTTTTTCTGTAATGCTCTACATGGAATAGCACTCAGGCCTTGTAGAGAGTAAACGCCACAGTAAAACAATCGGTTTTGCATTCGGTCTTTTTCATGCATTCTACATCCTACTTATCACCGCAATTACATTCTTTTGTTGTGTTTGCATATAAATTGGAACGGGTGAAATAATCATATTTTAGCTATTCTCGCGTAAATAAAATCCTATATTTTATATTTTTTTAGCATTTCACCCCAAGCAAGGCGGGAGTGCCACTAGCACTCAAGGGTTTACAGACGTTGGGAGCAAGAGTAAACAGGCGTGATAGAGGAAAGGATGTAGAGAAGGACGGGGAATTAGATCAAGGCATCTGAAGATATCGATTGATATTGCATTTGAATAATTGAAGATTATATATATCAGGGAAACAAGTAAGAGGGGAGGGAGTTCCACAGACTGGAGTAGAAGAGACGGCTACATTTAACAGTGTCGACAGTGAAAGGGTGGAACTGAGATGCCAGCCTAGTAGCGCGTCTAAATTCATGCAGTTTGAGAACTAGTGAAATTAACTCGTCGGAGCAGTTACCGTTATTTGTAGAAAAGACAGAGGGATGCGACAGCACGTCTGTGAGAGAGCGACTGTAAACGAGATCATGATTTATTGATAGATTTCTTTTTTCGGCTTATCAGCCTATTTTTAAGGTTATTTAAATTCAACACATTTTTTTTTTCATTATAATAGTCTATTGGAAAATATTAATGTTTTTTTATGCTACAACTCTTACTATTTAATCCATAAATGGGAGGAGAAGAGGTGAATTCATATATTTCCTGAGGGTATTTGAGCCGTTATCCACTACATCACCTGCACATCCCATCTTTCAGCCGCTGGTATTCCCAGAGCGGTCACCCAATCTAAGTACTGCGCAGGTTCAACGTTGCCTAAATACGGTGTTTGAAATGGACATTCCATATAAACGTACGGCATAGGAACGACATGTGATGAATTTTGGACCCCTAATCACTATTTTATTGATTTGCATATAATGTTGCGACGCAGTGTAGTTGCATAAAAGGTACAAGTTAGTAATGTCTCCGATCTTAGAAGAGAAGTTTTTAACCCAAAACAATCATAAAGTAAATATATTTCTTTTTGGACCTGTGGTCGTTGATTGATAGGTAAGGATAACAATTATATAAAACAAGTTTTCATTTAGAATAATGAATTAGGTATCCAAAATGAAGAAAATATATTCCTCTTCAATATTCGCCCTGTCGGCCGAGTACTCAGCATACGCCGACTGTACCTCTGAAGAGGAGTAAAAGAAAACCCAATGAAGCGTCCTGATTATAACTTCATCCATGTCCTGGGCATGACGATGAACTACATCCGGCTGCAAGGCATCTGATCGGGAGGTTTTGAGGAGCGTGGAACCGACTCTTGGTTGCTGGTGTTCCCAGGTCCACCCTGGTCAGGGATGGTGGCGCCTGTTGTGGTTCCAGCTAAGAGCGGGTGGTTGAACCCCAAACTAGGGTCAAAGCACTATGAGGGCGTAAAAATGGCATGTAATACCAGCAATATATTTTTAGGAAAAATCATTACCAGCAATGAATTCTTGAAAAAAAATTATTACCAGTAATACATTATGAGTAGCAATACATTTTTGAAAAAACAAATACCAGCAATATACTTTTGAAAAAAATGAACAGCAGTACATTTTTAGAAAAATATTACCAGCAATTAATTTTTCAAAAAAAAAAAAATTCCAGTAATTCATTTAAAAAAAAAAAAGATTTACCAGCAATACATTTTTCATAAAAAGAATACCAGCAATACATTTTTCAGAAAAAAAAATTACCAGCAATACATTTTTCAGAAAAAAAATTACCAGGAATACATTTTTCAGAAAAAAAATTACCAGCAATACATTTTTCAGAAAAAAATTACCAGCAATACATTTTTCAGAAAAAAAATTACCAGCAATACATTTTTCAGAAAAAAAATTACCAGCAATACATTTTTCAGAAATAAAATTACCAGCAATACATTTTTCAGAAATATAATTGCCAGCAATACATTTTTCATAAAAAAATTACCAGCAATACATTTTTCATAAAAAAATTACCAGCAGTACATTTTTCAGAAAAAAAAATTACCAGCAATAGATTTTTCAGTAAAACAAATTACCAGCAATACATTTTTCAGAAAAAAAAATTACCAGCAATACATTTTTCAGAAAAAAAATTTCCAGCAATACATTTTTGAGGAAAAAAATTAACAGCAATAAAAATCTTGTCGGCATTAAATAACCCACTGAGTTTGATATACCGTAAAATAAAACAAACTAAACTAAACCTCTTCAATATTACGGAGATTGATTGATATGCAAGGTTTCAATTTCGGCCGAAGTATAAAATTTGTATGAAAAGAAAATAAATAAATTCCTCCTTTAATCCTGTCGAATAAGCCTAAAAATGGCCGATACGAACATTACCTTATTTTTTAGTGTAAGGTTCCAAATATCAAAAGACAACTGAAATTCCTTGAACACATAATGAGGAAGGAGGGCTTGGAGAACTTAACCCTCACGGGACGGAGCGGTTAAGCAACAAGGAAGCCTTAAACGAAAATGGCAAGAGAAAGAGAACTTGGAGAACTTAACCCCCACAGGACGGTGTGGGTAAACAAGGAAGCCTTGAAGAAAATGGCAATCACACTTCTATTCAGAATCAAGAAAAGGGAGCTGAAATTCCTTGGACACATATTGAGGAGAGATGGTGTGGAGAACTTAACACTCATAATACATACTGAGTGCATGAAAGTTAGAGGAAGATTGCGAGCCACTTACTTAACGAGCTTTTCTGAAATAAGTGCCGAAAGTGGGGTGGGAGCCTGGGTAAAGCGAGAAAAACTGTTAATAACCACGGAAAATAGGAAGTTGTGGGGAGTCATGATTGTCTATGTTAATAATAATAATAATAATGATAATGATGATGATGATGATGATAATAATAATATTGATATTATTGATATGGCTGTCCCTGCAGACTGCAATGTATCTTTGAAGATATTCGAAAAACTGTCAAAATACAAGGACCTTGGAATAGAAATCTCAAAAATGTGGCACAGGGGAACATCAACAATCCCTGTTGTAGTTGGTGCCCTTGGACTGGTTGGAAAAGATTCCAGTAGGCTGATTGAAGGGATCCCTGGAAGTCCATGCCTCAAAGAGATACAAAAAATTGTTCTCACAAGTACAGCCCACACTTTACGAAGGGTTTTTCTATGTAATTATTTTCTTCTTCTTTTCAGTGGAAAGTGTCATGATGCCATTTCTAACCTTAGGTCCCTGGGCGGGACCCGGAAAGAAATGTGTAAACGCCAGATATCAAAGAAATAATAATAATAATAATAATAATAATAATAATAATAATAATAATAATAATAATAATAATTCATTATTGGTAAAGAAAAACTCCCAAGAGAAATCTAAATGGGTTAAATACAAAATATCAGCTTTTTTCGGGACTGTTTCTTAAGATTTCTCGACGTAAACAGCTATTTTCTTTTAATTGGATACGTGATAGTTTTGTTAACGCCCACAAAACAAAATCGTTTTCATTGAATCACTACAGAGAAGCTTTTCTGTCTGTCATCAATCTGGCTGATTATAATCTCCAGTAGAGCTTGTCTTCTTGGAAGCATTTTTTCCACTGACATGATGTGGGGCGATAATATTGAACCAATTGATTGGTCACATGCTAGGGAAGTTAGTTCACTATGGCGTTCCATACAATCCTTCTTGTCATAATTCTTCTTGCACATTAGAAATTTACCAATCGTTCGTGTATTGTTTCATGCTGCCATATCTGCTCTTGTGTTCCTACAACGTATCCCGAAATTCTTGACCAAATTAAAAGGATCTGTAATGTAATCGGTCCTAACCTGGCATCTCGGCTTCATATACTTCATCACCGACGTGATGTTGTTTCCCTTTGTTTTTTTCTACTAATATTTTCATGGCAAGTGTTCTCATGAGTTGTTCTCCATTGTAACTCGACTGTATGAATTTAAGCGTGCTATTAGATTGACAACTACATCTCACCGTATTACTGTTAAACTAGCTAGACGCAACTATCCCTGACGATCTCTTGCTTACCCGACAACTACAATCTTAAAAATTTAAATGCAACGTCAATCACAATCTTCTGTTTTTCTTGAAACCTTTTCATTTAGTTTGTTTTTTCCTCACATCTCCTCACTAAAGTCTTCTCATTATCTATCCATCCCTGTAAACCCCGGCGGCCTAGTGGCATTATCGGCCTGATTGGGATGAAATTATTAAAACTGAATCTACCTCTTAAGTACTAATAACATTAAGATAATTTTTATCCAGTGTAACCCGGATATAAGAGAGTTGTCGGGACCGGAGAATAAGTCTCTTATATCCGGGTTTAGCTCATATCCGGGTTTGGTCTATGTATAAATATACATTAACACAGGCTCTAATTTGGGACCAGAGACAATCTCTCTTATATTCGGGTTTATCTTATATAAGGGTCTCTTATATCCGGGTTACACTGTAATTGAACCGAAAATCATTCAGGGTTGATCTCAGAAACCACAAATGTTATCAGGAGTCTTTTTATGCAAGTCTACAAAACAAATTCTAAATGGATTTTATATACTACCGTATACATACTCAGACACGTATTAGCGACGCTACGCGGTTCAAGACTTTACTTATTAACCAACGCTTGTAGATTGGTAAATACAGAGATAATGAGAGAAGAGAGAAAGGTTTGTTGTTAGTTTATCTGTCGACTGGCAATTATTAATGGATTAATTGGACCTCTGTCTTGCTGCCCGTTATTTTATTTTATTTTTTTTGTCTATATTTAGTCAACTTCTAATTATAGTAGGCAATATTTTGTTCAACAAAGCGGGTTATTTCTTGTTAGCGAATTGCAAATGGATGCCATCCGAACAATATGTCCGCCGTGACAAGACGCTCACTACAGCTTTGAAAATGGCGACAGAAGGAATGGACAACGATGCTTTATGGAATGCATGCTGTCTGCCTGTGGGAGGATTGTCCAATTAAAAGACTAGACGCTACGGACAAAATATTTTCATTGCCTAATAGGTTCTTTTTTTTTTCCTGATCTTACAAATCTGCGTCTAGTTCTCTTAGGAGTTTCAGGGGAGAAATAAAAATATCAGAAGAATTAGAATTGGGATTCCAGGTTGAAAATTAGATCGATCAAATGTCTGTGGGAAGAAACGGCATATCGGTATGTGTGCGTTTGAAAGCACAAACGAAGTCTCATGAAATATAAAAGGCAATCTTTCTCACCACACACACGCATACAGACACAAACACTCAAGCACAAAAACACAGACAGACAAACGCACACAAACAGACAGACACACACACACACACACACACACACACACACACACACACACACACACACACACACACACACGCGCGCGCGCGCACAAACACACAAAAACACACACATATATTCCCTACCGAAGATAGTTCAACACATTTTTTCGGTCGAGTTTCGATCCCGGCTTGAAGCAAACGGAAATCTAGTGACACTAAAGAGCTGTGATACAGTTAAACTCTCTGTCTGTAGACGACTATATATATATATATATATATATATATATATATATATGTATATATATATATATATATATATATATATATATATAGTCGTCTACGGATAGATATATATATATATATATATATATATATATATATATATATATATATATATATATATATATATATATATATATGCTCTCGGGAAATCATGTTGAGTTCTCTAGAGAAAAGGGTCATTAAAGCATTGCTCTTCAAACATGAATTGAGCTCTCCTGGCTACTGGCGTATTTCGTAAAGAAAACGTTAAAATTTACCCTTTCCCATTGCCGTTAGATGATAGCCTAGGAGTGGGATCTCTGACTGATGCCAAATCGGTCTAGTTTCGATCCCAGTTGAAGGAATTGAATATATAGCCACACTGAAGAGTTCTGATAGTCATCTGTGGATGACTATATATATATATATATATATATATATATATATATATATATATATAAATATATAAATTGCTTATTTAAAAATTATAACGTAAATATGTTATAAAATCCCTACAAAAATAGCCATTTTGTTTCAACACCCCCAGTGTCTTATCAAGTGATGATGTTGAATGTAGAATAAAGGGTTTTAAAAGTGTCAAATTAATTAACGATCCTTCGTAAGGGGAAACGCTGTTACATGAGCAGGAATGACCAATCAAAATACAAGTATACGGGAATTCAAAAAATTTGACAACGAAGTAAGGTTATAATATCTATTATATTGTATATATATATATATATATATATATATATATATATATATATATATATATATACATACATATATATATATATATATATATATATATATATATATATATATATATATATATATATATATATATACACAGATAAAATGAGAACGAATGGAGTATTTATATATCAGGTCTGTCTGCAAAATAACGGGACTGCAATCACAAACAATTTATTCCAATTCCAAACAACAAACTGCATGGTTTCACCTTCAAAGTATTCCCCCTCGTATCAAAAGCACATCCTTCTCTATGGCCCTGAACTCCTCCGTTTACGCCCCTATTGATGGCCTCCACGCCTTCAAAATGGATGAATCCCTTGATTACGCACTTTAGTTTGGGGGAAAGAAAAAAGTCACACGGGACAAGTTCAGGTGAATAGAGCGGTTGTTCCAGTGCAGAGAGGTTATTCTCACTGCCAGATGCTCAGCGCGTTGTAAGCAAGTGCATTGTGATGGTGGGGTAGCCCAGATTTGTCCTGCCACAAAAGGATGTAAAAAAAATGTAATGGTTGCAGCAAACTAAGATTACTATTATATACTCTCAAGATATCATGTTAGATGATAACGCAATCAGCTTATCTCTTTTTTCGCTCAAGGCTCACACACACACCCGTTACATTTCAGATAGACCTCGTATATGTGTAGCTTTAATAGGCCAGTCAATGAAATTCGAGAGTAAAATAAACAAAAATAATAATAATATTATTATTAATAAGATTAATAATAATTTATATTTTTTACTAAATGGGAGCATGGTGTGAAAGATTTTAAAATTGGAATTTTCAGACACGACCGTGACCTTTATCAACGAGACAAAAAATAAAGAATGAATGTGGATTCCCTTTTCAGTGGAATATATTGTTGTCGTGTTTGTCTGATGTGATGGAATAACCTGCCACCCCTATGAGTGGCGGCACTATAGGTGGTAACCACCTATGAGTATCCGTGAGGGCAGCGTACGAGAGAGTCGAGCTGGAATCTGCGAGGACTAGCGGCCTTCCGATAGCAGTCCGCACCCAACTGTACTGACTTGCGACGACCGTGCGCATAACTATTCCTTCTTTGCTTGTTGTACTGATTTTTACAATAAACCTGTTACTATTTATCCACCGTATTTGTCCATTACATATTAGCACGGAATATAACATTGTCCATGTTTTTATTTACCGTTAAATATTTTGCAGTTTTAGCATAGTTGTTTGTCACGAGTAGGATGTTGGATGGTTTGTAGAAGGTTTTCTCTGGAAACTGTATTCTCTGAGTAATCCTAAATTCCTGTTTTATCCTAGAATGTGCGTATCTATTTTAAAAGTATATTTTAACTGGGACTTTCAGCGTTCTTTTTGACATTTAAATGAAGAGGCAATAAGATACAGATCACCGCCGATCGCACCCTGAACTACCAGTATTTAGGATGAATTTATGTTCCTTCAGGGCAGCCTCGGATCATGAGCAACTATTGGGCCTTAAACTCAACCCAGAACACATGCAAATCCATCGCTAAAACGCAGAAAAATTAGTCTGTTTCCTGTATCGCTCCAGTAAGTACCTGACTCCTCCTGCTTTAAAAGAGACAGATCAAGCCTTGAATAAAGTACTGCTGTCATATTTGGGCGGGAGTTGCCCATTTCTTACTTTCGAGGCTTGACAGAGTCCAAGGGCATCGCCGCATCCTATTGGGTGAAAATTTATTTTCCACCCTGCGAAATCTTTCTCAGACAAGTTGACGCAAGCCTCTCACTTCTCACAACTTTCATGGAAAGTGCTCAGGCGAGCTATATTCGTTAGGACAAAAGAAAGTGTGCCAATATAATCAGTACGATAAGCATTTATTAAATATTGCCCAAATGACAGAAATGAAGCACGGAATTTTTGGACACCCCTGTTATCTTCATCAACGGACCGAGGAATAAACAGAGAAATGGGAATTACTCACTGACAGATGTTTTTGTAGGGTATTTTCCAGTGGAATTGTATTATTTCTCTGTCTGATACATCTATATGCGAAACTTAAATTTAAATTTTAATCACTGTATTGTTACTAGTAAATGTCGTGGCGGAGTGGAAATGGAAACACTGTTGAAGAGAGTTGTAGTTTGGGGAGAAAAAGACGTCTATAGGGAAGCAAGTTGTAGCAAAAATTGGCAGATTACGTGGTCGAGTTTTGAACTATGGAAGTGTGGTCGGAATATGTTGTGACGGGAAGAAAGAGAAAGAGAAAAAAAGCAATATATAATAATATAAAATTGAAGGAGCAAAATTATTGATAAAAACTGGAAATCTATTGTTAAAAAAAATTTAATAAAAAATGGAATAGCTGAGAAGAAAAAAGCGTGTACATATACAGATGCCCATGTATACATATGTGCACATGACTATGTAAATATACACAATCCCACACAC
>OZ038502.1:23227708-23232708 GCA_964036315.1 Acanthosepion esculentum | reverse complement strand
TTCTATAAATACGTACATGTAACAAACGATTTCTTATTTAACAGTTAAAATATTTAATCCTTGAAAATGGCTAAATGTATAGCCGAAAGCGCTCGGATAAAAAAAAACATTCGGACAGTTTTTATATAATTTATCATCCGGAAAGAAAAAAAATATTAGATCGCATGAGAAATTGTATAAAAAACTAAATAAAAGCACCTGGTCTGTCATATTCAATGAAACGTATACATATATGTATTATATATATATATATATATATATATATATGTATTATATATATATATATATATATATATATATGTATTATATATATATATATATATATATATATATATATATATATATATATATATATATATATATATATATATATATATATATATATATATATATATATATATATATATATATATATATATATATATATATGTGTGTGTGTGTGTGTGTGTGTGTGTGGGTGGAGGTACGGTGAAATAATGGATAGCGGCTTGGATTGAGGAATCGGAGTTCGAATTACAGTCGGAGGCATTACATTCATTCACGTGATAATACACTTGGGAAATGTATGAATCATCTTCTCAACCCAGCTATAGGTAAATAGCAGGACAGCCAGGGTTCTATATCCTTGGATGGCAACTCGTCTCGGAGGAGGACAACTCTGAATTCAAAACCTGCGGAGAGGTTGTTTTGGGACCGCGTGGCACGTACTGCACCAGGTCTCTGTATTCAGCACTTAAAAGGTGAGGTTATTTCTGCAGAAATTCTTCACCACTATAATCAATTCATATGTGCAGTTGTATGACTGTCGATTACTATGAGCTGAATGGCTTGACCGTCATACGTCGATAAAACGACGGCAGAGTCCAGTATGTATATATATATATATATATATATATATATATATATATATATATATATGTATAACACTTGGTTAATTTGTGCTAAATCGTTTGTGCAAAAATGAATAAATTAAATAAAAAATAAATAAATTGATAACAGCGCCAAATATTTTTGTGCAGTGAATATATGAATAAATCGTATTTTTGTACAGTGAATAAATTTTGTACAGTGAATAAATTGATAGCAGCTCCAAATTTGTTTGTACAATGAATATATATACTACAATTTATATATATATATATATATATATATATATATATATATATATATATATATATATATATATATGAGTTACAATATATGTATATATATATTTGTACAGTGAATATATATACTACAAGTTATATATATATATATATATGTGTATATATGAGTTACAATATATGTATATATATATATTTGTACAGTGAATATATATATACTACAAGTTATATATATGTATATATATATGTTATATGTGTATATATATTTTTTTTGTACAGTGAATATATATACAAGTTATATATATGTATATATATATAAGTCATAATATATGTATATACATATTTTTCTACAGTGAATATATATACAAGTTATCTATACATATATATATATACACACACACATACATACATATATATATATTTATATATATATATATATATATATATATATATATATATATATATATATATATATATATATATAGTCAAACCTAATGAGCCAGACACACCTACCAAGGGTTCACTTAGGCAGATCGTCAGACCCTGACGATCTGCCTAAGTGAAACCTTGGTAGGTGTGTCTGGCTCATTAGGTTTGACTAGGTTTGCTCTACGCTTGTATTGAGCTCTTTAGTTAGTTGTTTACTCGTATCGGGTTTTTTTCTTTGGGCCTTGAACCTGTATCTGTGCGATTATTTTCGACAGACTTTCATGTTCCTGGCTCTTTCTTTTTTTAAAACCTTTTTTTCCTTCGTGATTGATTTGGCTGTTGTTAAATCAAGAGTTCGAAGGTTTTTCGACACGAGTATAGTTACCTACATTTATATATATATATATATATATATATATATATATATATATATATAAGTTATAATATATGTATACATATTTTTCTACAGTGAATATATATACTATAAGTTATATGATGTCAGACTCTCGCGTAATGGAGAACGCAAAACGTGTTGTTCCCCCAAACCCCCCAAAACAACTTTATTTCAACTCAGCGCTTTGGATCTCCCAAGTGACAAGTTTTACTGACACGTTCAAACTTCTATTGATTTCATTCAGCCGCACCGTTATACAGTTATTAAATACGTCCGAGAAACATAATTTTATTTAAGTGCTCCGATTTTTGCCATCATATTATATAAAATATCGCAATTTTATGTGAATGATGGTTTGGTTTATTTTGCTTTGCAGCATATCAACCTCGAAGGGTTATTAAATGCCGGCAAGATTTTTGTTGCTTGTAATATTTTTTTCTTCCAAAATTTATTGCTGGTATTAAAATCTATTTTTACACTTTCATAGGGTTTTGACCCCATTTTGGGGGTCAAATATTTGCCCATAGCTAGGATCCTAACGGGTGCTAACCCCCCGCGCCAGGGTGAACCTGTGAAGACCAGCAATTAAGAGGCGGTTCCACGCTCCTCAATGCCACCTGGCCAGAAACCTTGATGTTGGATGTAGTTTATCGTCTTACCCAGAAACCTGCTTGAGTAAATGGATGGCAGAACAGGGGAGAGATAACAAAATGAAAAAATTTATTAAGAACTACAAAGGACAGGAAATTGTGGAGAGCCATGATCGCCTACATCTAAAAGGAACATGGCACAGGAAGAAGAAAAATGAACTTGAGTAAATGGATGGTAGAACAGGGTTTAGGAGAATAAAAGAAAAAGACATAATTTATTTAGACCTACAAAGGACAGGAAATTGTGGAGAGCCATGATCGCCTACATCTAGAAGGAACATGGCACAGGAAGTAGAAAAATGAACTTGAGTAAATGGATGGTCGAACAGGGTTTAGGAGTGATAACAAGAAGACAAAATTATTAAGAGATACAAAAGACTGGAAGTCGTGGAGACCCTTGATCGCTAACATTCAGAAGGAACATGGCACATAAAAAAGAAAATGAGCTTGTGTAAATGGATGGTGGAACAGGGTTTAGGAGAAAGAACAAAAAGACAAACTTTATTAAGAGCTACAAAGGACAGGAAATTGTGGAGAGCCATAAACAAGAAGACTATGTCTCATTATTTTACTATTGAAATAGCTGAGTGCAGGCGTAATTTCTATGCTAATGTTTTCTTCTCCTGCATCGCTCGTGTTTGGAACTATATTCTTGTTTACTGTCAACTACGATACTCAATAATATAAATGTATTGTCATTTGTCATCTCTTGTCCTTTTGAAGCCTGTTCTTTTATTCTTCCTCCTCATTCTTTCAGTCTCAGTAACCTCTTGAATCTTAGTGGATTTTATCACATTGTTTGCCGTTATCTTGCATTCATTATATCCCACGAATAATATTGCATAGCAGTCCTACATTTTGTCTTTATTTCTAACGAACTTTCACAATTCTTTATTACTTTGCTAAGCAACACCTCGACTATATATCAGATGAGGTATCATGTACACTATTTACATCATTTGGAATAGTGTCCTCATCTTTGTCGCCATATTTATTACAACATTTCGTCCGTTGTACGCTCCGGCCTTCTTCAGATGGTTGAAATGTCGAACTGAACCCTTTATTTCGCTCATCCATTACACCATTTTGTTCACCAAAAAAGGATGAAAAAATAATTATTACATAAAAATTCTTCCTTCTTAATAATAACACAAAGATTTTTGAGATAAAATATTGATTTTATTATGACGTCGTCCTTTTGTTTTTTACATCATGTATTCGTTTTTTGGAGGAAGTTTTTGAGTTACCCGTATAAAGACTACTTGGACCCTATAAATAATTTTTGAGAGCCATTTTGAATGACCCATACATCTAAGGAAGGCGTTTTCTTTCATGCTATAACAATTTATAGGCATGTTGTCGGCTGAAACCTTTGAAGTCTGAATGTAAAGGTTTTCGTTCGAAAATGCAGTAGCATTGAACTCATAAATCCTTGAGTCAAGTCACTGGATCCAACTGATGCTTTTATCCACTGGGTTGTGTGTCCACAATACACTGGCTACTGCAGCGGTGCACAAAAACTTGGAGAGTTGAGTCAAACGGAGATAACCGAGAAGAGACACGGCACGTGGAAATAGAACAATCTACCCCGGTGGACGAAATAAATGGTTCAGTTCGAAATTCCAATCGCCTGAAGAAGGCCGGAACATTCGACGGCCGAAACGTCGTGAATATGGAAATAAAGATGAGGACAACAGTAGAAACAATGTAAATAATGTAAATGATTATAATGCTTCATCTCAGAAATATTGACATTTTTCGAACGAAAACCTTTACATTCAGACTTCAAAGGTTTTAGCCGACAGCATGCCTATAAATTGTTATAGCATGAAAGAAAACGCCTTCCTTAGATGTATGGGTCATTCAAAATGGCTCTCAAAAATTATTTATAGGAGCCAAGTAGTCTTTATACGGGTAACTCAAAAAATTCCCCCCAAAAACGAATACATGATGTAAAAAACAAAAATAATAAGTCATAATAAAATCAACATTTTATCCCCAGACTCTTTGTGTTATTGTTAAGAAGGAAGAATTTCTATGTAACAATTATTTTTTAATCCTTTTTAAAAACTTTAAAATTTTGGTTAAAATATTGTTTTTTTATGGCGTCAACCAATATAAGATACGCGGGTGACACAGCACTGATAACAGACACGGAAAAGAAACAGCAAAACCTCCTACAGAAGGTAGCGAAGGAGAGCGAGAAGAAGGGACTAAGCATAAACTACAAGAAAACAGAATGCATGGTCATCAGTAAAAGGATTAGCCCAAAATGCGATTTGCAGGTCGGGGACATTAAAATCAAACATGTGCAGAAGTTTAAATATCTAAGAAGCATTCTGACAGAGACGGTAAATGCGACACTAAAATCTGTAGACGTATTGGGATGGTCAAGGATGTTTTCTAATAGCTGGGCAGAGTATT
>OZ038502.1:23220208-23222708 GCA_964036315.1 Acanthosepion esculentum | reverse complement strand
CTCTCAATATGGAGGAATTCATAGATTTTACTAATAAGGAGAAATATTACAATCGATTTAATTCATTTTGGAATACATTAAAGTTATTTCCTTATAGGGAAAATTAAATTGACCCTATTGGCTTAGAGTTAAAACTAAAATCAAAGTTTTATGAAATACTTTTTAATTTCTTAAAAATACATTTTAAACTTAGTTATCACTTATTTTTGACGACCAGCAGAGCCAGAGTCTAGTCCGTTAATCTGACGCCTGTACCCCCACTTATATACTGTCTCACCGAACACAGTGGTCACTCAGTTAAAGCAGTGGTTGCCAAACATTATCCTCTCGACCGCATGTTTGGAATGAAAATTAGCTGTCGCCTCATCAAATGTACATTTAACTATATATATAGGTATATATATATATATATATATATATATATATATATATATATATATATATATATATATATATATGTATAATTATTCAATACTATTTATACTGGGATAAAAATAATCCAAATAATAAATGCGAACGTCAGTGTGTCACAGTGTCACACTTTTTCAATTTTACTCATAGAGGGCATATCATATCATTTTGATTACGTCAGAATTGTAAATATGATCCAATTCATCAGACCTACAAATTCAGATTTGAATTTGTAGGTCTGATGAATTGGATCGTGGTTACAATTCCAATGTAATGAATTATAATTATGGAATATTAGTGTTTAAGCCTTCTTATTATATATATATATATATATATATATATATATATATATATATACATATACAGAGATTTTGTATGGCTTACTTTTCTACCGACTGACTGTAATATTTTGTTCAATATGTAATGTACTTTTCATTTCACACGGTTTTCGAAGACAAAGATTTCGTATCGATTGTTTAAAAAATATTTTAATTGTTATAGAAAACATGACAATTAGTGCAACGTTTATTATTTTTTGTTTGAATTTCATTTCAATCTTTTGTTTTGATTCAGTTATCTCAGTTCTTTTGTTGGTGCGAGACAATTTATCTGTGGTCAGAATTAATCGATTGTCATCTCTGCCAAGTGGTACTACGGAGGTCAACACGTCGGCTCATAAATAATAGAGAACACTTTTTTGGCGGATGAATTTATGCAGATTAGTATTTGATATATTTCATATATGTATTTCATATATTTATTACATATATTTCATTTATTTATTTCACTCAGTTCATATATATCATATATTTAGTTCATATGAAATATTTCAAATATTTCATATATTTATTTAACATATTGCATATGTATATTTCATATATTTCATATATTTATTTCACATATTTATTACATGTATTTCATTTATTTATTTCATACAGTTCATATATTTCATATATTTATTCCCTGTGCCTTTTCTATAAATATTTTAATGGGAATTGTTTGGATAAGCTCTTCGTTATATAGTTTTGTTAATTTTTGTAAATATCCATTGAGGTTTAGATTTTTAAATTGTTATTTTATTCACCTCCCCCACAGACAATGAATTGTACATATGGTGACCAGTTAGGACGTTCATAGAGACAATGCGGTATTATGGTGAATGTAGTAAGAAAGGTAAGTAAGAATTCGTTGTTTGGTGTAAGGAATATTGTTGTATGTTTGGGTCAGTGTTTGTGGCGAGCTAAGTTTAATGTTTAAAGACAGAAGAAGACGTCCTTTCCCCCATTCCCCATACAAATAAATATCGCTCGTTCCTATGGAAACTAAACTTTGACAGGCGTCGAGATCTCACCAATTTCTCACTTGGTCATTTCACGAGATCTCACTTGGTCATTTCGAGTCAGTCCTTTTTGGACGACTCGGCTAGACGGTCGAACTCTCTGCCTCTGAGGCAGAGGAGAACTCTCTGCCTTTGGGCAGAGAGGAACTCGGACGAGGCTCCGCCGAAGGGTAGAGCCTCGTTCGAGGTGGTTGACCACCCCGATCCCGTTTATACGGGTTCTACGGGCAATTTTTGCCCGAGCCTACGGGCTCGGAAAGCCCACATTAAACCGGCCTTGTGCCACATTCGACACACGTGGGCGTGTTGTTAAACATCGTCGAGATCTCACCAATTTACAGTTGACGTGGCTCGATGTAGCCATATGTTCTCTGCTAACATTTTCTTTCTCGCAGTTCTCGCGTGTAGAACTCACCTCCGGCTCCATGCTTTCCAGCCAACTTTAATCTGCAACAATTTAAATGCAATGTCAATCGCT
Source organism: Acanthosepion esculentum (assembly GCA_964036315.1). Lineage (NCBI taxonomy): Eukaryota > Metazoa > Mollusca > Cephalopoda > Sepiida > Sepiidae > Acanthosepion > Acanthosepion esculentum. The sequence goes on along the minus strand of OZ038502.1, from coordinate 23,220,480 downwards.
ATCTACTCTTCTCCTGATTACTCTTTTCTCTTCCCGGGCAATATTAATGTTTCTGTTCATAATTCTGCCACACCCCTTTTTTGTGTGTGTCATTACTGCCTTGCATGGGGTGAAACCAATTAGAAAACAACAACAAAAAAAAACAAACAAACTATAAAAGACATTATATTCTTACCTATTAGTAATTGTGTGTGTCTCCGATATGCACGTGTCTGCGTGTGTGTGTATGAGGTTCCTTCTTTTTTTAACAATGTTCACGCTATAAAAAACCC
>OZ038502.1:23207708-23215208 GCA_964036315.1 Acanthosepion esculentum | reverse complement strand
CAATTATGAAAACTTATTACCATCCGATGCTCACTTAGACATGCAAGAATCTTCAAAACCTTACATACATATAGACTTATCTACGGTTTTAATGCACGTGACACGTGTCCGACCAATGAGAATTGACCCAAAGAAAACTGAAAATAGCAGAGTATCTCTGTTTTTCTCTGTTTTCTCTAAATCCCTGACGAAACTTTAATAAATATGAAACCGACTGATATACGTTTCCTATATTCGTTCCTTATTTTATCATAATATATATATATATATATATATATATATATATATATATATATATATATATTACGTAACAGAGAAATCCAAAATTAACTCACGAGTATAGTCTATTTCAAATGACGCCGAATACGTCAATCGTATTCTTAGACGAATGGACAGTCTATCTGTCTGGGTTGAATAAGACTGACGTACACGGCGTCGCTTAAAATAGACTATACCCATGGGGTTATTTTGGGTTTCTCTGTTGTGTAATTTATATGCTCTGTTTAAATAAATGCATTAAGCTCTCTTTTGTGGATCAGGTTTAATGTTTCATATTATTAGGACCCGCTTGCATTATATACGAACTGATCTTTTACATGTGCTATATATATATATATAAATATATATATATATATATATATTTGTGTGTGTGTGTGTGTGTGTGTGTGTGTGTGTGTGTGTGTGTGTGTGTGTGTGTATATATATATGATAAAAAAGGCACAAACATTAATATTCCATGGTTATAATTTATTATATTGGAATCGTAATCACGATCCAATTCATCAGATCTACAAATTCAAAAAGAAATCGGAAAATATAACTCCGGGTATAAAGAATAAAATTTTAGTGAGAGTGTATGTGTGAGAGTGGGAAACATGTGTGAGAGGGAAATGTATGAAAGCTCTAGAGAGAGGTGTAACAGAAGAAAGAAGAACAGGAAGGTCTAAAGGTGAAGGTGTATTTTTAAATTTAACAGAGAGAAGTTTTAAAAAGAGGAGTTAAATAACGGTTTAAATAAGTGAGATATAGATAAATATGAATTATTTCTCGATGCATAATTCGCTACCGAATCGCTGAAGAAGAGAGAAACCAAAAATGTTTTTTGTTGTAATGTGGATTTAAAAAAAAAATATATTATGCTTTATGTTCCATAATTTTGCTACGCGGGTTTCCGGTCTCACGACCTTCATCAGGCAAAGCGTGGAGATTTCGACACATTATTAAAAATAATTAATTATTTCCTTTAAGTTTTTCGATGTTAAATATTCTCGATATGAAGCATTCTCTTTTTTGTGTGTTAGTGAGCCAAATGTCTTTCTTGAAATTATGGAAAATAAAGCATAATAATTTTTTTTAAAAACCCACATTACAACCAAAAGCGTTTGCTGTTTCTCTCTTCTTTTTAATATACACACTTTTCTCTCGTTGTAACTACTATAACCTCTTCCCTTTATATATATATATATATATATATATATATATATATATATATATATATATATATATCTTTAAAAAGTGGCTGACTTTCATATTGTACTCGATTTTATTTTTTTTTATCTTGATATGGTCCCCACTCAAACCGATTCTCCCTACCCACTTACTCATTTTTCATTTCTTCTAAAATATTCGCTTTATTTTCCTTCGAATTTTTTGTTAGTGTTACCCATCAACGTGCCTGTCTTTCCGTTCTTTACATTACTATGTGTACGTCACGTATAAATCTGTGTATTTAAGTGTAGATAAAATATGTATACGTGTAAGAAAAACAGAGATACATAGACAGATAGAGAGAGAGATAGAGAGAGAGAGTGAGTGAGAGAGAGAAAGAGGGAGAGTGAAAGGAGCAAAAAGAAAGGGGGGCCGATGGGTAAAAGCGAAAGAGCAAGTGTGTAGTTGATGTCTGTAGACGACGATGCAAAGAACGCAAACGCTTCACAGAATTAATCCAAACACGAGAAAAACCCCAAGAGTGGACAGTCTTAAAAAAAAGAAGGATTATTTTTGGTTCAACGATTTTGACTGCGTCCGGATTTCGGTAAATGTAAACAAAAATCTGTAACACTGCCACTCAGGCAGTCAGAAATGTAGCGACAAACGAATTCACTACAGCAGACAGGTTACAAAAATACCTTCCATATATATATATATATATATATATATATATATATATATATATATATATATATATATATATAATAGCTGGCCACTCGTATTCGAGGATACACGTCTACTAGGGTTGGTTAGCCTGTCTCTATTGCAGACTAGCGCTCAGGCACATTTCTGTTTATTCAACACCCACAGAGCCACCTGTGGTTTATACTGCACCTATGCTGAGCAGACCTTAGTTACAGTTTCTGGGAAAGAGCGTGTTATCTAGTATGATTAAGAATCTGAACAACACCAGCACACTCACACCCTCAATCACGATGATTTGTGACTTCGTGCTAGCACAGCTATCGACGGCCCCTAGTGTTCCGTCTCGCCAATGGTAGAGGCTTGGGTCAACCCGTGGTATGGTTTTCAGACAGTGGTATGGTTTTCCAAAGGTGCCACACGCCTGGATCGTCCCCCTCCAGACCAATAACATTAGGAAGTCTCCTTACTGAATATATGGGTTATTTTATTTATTGTTAATAAATGTTTCTCAAAACAGTGGTTTTAAATTCTCCTTCTATGTTTTGATCGACACTGTTCGTTTAAATATTTCCTATAAGTTTCGTTGAAATTGATCTGTTATTTTTTTAGATAGGTAAGAAAAACCAATGTGTTAAATAATTTTGCTACCCACTGTATATATATATATATATATATATATATATATATATAAGTGAACATAGAAGTGAACACTTAGAGGCGACAGTCTGTTTCATGCTGATTGCAATCGTCAGGCAATGCATTAAAAAAAAAACTAAAAGAAGATATAGCTAAAATGAACAATTCAACAAATGTATTTATTGCAGCTGACAAAACAAGTAATTTATACAAACTAAGGCCTCCTACGCACAATAAATTACTCAAGAACAACATAACCAAAACATACAGAAAGGAACCTACAACAATAGAACAGGATATCAATAAAGAAGCTGAAGCAATCGCCCAAAAATTAGACCTAAGAGTTGCCTGACGATTGCATCTAGCATGAAACAGACTGTCGCCTCTAAGTGTTGACTTCTATGTTCACTTTTATATTTACACACGCTCTATCTCTGATATTGAGCCCTTTATCCCATAAATATAGCACCCTTTAAGACTATATTTCTTCATATATATATATATATATATATATATACATATATATAGATATATATATATGTTATTATTATTATTATTACTGTATATTTGGGCAGCAAGTTTTCTTTTAAAATATATTTCGTTTAAATATGACTGGCAAGGAAATTTTTATTTTATTTATTTATTTCCAGCATTATTACACTTTTCCGAGAGAGTGAGCGAGTACAAACATTGTCCACATTGCAGATTGCCCGAAGAGCTTTCGGCCACTTCTTTAGCCATTCCCAAGTGGGTTGATTTTGGTGTAGTCAGTTTATTTTCATGTCTTGACAGTGTGAATGTATTATTTGCGCATTATAGTAGCAGCGATTCCGAGCCCTCCTGTGTTGGGCAAGGCTGGAATTCGAGTGGACGACTTTCTATTTTTAAAAGACTTTCAGCACTCCCTTACCATTGTTAAACAAGGTGAGGTTAATGGTGGGAAGAGCTGTTTCATGTAGAGGGCCTCTCTTATAATGAGGTGTTATTTTTTTAATTTGATTTACAAATAACTCTATTCTTATCGATTAAAAGGCTCTTGTAGATTATGGGGTGATTTTTTCATAGGTCTCTATACAATTTTGGTTATATCTACCATTATTCCGAGCCCTGGATATTGCTATCACATCTACTTTGCTACTTCTGCTCGAAATTCTTTGTAAATTCCAAAGAATTGAATATAATATAAGCGTTCCTTCAGATATTTTACCATCAACGTGATGGGGTTTCCGTTTGTTTTTTTTTTCTATAAATATTTTCTGAATTTTTTCTAATGTGCATTCCACCTTGCTGTTTTTATTCTTCTGTTTCCAAAGACAAAAAATTGTTCGTATGGGGACTAGTTAGAACTTTGTATAGATTTTGAGGAATTATGGTGGATGTTGTAAGAAAGAATGCGTTGTTTTCCTGTAGGAATAGTGTGGTATGTTTGGGTCAGTAATTGTGGCTAGATTGGTTTAATTATGTTGTGGGGCAGCCCCCTTTTACACAAGATGGACGCGTCCAAAGTATACTTATACTGACAGAGAGAATACCTGCGGATTGAAATACGTTGAGTCAGGGTGAGAGATACAGAGACAGTACACAGTGTATTCACAGAGAGTTATACGAGAGTCCAGCGAGAGAGATAGTTACGGCTTCACTTACAGAGACTTGTACATATACTTTCTACTAACCCGCATTCCTGGACTAATAATGTTCATTTCAAGTCTGTATTCTTACGTTTAATGCACTTATTTTTCTATCTCAATTACTGACGTTGTTTATTTCTTTGTGCAGGATTCCATTCCCGGAATCCACAACAAATTATAAGACAGAAAACGTCCATCCTCGTTCCCCATTACCTACTTTGGCCTTGTGCCACGTTTCTGCATTTTACAGAATCAATATCGCTTTACTCCTTTCTAGCTCGGCTGCACGAATTTAGATGCAGTACTAAACAAGAGAGGCACGGTAGACTAATGGATAGTGGCTCGGACTGAGGAATCAGAGAGCCGAGTTCGAATTCCAACCGAATCCATTATATTCACTTGCGTGGTAATACCCTTAGGAAAGGTATGAATCCTCTTCATCTCCCGCCTTTGATGGCTACTGGTCTACCGTAGAAAGAAATGGCAACCTACTGCGGGGAAAAAATCTGCCTCGTCAGTCATGTATCGAAAGATACATGTTTACCTAAGCGCGTATCACGCATGGCACATAATTGACTAGACTGGAAACGAGGTCTCATTGTTTTAATATTGAAATAACTTCGTGTTACGGTTTGCAGGTAGGGGGCACTAAAATCAAGCAGGTGCGGAAATTTAGATATCTGGTAAGTGTTCTGACAGAGGACGGTAAGTTTGACGCTGAGATCCGAAGACGGATTTGGATGGCCAAAGACGCATTCCAAAAGCTGGGCAGACTACTGCGAGACAGGAGGATTTCTTTGGCAACAAAGAGAGGAGTACTGAAAGTTAGGATGCTTGTCTCCGTTGGTAGTTGCATAATTAAAAGAAAAAAAAACTTGTCGTTCCAACGAATGATTTTATTTTTGTGGAAATATTTTGACCCTCAGACGCCGAATTCGACGGGAGAGTCGATCATGATATATTTATATATATATATGTACATAGAGTACGAAACAATATATATATTCCATGGTAATAATTTATTTCATTGGAATCGTAAATACGATGCAATTCATCAGATCTACAAATTAAAAAAAAAAGAAGATATTGATCAATTTTTTTATAATTGAAAATGTGTGTGTGTGTGTGTGTGTGTGTGTGTGTGTGTGTGCGTGTGTGTAGTACGAAACAAAAAATGGAAGCACTCATAGAAAGTCAATTTCTGTATTATCAAGACAAGTGAGAGACAGTATTCGTTTATTCATACCGGATATTAATACAGGTGTACAATATGTACATGATTTCAAATCAAAAAATGATTCAATATTGGATGACATTTTGCTTTAATAAAGGCCTTAATTCTTCGTGGCATGCTTCGAAATTCTTTAGTTAAGTCAACGTTCTTCACAAGATTTTTCCAGAATCCCTTTAATTCGCGAAAAAGCTCATCATCTGTGTTCACTTTCCCATTACGGGGACGCTGGTCCATTATCGCCCAAGGACACTGACTAGGCCACTGAAAGAGTTGCAATGTACGCTTTAATTGACTTTGTATGGGTGCGTTTTGTCCCCTCGTACTATATATATATATATATATATATATATATATATATATATATATATATATATATATAAGGGCATCAATTTTTCATTTATACAAGTTTGGTTAAAGATCAATGAATGTTCTTTCTATACTAAAACTTTTTATTCCGTTCTATTCTCCTGGTTTCAAGTATATATTTTTCATGTACTATTATAAAAAAGCCAGACAATTGTTTCTCGTCAGAATTTCTCTTACTCATTTACAGGTCTACTATTCGTCCATAGAATATCGATTCCCCGTATGGTCCGGTACTCCTGCCTATTTATTTAGATATCCTTGATAAAAATCTAAAGAATATCTTCAATGTTAGTGGTTCTGATATATCATCTCGACTTCAGGAAATTTCCCATCGCCGTAACATAGGTCCCCTTATGTTTATTCTATAAATACCGCAGTGGTAAAGACATTGATGAAATCTCCTCTATGGTACATAGAATTTATGAATTTAAGCGTAGAATAGATTGGTTATCAGCACAGTGCTGATAGCAGAATAGAGCGAAGGAGAGCTAGAAGAAGGAACTAAGGATAAACTAGAAGATTACAGAATGCATGGTCAGCAGTAAAAAGATGAGCCCGAAATGCGATTTACAGGTTAGGGTCACTAAAATCAGGGCAGGTTTTTGAATACCCTAACCTGTAAATCGCATTTCGGGATCATCTTTTTACTGTTGACCATGCATTCTGTATCTTCTAGTTTATCCTTAGTCCCTATAATAAACAGTATTTAAATAACATTCCGACAGGAATCGAACCTGTATCCTATACGGAACCATCATTTCGCGTGATGTGCCTTAACCTTTCGGCTACAGATGAGCGTCTGGTTAGCAAGGTCGATTTTACTATCTTTAAACTTAAATCTTCCATGAATCTCTTCTATTCATATCTGCTCTAGCGTATCAAATGTAAACAAATGACGTCATATATTTTAGAATTGGACATTGTCCGACAATTTATTTAAAGACATTTTTATTATGTTTAACGTTCTTTTTATAGATACAAGTATTTAAGCAAATGCTCTGTTTTATAATAAACAGTATTAAATAACATTTACCGGCCTGATGGTTCCGTATAGGATACAGGTTCGATTCTTGTCGGAGAGCGAAAATTTTCTATGAAAATTTCTCGGACATTTCCAATACACAAGCCAAAAGATCGAAGAATACGTTATAAAATTTAAATATATTTTAAACATTGTAATATGTTACCAGAAATATTGTAATCTATACGATTAATAAGAGGTCTTTTGCTTTTAATATGTAATGCCTCTAAGATTTTAAGGCGTCTAATGTCTGTATGTTTATCTATAATTTTAGTATTTTCTATAAGTATTTTACGTATATCAGATTGCATAAGGGAAACGGTATGTGACTTAATATGTTGTTTAATGGAGCTAGAATTATTTAGATGCAGAGTTAATCCAATAGATGTATGTGGAAATCTTTTTCACGCTGTCACATGATAAAAATCTTCGCCCTGCACGTGATACCATCATCGCGTCTTTTGAATTTAAAAGGATTT
>OZ038502.1:23192708-23197708 GCA_964036315.1 Acanthosepion esculentum | reverse complement strand
CAAACAACACATTATTGTGGTTTCGTATATGTGTTGTTTGATTTATTAAAATGGTCAATACGGTGTTTTCCTTTCGTCTTTCAACGATAATGTGATTAAGCTTATCAGACAATATGAAAGGAACTTACTTCAAATAAATAGACAACACTTGTCTATATTATTTAATGAAACATGCATTAATGAAAAATTGATGCCGAAAAAATACATAATTTAAATGTATATATATATATATATATATATATATATATATATATATATATATATATATATATATATATATATATTGGTGTATATTTTAAATAGGTTTGGTTAATATGACAAACAATGAAGTTTTTATTTATTTTTTCCAACGTTATTACACTTTCCCGCTTGGTTAGTGTCAGTGAGTAACAAAACCCACGTCGATTGTACCATGGGTTTTCGACCAATTCTGTAGCCATTTTCAAGGGGGTTGATTTTAATGTAGTTAGTTTATTTTTCATGTTTTGACCGTGCGAGATGTATTATTTGTGAATTATACTCGGAATGTTAATTCCGAAACATCGTGTGTTGGGCATAGGTGTAATTCGAGTGGGCGATTTTCTGATTTTTTACCAGATTTTTCCCTTACCATTGTTAAACAAAGTAAGGTCGATAATAGGGGAGGGCTATTCTAGTTACACGGCCTCACTTATAATGAGGTGTTTTCGGAAATGTTCTTCACAAAGGACAGTGTTTTTGACCAGTATCTCTCTTAAGTGTTCTTGTATATTCTAGGATGATCGATGTTTTTCTATAGTGCTTTGCTCTGATAAGTGACATGTGAGATATCTACTCAAGGACGTTGTCGTTATAGGTAATTGATTTATGACGGGAAACGCAGTCATGTACTGAGCAGTAAAATTAATACACTGTACTGGTCATCGCCAGATTAGATTTGGTTGGGATTATTTTAATTATTAACTACAATATTGGGAGTTTTCAATTTTCTCGTGAATTACAGCAGAAATATGGCGTTTAATGATTTTTCTTATAACCATTGAGCAGCTGGTTATAGTTTTAGTATGTCGAATTTTGGTAGTAGTATCGCGCATTTAATGTGAGTATGGTTTTATCTGTTTATCAATAATTATGTAGTTGGGAAAAATTATTGTTGACTAATGTACTTGTCCGTCATATTTAATGATATATATATATATATATATATATATATATATATATATATATATATATATATATATATATATATACAATTCATTATAAACAACTGACAAGTTGCTTTTATTTAGCTTTTTATATAATTTCTCGTGGGATCTATAATTTTTTTCTTTCCGGATGACAAATTATGTAAAAATTGTCCGAATGTTCTTTTTATCCGAACGCTTTCGGCTTTACATTTAACCATTTTGAAGGATTATATTTTAACTGTTAGAATTAGAAATAGTTTGTTATATGTATGTTTTATAAAATGTTTGATTTTTTTTTCAAAACACGGTCGAGATATTATGTCCATGTTCTAAGTTAATATTATTAAGTGTTGGTTTGTTTGTTTTTATTAATAAGGCTTCCATCATTTTTAGCCTTTTTTGCATATGGCTGATGCTATTATATTAGTTTTGTCGACAAGTATGTTCCGAATAGTGTCCTGTAGGTCTCCATGAATATTTAAATGAGATCTTATTGAGCTATTGTCAGAAAGGTGTAGTGTTATTATTATTATTAGTCAGTTATCTCCTGTTAATTCCCCTCCCCATGTTTTCCACTGCATTTACTCCCATTCTCTGGATACTGTAACTGGATATAACCAACGCCTTTATCCACTGAGCCATGTGTCCTTAAGGGCACATTGCACGGTGGATAAAGAAGTGAGCGAAATAAAGAGTTCAGTTCGACATTCCAACCATCTGAAGAAGGCCGGAGCGTACAATGGCCGAAACGATGTAATAAATATGGCGACAAAGATGAGAACAATAGTCTGAATAATATAAATACTCTCATTCTTTATTGTTATTTCCTCACTTCACCACATTAAAGACTTCTCATTCTCTATCACTGTCTGTAAACCCTTCAGTTCTAGTGGCATGATCGCCTTCTTTTGGATGAAGTGATTAGACAAAATTCTAAATTCAGAATTGAATTGTTTGTACAATTGTTTTTTTTTTATACTAAATTACGTACAGCTTTGTGAAGCGTAGATTATGTTTTTCTGGAAAAATATTTTCGGCATTAATTTAGCCAAAATATCGTTTGATTCACTGGAGCAGAAAATTGTGGAAAATCCGCGCCCGTAAGACAATAAAAAAAGAATAGAATAAATTCTGCGTTTAATTTTGCCCGAACTTTTCATCGACCTACCATTGAAGAAATAAATTTAACAGAGTCTAAACAAGTGATGCGTTTTTAATTCGACAATTCCTAAACAAAGAATCACGACAAGTTTATGTTCAGTTTTTAAAAAGAAGACAATACAAAAGCATTCCTAATTCAAAATTTATTCCCAGTATAAAAGAAAGCAATTTAAAATATGGTTTGAGTAAATTTTGGTACCATTAATTTAGATTATAGCCAGCTAAATTTACGCACATCTGTAGCCATACACAATGCCAAATCCGTTGAGATTCGATCCCGGGTTGAAGCAGTCAGATTTCTAGCCACATTGATGAGCTGTGGCGAAACAGGCATGCATATATATATATATATATATATATATATATATATATATATATATATATATATATATATATATATATATATATATATATATATATATATATATATATCAGGTCATCCTATAAGTTCTGTCCGAATTTTGAATTTTGAAACAAGTGACCAAATGTTACATTTAATTACAGATTCAATCAACAATGTATTTCCCTGATTATCTATGACTTCCTTCCATCTATTAACAAGCTTACTAATTCCATTACTATAAAATTCTTTGGGCTTTGATTCGAAGAACTCACAAATGTCAGTTTTAACCTCTTCCTGTGTTACAAAAGCTGTTTCTTATATATTACAAAAACCCAATGAAATTTCATCACGTTTCCTTGACTGTTATATTCAGCTAAATATATTTGAAAGAAATGTTACTGGTCAAAGTTACACTATATCTATCTATCTATCTATCTATCTATCTATCTATCTATATATATATATATATATCTATATATATATATATATATATATATATATATATATATATATATATATATAGAGAGAGAGAGAGAGAGAGAGAGAGAGAGAGAGATAGAGAGAGAGAGAGAGAGAGATAGAGAGAGAGAGAAATATGTGAATGGGAAAAGAAAGATTCATATTGATGTTTATTCAGCTGTCAATCTTCATCTCTACTGGAGAGGAGCGTGGAAAATGTGTTGACTCATTTTAAAAAGAAACTTTTATCTGGCCTCAAACAGTGTTCACTCGTGGTGCTAAGAGAATCCGAGTGAAAATATATAAACACGCGATATCCCCTCCCCATATATATATATATATATATATATATATATATATATATATATATATATATATATATATACACACACACACATATATATATATATATATATATATATATATATATATATATATATATATATATATATGTATATCAAATATGTGGTGCACTTCAATTTATATATCAATGAATCATTCATACAAAAAGTAAATTTGTAATGTTAATGATATAAAATGGCGAAATCACTTTGCTAACAAATTTTTAAAGATGCTTTAAACCGCTAATCACTCGATGAATGTTATGATCCTTGTTTTCTTTTTTAAATTACAAGCTAAATTACGTCCTTCTTAAATACGCAAGTACTTTCGACTGTACATTAAGTCATCTTCAGACATGGAAATATATATAGGTACTTGGTTACAGAGTAAGAGATACAGTTTATGCGTTTGAAAGGATTAAGATTGTAGTGTTCAGGAAAACAACTGCTTGGTATTCGGTTCCACAGAACAGTATTTAGCAGGAAGTTGTTCGATTGGAACTTATTTCTCAGCAATAGAATACCGAGCGAATTAGGTTGGTTTTTCTACAATGTGCGTGGCATGACATTTCTTAGCTGTCTGTCAGATAACTGTTGCAGTGTGGTAAATAACCTGTCACCTACAACGACGCAGAATCGCTTTTGGACTCTGTAGAGACTGGAAAGTGAGGACTGAGCCAAATATAACAGCTGTCCTCTGTTTTAGGCCTGATCTGCTTATTACTGGAGCTGTGAGGCGAACCGGCCATATTTCCTCTATCTTTACCGATGTACCGTATGTACGAGTTCCAGACGACGTCTGGGTTGAGTTTTAGGCTCAGTAGCAGATTTCGTCTACTTAACTGAAATAATCTAAACCAAACATTCAGGAAAGATGATTTGTGTGTCAAATGTAATTTACATGGTAAATTTTGAAAGCATCGGATGAAAAACCAGGGCGTTATAACCGAAAACCGGCTTTTTGACATTTTTTCGTGGTTTCTCCTTATACGCAGAGAAGAGAGCAGGAGAAAAAACACACTATTTCTTGTATGATGGCAAATTTCTGCGATATGTTTGAAGAAATCGGATAAAAAAAATGAGGAAGTTGTTCATTATTTTTAAGTTCTACGAAAAACTCGATTTTTTGAAAGAATTTTGCAATTTGATTTACTTTCAACAGCACCGAGACACCACAACATTTTGCTATCAAAATAAAAAAAATATCTTGATGCAACATTTTCAAGAAGATGACTACGACGTGACACCGTTAGGTGGTCTCCAAGTATACCAGATTTGACCACGATGGATTTCGTTATGTGGGGAATTCTCAGATTCCGTTTTTGCAAAGAAACCGAGAACTGTTGATGACCTCGAGCAACTTATTTAAGATGCAGTTACAGACTTAAGCCGTCAGAAACATTAGTGTCGTGGTCTTTAACGAAGACTTCTTTGACCTTGTAGGGATTTCACTGAGGTAGGCAGCTTGAAGTTCGAACATTATCGGTAATTAATTTAGTATTATTTACCAAAACATCATATTGTTATTAA
>OZ038502.1:23182708-23185208 GCA_964036315.1 Acanthosepion esculentum | reverse complement strand
ATCTATCAAAATAAAAGCCTTACGATGAAACGTATCCATCAAAATAAAAGCCTTACGATAAAACGTATCTATCAAAGTGAAAACCTTACGATAAAACGTATCTATCAAAATAAAAGCCTTACGATAAAACGTATCTTTCAAAATAAAAGCGTTACGATGAAACGTATCTATCAAAGTGAAAGCCTTGCGATAAAACGTATCTATCAAAATAAAAGCCTTACGATAAAACGTATCTATCAAAGTGAAAGCCTTACGATAAAACGTATTTATCAAAATAAAAGCCTTACGATAAAACGTATCTATCAAAGTGAAAGCCTTTCGATAAAACTTATCTATCAAAATAAAAGCCTTACGATAAAACGTATCTATCAAAGTGAAAGCCTTACGATAAAACGTATTTATCAAAATAAAAGCCTTACGATAAAACGTATCTATCAAAGTGAAAGCCTTACGATAAAACATATCTATCAAAATAAAAGCCTTACGATGAAACGTATCCATCAAAGTGAAAGCCTTACGATAAAACGTATCTATCAAAGTGAAAGCCTTACGATGAAACGTATCTATCAAAATAAAAGCCTTACGATAAAACGAAAATATAATGTTTTTTTAAGTATTTCATTTCAAGCAAGGAAGGTGTTCCACTGGTACGCATGGGGTTACTGAGAATGAAAGCGATAGAAAAGACTCGATATAGGGGCGATTGAGGAAAGGATAAAAAGAAGAACGGGAGTCACGGCATTAGAAGATGTCGATTGACATTATATTCAAATTTTGGAAGATTGTAGTTATCAGGGAAGCAAATAAGAGGGAGGGTGTTCCACTTTTGGGAAACAAAAGAGAAGAAGCCGTGGAAGTAAAGAAGGCAGTTAAATTTAACTGTTTAAATCAGTAAAAGGTATTGACTCAATCTAGTAGCACGCTTAAATTGATGCAGTCGAGGCACCAGTGAAAGTAGCTCGTCAGAGCAGTTGCCATGAAAATATTTGTAGAAAAGACAGAGGAAATCCATATCACGTCTATGAGAATGTGACTGGAGTCGATTTGCCAGGTCAGAACCTAACACATTGCATATCCGTCTTTGGATTTTACAGAGAACCTCGAGATGAACAGCGGGAGCACTCGAAATGCCTTACGATAAAACGAATCTATCAAAATAAAACCCTTATAAAACGAATCTATTAAAATAAAGACCTTATGATAAAACGAATCTAAATAAAAGTCTTATGATAAAACGAAATTATCAAAATAAAAGTCATGCGATAAAACGAATCTATCTAAATAAAAGCTGTAGGATAAAACGAATCTATCTAAATAAAAATTTTATGATAAGACGAATTTATCAAAATAAAAGCCTTATGATAAAAACAAACTATCAAAATAAGAGCTTATGATAAAACGAATCTATCTAAATAAAAAACCTTATGATTAAATGAACCTATCAAAATAAAAGCCTTATGATAAAATGAATCTAAATAAAAGCCTTATGATAAAACTAACCTATCTAAATGAAAAACTTACGATAAAACGAAAATATCAAAATAAAAGCCATATGATAAAACGAACTTAAATAAAAGTCTTATGATAAAACGAATTTAAATAAAAGCCTCATGATAAAACGAAAATATCAAAATAAAAGCCTTACGACAAAACGAAAATTTCAAAAGAAAAGCTTTATGATAAAACGAATTTGAATAAAAGTCTAAAAAAACTAATCTAGATAAAAGCCCTATGATAAAAGGAAAGTATCAAAATAAAAGCCTTATGATAAAATTAATCTCGAAATAAAAGCCTTACGATAAAACGAACCTTTTGTACTTCCCTTTTTTCTCTCTTCCACTTCTACTTTCTTTAGACTTCTTATCTATCTACCTTTCCTTTTATTCGCAGTCTCTTTTCTCCAAGCTTGCTTATTTTCACTCTTCCTTTCTAATTTTTATTTGATAATCTAGACATCTACGGACCGTAAGAATATGGTAATTAAAAAAAGAAAAAAAAAGAAAAAAAGAAAAACAATTTTCTCTCTTACTCTAAACCATCTTTTCTTTTCCTCTCTTCATTTCTTTTCACAAAACGTTCCGTCTACTCTGCTTTCCCTTTTCTTTCTTTCTTCTTCACCAACCCATTGACGCTTCTTTTTTACTTACATTCTTCTGCTGTCTTCATTTTTCATCCCTTTCTCTCTCTGCCACATGACACATTTCTCTCCCCTTGCACTCTCCATCAATCTCTACATTTTCCTCCTCGCGCCATCTTTCTTCCAATGCATTATCCTTTCTCCATCTCTCTCCTCTTTTCTTCGAATATCTTTTAATTTTGCTTTCACGCTCTCCATATTTTCTCTTCATCTCTCTATTTCTCTCCACTCTAACTTTGTTCCCTTCCTCTCTCCCCACTTTGTTTGTTTGTTTGTTTGTTTCTTTCTTTCATTCTTTCATTCTTTCTTTCTTTCTTTCTTCTTTCTTTAATCTTCTTCTTTTTCTTCTTCGTCTTCTTCTTC
>OZ038502.1:23172708-23177708 GCA_964036315.1 Acanthosepion esculentum | reverse complement strand
CCAAAATTATTTTAATATATTTATTGTTTATACGTTATTCTTATAGAAAATAAATTATATTAAAAGAAGGTATAAACAATAAATGTATTAAAATGATTGTCGCACTTTTATAATATATGACGTCATTTGTTTGCGTTAAGATAGGATTTGAGCAGATATGACCGTTCGTGTGAAATTATGGGAACATTTTAGTAAAGCACTAATTCGACCTTGCCAACCCAGCGCTTCCGAATGGTATAGCATGCCAGGCTATATGACGTTTCCTGCAGCTTACAGGTCCGATTCCTGCCGGGTGGCACATATTTTCTTTGTAATTTCTCGGATATTCAGTCTCATAAATTTTGTTAATACGGTTTATTATAAAAAAGCATTTACTTAAATATTTTCGTAGCTATAAAAATAACACACACACACACACACACACACACACACACACACACACACACACACACACACACACACACACACACACACACACATATATATATATATATATATATATATATATATATATATATATATATATATACTAGTGTGAATGAAATACAAAAAAGTCTTCTTTTAATTTTCTTTAATATGAGAGAAAATGTGTGTCCAGGGATCTATGTGCGTATGTTTATATGTATGTGTTTACATGCATGTATGTATACATATGTGTATATAGATGTGTGTGTGTGTGTGTGCTTGTGTATGTATATATACAGGTGTGTGTGTGTATGTATATATGTATCTGTGTGCATGTGTATATGTATATATTTATGTGTCAGGAAATGAATGAAGTCCGAGAATTATTTAATATATTTTCTGTTTATACGTTATTTTATAGATACAATCTGTTTAAGTAAATGTTCTGTTTTTAATTAAACACTATTAATTACATTTACCAGCCTGAATATTCGAGAAATGCCGTAGAAAATATGCATTCTCCGGCAGGAATCGAACCTGTATTGCTAAACGGAAACCGTCACCTGATCTGACGTGCTGTACCATTCAGCTACAGAGAAGCGTCTGGTTATCAAAGTCCAAATTACTGTTTATAAACACGCAATCTTCGACGATTTTCTCGATCGATCATATCTGCTCACGAAATGTATCTTAACGTAAACAATGACAACATAGTATGAAATGGATTAAGTGCGACAATTATTTAATAGATTTTCTGGTTATACGTTATTTTTTTATCGATATAATTTAAAGCTGAGCATTGCATTGCGAGACAGAAGGAATTCTTTGGCCTCAAAGAAAAGAATACTGAGCTGTTACGTGCGAATGTTGGACGATTTCTTCAAAATGAAGAATAGACTCGAGGTGACAGAGATGTGTTTCTACAGAAGGATGCTAAGGATATCATGAACCGAGCGTGTGAGAAACGATGATATCTTAGAGAGGTTGCAAACAAAGAGGAGGCTTATACTTAATATCAGCAAGAGGCAGCTGAAGTTTCTGAGACACATGATGAGGAAGGAAGGCCCGGAGAATCTGATACTCACAAATCGAACCTACGGAAACCGTCATTTTAACATGACGTGCTGCACCATTCAGCTACAGACAATCGTCTGGTTAGCAAAGTCCGAATTGTTGTTTATAAAACTTTCGATGATTTTTCTCGATCGACCATATCTGCTCACGAAACGTATCTTAATGTAAACAATGAGAAAACATTACGAAATTAATTAATTCTGACAATTATTCTATATAATGTCTGTTAATATCTATAAAAAAAGAACGTATAAACACAAAATATATTAAATATGCATATGTGTATGTATATATCTATGTGTGTGCACGCATGTGCGTGTGTTTGTATATATGCATATCTGTAGGTGTGTATGTGCGCTTGTAATCCTGGATGAAAAGGAGGAAAATATGAGCTAGTGACCGAGTGGTTCGAACGTTCGCATTCTGATAATGAGGCCCGGGTTCGAATCTCACCATGGTAGATTTGTCAGGAAGGAGACTTCCTGATGCTATCGAACTGGAATGTGGTCGATCCCAGCGTGTGGCACCATTAAACGTGCCTGAAAACAATACCACAGGTTAAGCCATACCTTGTAAGTGAAAATGGGTAGACGGAACTCTTGGAGCCCGACGTTAGTCATTGGGGCCGAGGGTTTGAACAAGCTGACCTTGTTCAAATTGGTGATCACACCAGATAACACGCTCTCCTCCAGAAGCTGTAACTAAGGTCTGCTCAGCATACCTGCAGTATAAACGTATACAAGTGGGTTCTATTGATGTTGGGCAAACTCAAATGTGCCTGAGCGAGCGTTTGCAATGGGGATTGGATAGCCGCCCTAGTAGACAGGTATCCTAAAATACGAGAGGGCATTTATTTAGTCTTGGAGGAAAGCAGTGCATTTTGGTAAGAGATAATTTGAATGGAATCCTCTTGAACATAAAAATCTCAAGACAGAGATATTCGTGAAGGTTTTGGCTGATTTCCCTCAGAATTTTTTTTTCACAGATTTTGATCTAATGTGTAAAGAATATGGTCGAGTTTGTCTACGTAGGTTTGGTTTGTTGTGTTTTACGGCATTTAAACACCTCAATGGGTTATTTAATGCCGACAACTTTTTTTCCTGGTAATATTTTGTTTTGTCAAAAATCTATTTCTGGCAATATTTTTTTCCTCAAAAATGTATAGCTGGTAATATTATTTTAAAACGTATTGCTGGTAATATTTTTTTTCAAAAATATATTGCTGGTAATAGTTTTTTTTCTTCAAAAATTTATTTCTGGTAACAATTCTTTTACAAAGAATCTCTAGTATTAAAACCCATTTTTACACTTTTATAACGCTTTTTACGTCAGTTTCGGGGTTAAATATTTGTCCATAGCTGGGACCCTAACAGGTACTACCACCCCGGGACAGGGTGGACCTGGGAACACCAGCAATTAAGAGGTGGTTCCAGCATCCTCAAAACGTCCTGATCAGAGGGCTTGCTGTTGGACGTAGTTTATCGTCTTACCCAGGACGCGGATGTAGTTTATCGTCATACCCAGGACGGTCTACGTAGACCTGGAGTACAAAATATTCCAAGAAAACACACACACACACACACACACACACACACACACACACACACACACACACACACACAGAAGACATTCACTACATTGGTGAAATTTCGTATGAAGTTTTAGTCCACCAACTGAGGCACAGTCATTTTCACACTCGCTTCAAGTAGAAATGACGTTTAGTGCCTACCGAATATCCTTCTCTCTGTAAGTGACCGGGTTCATGATTTTCGAGGCCTGATATACATACATACGTACATACATGATGGATGCGACTCGATATAGAGTAATGCCGTGACCGATTCACAAATAGCGCTATTTTAGATGTGACTTATTTCTTTAGTTCTGTTAAGGATGTAAAACTCTCTTATGAAGATGTAGCAACGCTGGGTGCCTCATAAAGTAACATTCACGAATGTTAGTCGACCAACTGAGGGACAACTTATTCCACACTCACGGCATATTAAAAGAAAAGGCGTCGGCTGCAGTCGGCATCATTCAGTCAATGCGTACGATTCTTTCTTTATCTGAAAAGTATGTTTCGCCAGGGTTACATACAGTTTTGAATTCATTTTTCTCCTCTTAGACTGGTTGCCACACAAGGCTATAGAACCAAATCTGTTAAGGAGTTGACCGTATTCGGGATCAGCGAATTAAAGGGAACGATCCTTTCCTTAGATGCATAGTATGTGCTTCGCAAGGGGTATCTACAGTTTGAATTCATTTTCCTTCTCCTAGACCGGTTGCCACCCAAGGCTATAGAACCCAGTCTGTTAACGAGTCGACCGTATTCGGGATCATCGAGTCAATGCAAACGATACTTTCCATAACTGAATAGTATGTGTTCACCAGGTGTATATACAATTTTGTATAATTTGTTTTCCTTCTCTTAGACCGGATGCCACCCAAGGCTATAGAACCCAGTCTCTTAAGGAGCCGACCGTATTCGGGATCATCGAGTCAATGCAAACGATACTTTCCATAACTGAATAGTATGTGTTCACCAGGTGTATATACAATTTTGTATAATTTGTTTTCCTTCTCTTAGACCGGATGCCACCCAAGGCTATAGAACCCAGTCTGTTAAGGAGTCGACCGTATTCGGGATCATCGAGTCAATGCAAACGATACTTTCCATAACTGAATAGTATGTGTTCACCAGGTGTATATACAATTTTGTATAATTTGTTTTCCTTCTCTTAGACCGGATGCCACCCAAGGCTATAGAACCCAGTCTGTTAAGGAGTCGACCGTATTCGGTTTCATCGAGTCAATGCCAACGATACTTTCCTTAGCTGTATGGTATGTGATTCGGCAGGGCTACATACGGTTTTATATTTCAGAGATTTCATTCTCCGAGGCAAGAGAAGGCTACAGAAACCAGTCTGTAATATTTTCCCATAGTAGGGTGACGAAGGGAAGATTTGGATTTATACCTTTCCCAAGACGTAAGTGCATGTAATAAACTCGTCTGGAATTCGAACTCCGCTCTCTGAATCTTCAATTCATTAGTCTACCGCGAGAGAAAAGAAGAAAAAAAAAACAACAAAAAAATTACAAAAATCCCTCAAAAAACAAACAAATCAGAAATACCTGTATTTGTAAATTTTTTAGAGTTGGGGTAATGTTTTAAAGAGAATCATTCATTCGCTTTGAATCTGGAATATATTTATTGAAAAAGGAAATATTTTCCAAGTTTGAATGGTATCATACTACCATTTACCTTCTCAGGGATTGTTTAACGAAAACGAGCGTTCTGTTAATCAGTGAGGTTACCGCGCGCCAGAACACCATCCAGAGCTTTTCTACATTCTTATCCATCGCAGGATATTTTATGCTGCCTGCTAGTCAGCCGTTGACATAACAGGATACATTCGCCCTTTCGTTTAATCCGGCTGAATATCTAGCCCGACCCCTAATCAAATCACTCCAAACAAGGCGATCCTGTCCTGGGTATGATGATAAACTACATCTGCGTCCTG
>OZ038502.1:23127708-23167708 GCA_964036315.1 Acanthosepion esculentum | reverse complement strand
GGGACTATAAAAGGACACTATACGTGAACCTTGTATTCTCAGTTGAATAAGACTTTCTTAAAGCCTACACCTGTGTTCTTTTGTCATTACGAAATTCACGATTAAAATTTGTTGAAACGTTACTGTCATGAATAATAAAGAGTAGATTTCTCTTGTTTTGTTACTCTTCTCTTTGAAAAAGCTATTTCTGTTTACTGGGACTATAAAAGGACACTATACGCGAACCTTGTATTCTTAGTTGAATAAAGCAAAACTCTCTTAAAGTCTACACCTGTGTTTATTTGTCATTACAAGATTAACTATTAAAATTTGTTGAAACGTTATTGTTATGAATAATCAAGAGTTGTCTTCCCTTGTTTTGTTAGTCTCCTCTTTGAGGGAGCTATTTGTGTTTACTGGGACTATAAAAGGACACTATACGCGAACTTTGTATTCTCAGTTGAATAAAGATTTCTTAAAGCCTACACCTGCGTACTTTTGTCATTACAATGCACGTTATGGTACACAAATTAGCATTCCGTTTGGATCCGAAAACAGCCTGTGAAACAAGACAAGCAACAGCTTCACCGATCAGGCAGGCATGAGGAAATATAATTTTTCTTTCAGTGTTGCAGAACCAGCAATTTGAAATAGGTTTTTAGTAAGTGCAGACGTATTTTTCAAAAAGCAACAATTTTTACAGTCGATTATTTTAAGTATATATTTATTTATTTTTCCTGATGAAAAATGAAATATATATTTTTTTCACATTTTTTTTCCTTTCGTTTCTCTCTATCAACGCGTTTGCGTTTTAACCTTTTTCCTTAAACAGTTTTTTTTTTTAAAGAAGAGATTACAGATCTCTTTTGTCGAATAATATTTGTTTTATCAAAAGAGAAAATTATGGCTTATTTTTCCACAACCATTCATTTCACTTTGCTTGTATTGTTTGGATGTGTTTGCGTTTAAGCTGGAAATCAAGATGGAACTTGCAGCAGGTATGAAGACATTTTTTTTCACTCACTTCATATAGGAAAATAGCATTATCTAAATAAATAACCCAAACGTATTGGAGCTACGGATAGACGTAAATAAAATTCATAATACAAAATACGTATTCTACGTGTAAAGATGAGCGGTGTTGTTTAATGCAGGAGTCGGCAACATTTTGCTATGTGTTGACTTAAGGTTTTAAAACCATTCAGTGTGCAAACAGCATACGTATGTTTATAAAAGTTAAGGTCAATATACCTATTCTACAATATATTTTATATAGTAATATATAGTATATATATTTTACTATATATTCGCCTTTCTTTCAACCGTGAGCCGATGGCTTAGGGGGGAAATCTCCGACTGTTTCAGAATCAGTCGAGTTTCGATCCCGGTTTGAAGCAATAGGATGTCTATCACACCGATGAGCTGCAAAACAGTCTGTCTGTGGATGACAATATACTTTAGTATATATTAAATTTGAAACAGTTAAATATCTTCTTTGCGTTGTAGTAGTGATGTAATGGAATAACCTGTCACCCCCATGAGTGATTATACTATAGGTATAACAATAAGTAGTCAACGGGCTACAGAGACTAGTTGCAATCTGTGACAAGTCGAAATCTTTTTCGGCTAGACGGTCGAAATCTCTGCCTCTGAGCAGAGAGGAACCCGGACGAGGCTCAGCCGAAGGGCAGATACTCGTTCGGTGAGGTTGACTAACCCGATCTCGTTATGCGGCTTCTACGCGCATATTTTGGCCGAACCTACGGGCTCGGAAAACCCACGTTAAAGCCAGCCTTGTGCCTCATGCAATCCTCGTGTGGGGTTCGCTAAATATACTAGCTGCAATCTGTTCCAACTGTGCTGTCGAACTCTCTGCCTTTGAACCCGGACAGGGCTATGCCAAGGGGCAGAGTCTCGTCCGGGGAGGTAGACAGTCCAGAACCCGTTTATGCGGGTTCTACGGGGAATTTCGGAACGAGCCTACGGGCTCAGATGACCCACGTTAAACTCGGCCTGATGCCACATCTACCCTCGTTTAGCTAGTAAATATTGACTAGCTGGGATATGTTACCCAACTCTTAGCTGTTGGGCAGAGAGGAACCCGGACGAAGCTATGCCAAAGGGTAGAGTCTCATCCGGGGATGTAGCGAAATCCGATCCCGTTTATGCGGAGTTTACGGGGAGTGTTTGGACGAGTCTACGGACTCTGGTGTCCCCACATTAAATTCGGCCTTGTGCCACTTCCTATTCCGTGGAGAGGTTGGTAAATATTTCTAGCTGGGATCTATTACTCAGGTCTTATCTGCTGGCGAACTCTCTGCTTTCGGGCAGGGCCTCGCCCGGGTTCGTCTGTGCCGAAGGGCAGAGTCTCGTCTGGGGGTGTAGACAGACCTGAACCCGTTTAACAATATAGATAGTATTAATATATAACCCCACAAATCAGGACCAACCCACATTTCTCACCCACACAAGGCAGACATGCTTATGGAAGTGTTGAGGCCTCACACATACACACACACACACGAATATACACACTTACACACATCATACTCACTCATTCCCTAATGAGCCAAATGATAACACACACCCATAGTAATATACACGCTTACATAGATCATACTTACTCACTCCCTAAGAACAAAATAACACACGCACATTTAACAGAGACACACCCTCTTTCCAGGAACTAATAAATCTGTCAAAATGACCAAGGGAACTCAGAGCAGTATGGATCCATTCAGCTCTTATCTTAAATAACAATTTAAAAGAGCCTGTTTAACTAACACAAAGTCTGACCAAAATTCATGTTAAAAAACAAACAAACAAAAAACAAATGAAAACTAAAGACAAAAGTTCATTTTCCCAATCAAGACTTTCATTTCTGTAGTTCAGTAATACCAGCAAGCAGAAATTTTTTTCTCCTGATGATGGCCATGTTGGCCGAAACTAGTGGAGGAATCTAAAGGAAATAATAATAAAAACGAAAGAATATTAATATATAACCCAGTGTGTCTGAAGATTTTAATTTTTTAATATATTTTATTGTTATATATATATATATATATATATATATATATATATATATATATATATATATATATATATATATATATTTCCAAGTATAGGATTGGTGTATACGTAATAAATAAATTCTAATAACCAACGAATACTATTCTTAAAAGAGTGGTCAATACAGAGTAGAGCAAATATAATCATTTATTCGAAAATTATAACATAAAAATGTTATAAGATCACTACTAAAATATCCATTTCGTTTCTACAATTCTGGTGTCTTATCAAGTGACAGCAGAACTGTTGAAACGAAATGGATATTTTTTCTAGTGATCTTATAACATTTTTATGTTATAATTTTCGAAAAAATCGTTATATATATATATATATATATATATAGAGAGAGAGATAGATAGATAGATAGATAGATAGATAGATAGATAGATAGATAGATAGATAGATAGATTACTTGATATGGTCTGAAATAAAGAATTTTTTGAACTTCCTGTCAAACTTGAATATTCTGGAAAGCAGAGAATAACCAGGAATATTTACTGGGAGTAAAGCTGAAGGCCAAATAAAGTGAGTGAGTAAACCAAAAATAGAAAGGGGCGTAAGATAAAGATGTTTCTCACCGGGTGTAATTATGTCCACAAAAGAAATGTATATGCACAAAAGCTAAGTATCATCTACCATGTACTCAGTTGTGAAAGTAGAATAACATATATTTCTATTACTTGAAAGCCTCGAAGAAAATTAAATTTCGGAATTAAATGACCCATAAGGTGTTGATATGCCGTTAAAGAAAAGAAAAACAAAGCACACAAACAAACGACGAGGCGCTACAAACGAAGGCATCTATGAGGATTTTCAGTCTTATTTTCAGGGGCTGCTCATCAGGAAGCCCGGAATATGTCCTGCTCAGTTTGACACGTATTTAGCCGACTTTACTTGTCTTGAGACGGCTGAAGCAGATGAGCTCGAAGGGAACACACTGAGACGAAAATTCGACATGCCCTGAAACAGGTCGACCGAGACAAGATTCCGGGGAGAGATGGTCTTTACTCCGAGCTGTAATAGAAAGAGTTTTTTTTTTATCTCCCCAAGCAAGGCGGGAGTGCCACTAGCTCGCAAGGGGTTACAGAGAGTGAGAGCAAGAGTAAAGAGGGGTGTTTGAGGAAAGGATATATAGAAGGACGAGGATCAGGATCGAAGCAGCAGAATTTACATTTGAATATTTGAAGACCATAGCTATCAGGCAAGCAAGTAAGAGGAAGGGATTTCCACTGTCGGGAAGTACGGGAAGCTGTTGGAGTAGAAGAGGCGGTTACATTTAACCGTTTCGACCACGAAATGGTGGGAGTGAGATGCCAACCTAGTAGCACGCTTAAATTCATGCAGTTGGGGTACCTGTGAAAGTAGCTTGTCGGAGCAGTTGCCATGAAAATACTTGCAGAAAAGAATTGAGAGAAGCCACAGCACGTCTGTGAGAAAGTGACTGTAGACGAGATGCCAGATCAGGACCTATCACATTGCATAATGTCTTTGTTTTTTTTCCACTGCTGGCACTGATGTTTATCATTGGTTGAAAAATGGTAATTGTTATATACCGTACCTAGGAACACTAATGTTCATAGGCACGGTATATAACAGAGAGCTTCTGCAGTGTCATGCTGGCTGTATGCTTCAGAGTATTGTCATGGAATTTAAAAAGAAAGAAAGATATTCTTGAAATTTAAAAAGAACCCGTCAAAGGTATATATGATAATTTAAAAAAAAAAGAAATATATTCATGTAAGATAAAAAGAAAGAAAGTTAAAAAAAGTGTTGTAACCTAGAAAGGGTTACTGAATGAGGAATAATTAAAACGGAGATCGGAAATGAAATGGTAATCTTTATAACATCAACAAAATACAATACTCGCCAGCGGCGTGAAATAGGTAAACCACTCTTAATGGTGGACTACTTAGACAACATATTACCCCCCCACACACTTACAATAGTGTCCAACGTATCTATGAGGATTGGGACATGCCTAATGGGTATGTCCCAATCCTCATAAATACGTTGAAAACTATTATAAGTGGGGGGTAATATGCTGTCTAATTAATCCACCACTAGCAGTGGTTTACCTACTTCACGCCGCTGGCGAGTATTGTATTTTGTTGATGTTATAAAGATTACCATTTCATTTCCAACCTCCATTTTGGTTATCGCTCATTCAGTAACCTGTTCTCGGTTACAACAGTAATATAACTCAACTCATGGAACAAAGCATTTTTATTGGAATAAATAATTAAGCAATCAATAATGACAATGAGGTATTATGGTGGTTGTAGTAAGAGAGTTTAGTAAGAATGTGTTATTTTGGTGTTAGGAATATTGTTTATATGTTTGGGTCAGCGCTTGTCGCTAGCTAAATTTAAAATTAAGATAGATGAAAACAGTCCTTTTCCCCATCCCCTTTTTTAGGCCTTGTACCACATTTTCTGTATATTTCACAGAAATAAATGTCGTAATATGCTGTCTAAATAGCCCACCACCAGCAGTGGTTTACCTACTTCACGCCGCTGGCGAGTAGTGTATTCTGTTGATGTTATAAGGATTACAATTTCATTTCCAACCTCCATTTATTTATCGCTCATTCAGTAACCTGTTCTCGGTTACAACAGTAATATAACTCAACTCATGGAATAAAGCATTTTTATTGGAATAAATAATTAAGCAATGGATAGTGACTTAATGAGTAAAAAGTTTTAAAAAAATAACAACGCGGCACAATAGATATAATGACCAGCATTCGGTTCCAAAATTATTTCTACACAATAACATCGAGAATAATTTTTAAAAAATAACCGTTATCGCCCATGCAATAAATGCTAGGATAATACAGTAGACCATGACACCCATAATGCACCAGTGAGTTATATAAAAAATAGCCAAGTCAAGAACACAACAGACAGGGCCTGAAGATCGCGTTCAAGCACGAAACAGACATTTTCAGCTTGGTGATGACCTCTGTGTCCACCATTTACATACGCTCCATTCTATATTTTAAGCAATTTTTCCCCTAAAAATAAAATAAATTAGGACAATATTTTTATCATATATATATATATATATATATGTGTGTGTGTGTGTGTGTGTGTATGTGTGTCTGTGTGTGAAAGTATCTATGGACCGTGTCCAAAGTTTTCAAACTGAGTGCAATCAAAGATTGGATTAACTCAGGAGTTTGCATTATTAGCTTACTGGAAGGATTTATTAAAAAAAAAAAGAAGCTGTAAGGTATCCACGCAATGCGCTTTCATAGGATGGGATTAAAATTGATCAAAAGATAAGGATAGAATTTTCTTCCATACACACAGTGTTGCCTCATGTCATGAGGGGGTGCGAAAAAGCTATGAGTCAAACAAAGACATTAAACACGCAGATGTGATTATTTTGTTCAAACTCATTTGCAATCCATTTCCCTTGTAAGCTAATTGCAATGCATTCCTATAGTAAGACATTTGTGATCAAAACAACAAAGATGAGGATACTAGTCTGAATAATTCATGGAATAATGCATTTTTATAGTAACTCATTTGAAATCCATTTCCCTTGTAAGCTAATTGCAATGCATTCCTATAGTAAGACATTTGTGATCAAAACAACAATGATGAGGATACTAGTCTGAATAATTCATGGAATAATGCATTTTTATAGTAACTCATTTACAATATATTTCCCTTCTAAGCTATTTGCAATGCATTCCTATAGTAAGACATTTGTGATCAAAACAACAAAGATGAGGATACTAGTCTGAATAATTCATGGAATAATGCATTTTTATAGTAACTCATTTGAAATTCATTTCCCTTGTAAGCTAATTGCAATGCATTCCTATAGTAAGACATTTGTGATCAAAACAACAATGATGAGGATACTAGTCTGAATAATTCATGGAATAATGCATTTTTATAGTAACTCATTTACAATATATTTCCCTTGTAAGCTATTTGCAATGCATTCCTATAGTAAGACATTTGTGATCAAAACAACAAAGATGAGGATACTAGTCTGAAAACGTGGGACGAGATTGGATATTGAACGAAATAAGGAAAATTGGGATGACTATAATGCCTATAAACTAAAATGAAATGCAAAATCCGTAAAAAAAAAATAATGAATCCTAAATCTTGTTTAAAGAAAAGCCGTGACGAAATATCCAAGGCCCCCCATCAAAAACAAATATATAGATATTTGAATAAATAAAGACAAGAATAAAAAAATAATAATAATAAACAAAAACTCTACCAAAAAACATCCAGTCTCTTGGATTTTAATAATTATGTAGAAAATAACTTTTTTGACAACTTTTCTTCCTACTCGCTGTATAATTTAAATGTTTCCTTTCCATTTTTTTTATATTCTAAATATATTCTTTTATACGCCCTTTGTTATTATCTCTCGTCTGTTTCTTAGTTTGTTTTTTTTTTCTCCATCAATTTGATTCCACCTTTCTGTAAAAATTCTTTAACATTTTTCGCTTTTTTTTTTTTTAATTCGTCAGCTTCTTTCTTCTGAAATATATATTTTTTTCTTCCATTCTTTTTTATTATCATCACCAAACACCGCTGATTTTAAACAATATTATTTCTACTGTTTTTCAACTCGCTATCTTCCGTTTTGAAAAAAAAACAAAAAAAAAAAACAAAAAAAATACATATCTGAGTTTTGTCGGACACAGTCTTCCCGACAGAAAATTATAGTTGAGTCAATATTTCTTTTTTTTTTATTGCAAACATGTTACTTGTACAGTTCTTTCCATTTTTGAATTTTATTTTCCGCTGTTATCACGAAAAATATTTTCCGACATATTACGGAGTTTGTTTGTTTTTTCTCGCCATTATTAAAATGCTATTATTAAAATAAGCAAATAGAAATCTAGGTGCGGCACACTGTTATTTAAGCCATTACCTATCCGGTGTTTTCCGAATATAGACTGATTGTTAAGTTTATGGGGTACATAAATTATCAGACTGGGAGCTTTGACGTGGTGTAATGGTTAACAAGCGTGTCTCGCTAGATTACTTGCGACTGAGTAGTGAATTCAGTCCTCATTGGGTGCTCCACACTTTCGGCCTTGTGCCACATCATCTAGAAAATTGCCTTGCATTATTAGACTGTATCAAAAGTAATTTCGTTTTTTACTGCATTTTTCACCTCCAAAGCGTATTTCATAGACACATCTTGAGATTAATTGTGACCTCAATGTGTTTGTTCTTTATTCTCTTTTCGAGGCTTAGAAAATGCTAAACCGAAAATCATATCGAAGGGTAACACCTGCCCAAATGAGTCAGCTTTCCCGTGGGTAGTTGCAATATCGGGTATATATTCTATCAGTGCAAACCTTCTTTTTTGCTATCCGCACGGCGATATCTCGTACGATCATCAAAGTTAACCAGAGTCGAATCTGCTCAGTACATAGAGGGGTGGTCGCTTGGGAGTACTAATTGCAGTAAACTTGGTGCTTATAAGCTATTTGTAATGCATTCCTATGGTAAGATATTTGTGATCAAAAGAACAAAGATAAAGATAATAGTCTGGATAATTCATGGAATAATGCATTTTTATAGTAACTCATTTGCAATCCATTTCCCTTGGAAGCTATTTGCAATGCATTCCTATAGTAAGACATTTGTGATGAAAACAACAAAGATGAGGACACTAGTCTGAATAATTCATGGAATAATGCATTTTTATAGTAACTCATTTGCAATCCATTTCCCTTGTAAGCTATTTGCAATGCATTCCTATAGTAAGACATTTGTGATGAAAACAACAAAGATGAGGACACTAGTCTGAATAATTCATGGAATAATGCATTTTTATAGTAACTCATTTGCAATCCATTTCCCTTGTAAGCTATTTGCAATGCATTTCTATAGTAAGACATTTGTGATGAAAACAACAAAGATGAGGATACTAGTCTGAATAATTCATGGAATAATGCATTTTTATAGTAACTCATTTGCAATCCATTTCCCTTGTAAGCTATTTGCAATGCATTCCTATAGTAAGACATTTGTGAACAAAACAACAAAGATGAGGATACTAGTCTGAATAATTCATGGAATAATGCATTTTTATAGTAACTCATTTGCAATCCATTTCCCTTGTAAGCTATTTGCAATGCATTCCTATAGTAAGACATTTGTGATCAAAACAACAAAGATGAGGATACTAGTCTGAATAATTCATGGAATAATGCATTTTTATACTAACTCATTAGTAATCAATTTCCATTTAATTAATTTGCAATGCATTCCTATAGTAAGACATCTGAGATGAAAACTACACAGATGAGGATACTAGTCTGAATACTTTAAATTTTCGATACTTTAGATTCGATCTTCGACTACCTTTGACTACTGACAGTGAAAAGTAATGAGAAAAATTTACTGAGGAGAAAGGTCAATAAAAGAATAATTTCCAGAAACACAGAAGATAGCAATTATCATTGCATTTAAATCTATCGGATGGCTTTTAAGCTACAGTTACATATACGTTTCCAGTTTAGAAAGATTTCAAAAGCGTTTTCTCGGCAATTTGATGTACGTATCTCTTACTTTCCTCACAAACAATTATTTTTATTTCATGAGTTACTTTCGCTGGGTTTCGCAATAATTTCAATTATTGCCAAATTTATTTCCAAGTTATAAAAATTGTTATCGTACAAAAAATTCGCCGCGAAAAGTCACATAAAAAATTAATTTCGTGGCTTTTAGATATTAACCATTTAGTCACAAAGAAGCGTCTGGTTAGCAGAGTCCGAATTACCGATTATAAACACACCTTCGACAACTTTTCTCGATCGATTATTTCTGCTCACGAAACACATTGAAATTATAGAAAGACATATTATGAAATGAATTAAGTCCGACAATTATTTAATATATTTACTGTTTATACGTTATTTTTATAGATGGAATTTTCTTTTAAGTAAGGACTCTGTTTTTTTTAATTAAACAGTTTCAATTACATTTATCGACCTGAATGTTCGAGAAATTTCGTAGAAAATATGTGTCGAAGGTGTGTGTTTATAAACAGTAATTTTTAACTTGCTAACAGCACATCAGATCAAATGACAGTTCCCAGGAAGGTTACAGGTTCAATTCCTGTCGGCGCATATTTCACGAACATTCAGGCCGGTAAATTAATGCTATTTAATAAAAAAAACAAAACAAAAAAA
Organism: Acanthosepion esculentum; assembly: GCA_964036315.1. NCBI lineage: Eukaryota > Metazoa > Mollusca > Cephalopoda > Sepiida > Sepiidae > Acanthosepion > Acanthosepion esculentum. Next base: position 23,157,480 of record OZ038502.1, on the reverse strand, counting down.
ACAGAGCATTTACTTCAATAAATTAAGAACATGCATATACACACGCACACAGACACATATATATATAAAAGTATAATTTTAAGGTGTACTATATTTATGGGATAAAGTGCTCATTATCAGAGATAGAGCGTATGTATATATAAATATAAAAGTGAACATGGAAGTCAACACTCAGAGGCGACAGACTGTTTCGTGCTGGATGCATGAGGCGGCTTGACGATTGCGTCTAGCATGAAACAGCCTGTCGCCTCTGAGTGTTGACTTCAATGTTCACTTTTTATTTTTATATATATATATATATATATATATATATATATATATATATGAAAACTACAGACAAATGTTCATTTTCTCCATCAAGACATTCATTTCTGTAGTTTACTGCTACCAGCAAGCAGAAACATTTTTTTCTCCCGATGATGGCCACGTTGGCCGAAACTAGTCGAGGAATATAAATGAAATAATAATAAAAACGAAACAATATTAATCTACAACCCAGTATGTCTGAAGATTTTAATTAATTTTTTAAATAATTTTTTTAATAATTTTTATCGTTCAAAAAAAAAAAAAAATTTATATATATATATATATATATATATATATATATATATATATATATATATATATATATATATATATATATCAGCATCCTGAACAAATACCTGGCTTATCTCCCTTATTTTTGTTTTAAAAGCAGAGTAGACTGGCCTCTCTCTTTTAAAATAGTCCGTATCTAGATGAAGGTCTACCCTGGATTCAAAACCGTGGACAAATTAATGGGAACCTTCTCTAATATATTTCCTAAAAAGTCCATGTAACTTCGAGAAAAATAAAACGAAGCTGCTTATTACCGTGTTCGCCTACATCCACACGGAGCAGTGAATCAGGGCGGCAATTTCATTTAAATCAATCTTTCCTATAAAATCGTGAAATGATGGTCGTTCGGAACGGGCTTTCTTCCAGATCCTTTCATACAAACGCGAGTGTTCCCCAAGGCTCTATGCTGGGTTCAACACTGTTTCTGAAGTCATCCTAGTGTCATCAGTTCCCAAGTAGGCATTTATACAGATTACACTACCAGTTACTCCTGTCTCAGTAGCAAATCCGTCAGCGCTGACAAAGTTAACATGGCCGCTGTTCTCGAAAACAACCCGCAGTCAGTCATTAACTGGGGAAGGAAATAGCTTTGGAAAACACTTCCAAAACTATTCTGTTCTCATTTAATCACCACAGAGAAACTTCCCTGCAAACTATCAACACGGTTGATGCTCGACTCCGGGAGGACGTCCCATTGCGCTTTCATGGCCTCACGTTTTTGACTGACTTGATGTCGAACAGCTATATTGAATCAGTCGTTGTGGCGTGCTAGAAGGTTTATTTCTCGTCAGAATTAATCTTACACATCTTAAAAATCTACCATTTATCCGTGCATTGAATACTTTTGTCATATCTGGTGTCCCTGCTGTTCATCTCGAGGATCTCGACAAAATTCAAAGAAGGATCTGCAATATAGTCGATCCTGATCTGGCATCTCTACATCAGTCACTTTCTCAACGATGTGATGTGGCTTCCCTCTATTTTTTTTTTCTACAGATATTTTTTCCTGGTTCCCAACTACATGAATTTAAACGTGTTACTAGGTCCCTCCCTTTAACTGTTAAAATAGTTAAATGCACCCGCCCTTCTACTACAAGAGTTTTTTGTTTCTCGCACTTCCCGCCTGCGGAAATCCTTTCCTCTTGGTTGCTTCCCTGATAAATAAATCTTCAAAAAATTCAATGCATCATCAACAGCTGTCTTCGGCTGATTTGAACCCTGTTCATCTTGTATCCATTCCTCAATCCCAGCGCTATACCCAATCTTTCCCCCTCACACTCTTTGTAACCCCCTGTGTACTAGTGGTATTGCCGCCTTGCTTGGAGTGAAATATTTAAAAAAAAAAAATTAACCTTCCCTGCCTCCTATCAGAATAGTTGATAGTTAACTCCACGAAAGCGTCTCTATGCGGCTGGTTGGTCTGACGCGTTCTACAGAAGTTTTTTTTTATCGTCCGACTCAATCCTTCAAATGTACAAATCAACCATTTCACCTTGCATTGAGTACTGCTGGCATATATGGTCTGGTGCCACGACCTCTCATCTAGAGGTCCTCAACAAAATCCAGAGACGAATATGCAATGTGATAGGTCTTGACATGGCATCTCGTCTACAGTGACACTCCACAGACGTGCTCTGGCTTCACTCTGTCTTTTCTACAAGTATTTTCATGGCAACTGCTCCGACGAGCTACTATCATTGGTTCCCAAAACTGAATAAATTTAAGCGTGCTACTAGTTTGGCATCTCGGTACCACACTTTCACTGTCGAAATGGCTAAATGTAACCGTTTCTTCTACTCCAAAAGCATCTTCTCTCGCACTTCCTGACAGTGGAACTCGCTGCTACTTACTTGCTTCCCTGATAGCTATAATTTTCAAATATACAAATGTAATGCCAATCGACATCTTCTGATGCCTTGATCCTGATTCCCATCCTTCTCTTTATTCTTTCCCCAAACAACCCTATTTACTCTTGCTCTAAGTCTCTGTAACCTGTTGACCATGTTCACCATAGTCTATGAATATAGAATCCAGCGCAGTACGTAATCTGTTCAATGAAACAACGTTAAAGATTAACACTCACGAGTCAGACACTCTACTGAATCTGATTATATTGCCAATACTACCAGCAGCTGTTCCGTAATTCTTCAGTCTTTGATATCAGAGGCTGGCAATGTATATTCGGAAGAAAAAAACATGGCCGCCTGTATACACGTTGTTGTAAATATTTTGAGCCTTCTGATTGGTTAACACTTCTATTGGTGAACGATAAAATGAGTCAGCTCATTTTGGTTGGCAAACTAGTACACAAAACGTACCCCAAAACTCCAACATAACCCCTTGCGTTCTAATGCCACTCTCGCCCTGATTGGGGTGATATCCTTAAAAACAAACTTTTAAAAAGAAAACATACAGCATTCTAATCAATTATTTTCTTTTGTATGTTACCAAAAGCATTTGAATAATCTATAAATGATAAATTTACATCGTTTTGCATTTGTATTGCGTTTTTCGATAGTATTCTGAGCTTAAATATCGTATTCCTTGTTCCAGTGACTTTAGCAAAACTGAATTAAATCTAGGTAACTATTGCAATTGACATCGTTCGTTATTAAGTGCCATTTTTCTGAGCTCTTTGTAACTAGAATTCGTCTGCTTGTCTCCTGGGAAAATGTCGAAATCACCCTGCAGTATAAATTTGAAAAGATAGATTTTCATATGCAAATTCATTAAAATTTGGCCCACACGATTCTACCCCGTAAAGCATTGACAAAGAGAAAGACATTTTTCTCAGTGTGCATCAAAAGTGCTCTGTTACTTCGAGCGAGATCGTCTTGTCTTTGACTTCCTGTCAGTTTCGTTCCTCCCACCTTCTCCTCACATCTACCCGTCCAAGATCTGTATATATGGCCTACAGGTATGGTATTGCGCAAAGGGTAAAATCCCGCGTTTGTCAGACACCTTTATACAAATCTGCGGCAACAAGGAAGACGGGGTTCTTGTATTGTATTGTTTCGAGAGTTAGTTCCATTTTCGATATATTCTTAGGCTTCTTTCAACAGTTGCAGAAGACAGGAAGTATGTGCGCGTCTGGGGGAAGGGTACGAAGAAGAGTGGGCAAGCGCTTTCAAAGATAAAAAGTCACAGGACATTGTTTGTTTTTGTCCGGAAGCCATTTTCCCTCCTTGTTGGAGACGAGTGATAACGGCGTCGCTATTGTTGGACTGTCTGTCTACCAGGTCGCTTTCTAGTTTCATTTTGTTTGTTCCTGGCATCTTCATGTTATTCTTTGTGTTTTATTTATTTAGTTTGATTTCCAATCTTTAACGTGGTTGAATCGGGCCTTGTAAATGGCGGTTAAAGATTTTTTTTCGTTATTCATTTTTCTTTTATATATATATATATATATATATAGATACACACACACACACACACACACACACACACACACACACACACACACACACATATATATATATATATATATATATATATATATATATATATATATATATATATATATTCGTCAGAGTTTGTTTCTTTTGCTTTGTTTTTCTTTTGTACATATATTTTTACAGTTAATTTTTCATTCTTCCATATTTCTATATCTTCTTTTTCTTCCCATCCATTTTTTTATTGCCTTTTCTTCTTTTTCTTTTTCTTCTTATATTATTATAAATATAATTGTTATCATTCTCCTCTTACTTCTCCATCTTGCTATTGTTTTCTTTCTTCATCTTATTATTATAATTCTCCTCATACTACTATTTCTTCACCTGCTCCTACTTCTTCTCATTATTATTATTATCACGTATTCCTGTTACTTCTTCTCCTTTTTCTTCTTCTTCGTTTTATTATTATTATTATTATTATTCTTTTATTTTTAATATTATTTTTAGTATTCTCCTTTTACTTCTTTTTCTTTTTCTCTCCTTCCCACCTTCTTCTTCTTCTTATTATTATTATTATTACTGTCCTCTATTTCTTCTTCATTTTTTTCTTTCCTCCCCTTCTTCTTTTCTTCTTCTTCGTATTCCTCCTTCACCTTCTTGTTTTCTTTTCTTCTTATTATTAATATCATATTCCTCTTACTTCTTTTTCTTTCCTCCTCCTCTTCCTCCTCCTTCTTCTTCTTCTTCTTCTTCTTCTTCTTTCTTCTTCTTCTTCTTCTTCTTCTTCTTATTATTATTATTATTATTATTAATGGTACCTTTTCAACAGCTATTCTGAGAAAAATCACCATCGTTCTTCCCCTGTTTTTTTTCATCGTAAAATCTTGTCTTTCTTTTCTACCTAAAGTAATTTGCTTTCTTCATATTTTTTCACTTCCTCCTGGCTTACGGCCGTTTCACACTGACACACCAGTTCTCGTTCGATCTCCGTAGTCAAGCCCTTGTTAGTACCAGGTTTGTTCTTACCGATTGAATACCGAGGGAATGTGGGTGGTTTGCTACAAAATAACAAGCATAACGGGTCAGACATGGTGGAACCAAGAAATGCAGTTCATCTGAGCACTTTCCATAGTAATAGCGATAGAGCAGTGAGAGACTCGCCACACCCCGCCTGTGAGAGAGAGGTTTGAGGATGGAAAATAATTCTTCTCCATCAAGGACTCAGAGACGCTTCTAAACTCTATCATGATATGACAGTACTGATAGTAGGCCCAAAAAATGAATTTTAAAATCCCTTACAGCAAAGGAGAGTGAGGAAAAGGGACTAAACATAAAATACAAGACAAATCAAAGGAGGTACGGAAGCGTTTTGACAGAGGACGGTAAGTGCGACACTGTGATCCGTAGACTTATTTAGAGTGCCATGGACGCACCCCAAATGCTGGGCAGAGTATTGCGAGACAGGAGGATTCCTTTGGTAATAAAGAAAAGTGTACTGAGCCGTTATGTGACATCTGTCCTCCTCTACGTCAGTGAATGGTGGACGGTCTCCCCAAAGATGAAGCAGAGACTTGAGGCCACGCAGATGTGGTTATACATAAGCATGCTTAGGATATCATGGACCGAGTGCGGGAGCAACGTGAGGTCTTAGACAGGATTGCAAACAAGGAGGAGACTTATATGTAACACCACGAAGAGGCAGCTGAAGTTTTTGGAGCACGTAATGTGGAAGCAGGGCGTTGAGAATCTGATTATTCACGCATCGAATAGAGGGAAAGAAAGACAAGGGAAAACAGCACATGACATACCTAGCGGGCGTAAGCAAGTGGAGGACAGAACGTGGTCTGGAGGAGGTGGCAGAGGGAAAGAACTTGTTGAGAGCTGCAAGGGGTCGAGGGAGAAGCAGAGCTATGATCACCTACGTCCTGATAAGTCACAGCACTTAAAAAGACTCCATTTTCGAGTTGATCTGGCTCTTATGCGGTAACCTTGCTTGTGGGTATCGTATAATGAATAACGGCTTGAAATGAGAAAGCGGAGAGCCGAGTTCGAATTCCAGTGGTGTTATAATCATTTACGTACAAATACTCTTGGGAAAGATATGATACTATCTCTTTTCCGCTCTAGCTATGGCTTCAATGTTAGGACTTTATTATATCAAGGAATTTTTAATACCGTATTCATTTGCCAAAAATAATTATTGTAACAATTCTAAAAATAAGTTTATCCATAATGTCACTTAAAATTTAAAAAATAATACAAAAGTAAATGAACTGACAAATATGTGGTAGTTGTCACAAAATATACACTATTTACATTATTCGGACTATTGACTTCATCCTTGTCGCCATATTTATTATTACAACGTTTCGGCTGTTGTACGTTCCGGCCTTCTTCAGTTGGTTGGAATGTCGAACTGAACCCTATATTTCGCTCACTGGGGTAGACTGTTCTAGTTCTATGTGACATGTTTAATGGATGTCAGTTATCAGTTATCTCCTGTTAATTCACCTCTCGAAGTTCTCCACTGCCTTAACCGGGTGATGAACTCACACTCTTTGGGTCCTGTCACTGGATCTAACTAACGCCTTTATCCACTGTGCGATGTGTCCTTGAGGACATTTGTGTATGAATTTCTGGGCACAGTGGATAAAGGCGTTGGTTAGATCCAGTGACAGGACCCACAGAGTCTTAGTTCAATATCCGGTTAAGGCAGTGGAGAACTTGGAGAGGGGAATTAACAGGAGGTAACTGACATCCATTAAACATGGCATGTGAACTAGAACAGTCTACCCCAGTGAGCGAAATAAAGGGTTCAGTTCGACATTCCAACCACTTGAAGAAGGCCGAAACGTTGTAATAAATATGGCGACAAAAATGGGGAGAATAGTCCGAATAATGTAAATAGTCTACATAGTACCTCATCCCAGAAATATAGACAGATAAAAAATGAGGAGTATATATTGGAGTTTTGAACTGATTTAATACACTTCTATATGGGCATCATTAGGTGCACGAAGCGCATCAAGACGGGACTTGATTTCTTGCCATGTTCTTTGTAACATAGTCTCATCAAAGGTGGCATTGGCATCAGTGATCTTTTGCTTTAGATTAATGATGTCCCATATCTTTGTTTGATACATGATATCTTTAACATAACCCAATAGATAGAAATCCAACCACAACGTTCTCTGGAACGAGGTGGTCAGAGATTTGGACCATCCCTTCCAATCTCCCGGTCTGGAAATGTTAGGGGTTCATTTAACAGTATATATATATATATATATATATATATATATATATATATATATATATATATATATATATATATATTATAACCCTCATTTACCACCACTTGATGAGATGCGATGATATGCATCGAAACATGAATGCATTTATGTTGTGGTTTACATATTTTCGTATGTAATATCCTATAATATATATATATATATATATATATATATATATATATATATATATATATATATGGTGTTCATAAAGTATCTTTACATTTTAAACAAATTATTACAAGACCAAATGAACAGAGAAATATGGGGAAATTGGTACAAAATGACCAGTACATATTGAAGTTATTTTTTTATCTAATTTAATGAACCACAATATGGCCACCATTAGTTACACGAACCGCATCAAGATGGGACTCGATTTCTTGCCATGTTCTTTGTAACATAGTCTCATCATTGGTGGCATTGGCATCAGTGATATTTTGCTTTAGATCAGTGATGTCCCGTACATTTGTTCGATACTCGACATCTTTAACATAACCCCATAGAAAGAAGTTCAGGGAAGTGATATTTGATGAACCAGGTGGCTAGGGAATTGGGCCTTTCCTTCGAATCAACCGGTCTGGGAATGGTTGTTTGGGGAACTGACGAACAAGCAGTCCACAATGTGGTGGTGCATCATCTTGCTGGAAAGTGATGGTTGGTTGAAGGTCATCTAGTTGTGGTACCATATCAATTGCATTTGTAGTATATATTTTTTTTAAATTGTAAAGAGACTTTATGTATGTTTTGGCTTTTGAATAACCTACAAAATGTTGATATGACGTAAAAAAATAACGCTAATCAATCAATCGAATATTAAAGAATGCAGTAGAATCACCTACCACAAAATGATAAGTCATTAGCTAGATGAAGACACAATTGCCACCAGTGCCTTACAATTATGTGGGAAGTATTTCTAAGAGACATTTCTACCGCACGCTGTACTTGGCCCTTTCTAGATTGCCCACAATGCATCCTTTCTCCTTTGGCTGTCATTTCCTTTCCCTCTATTTTATTGTGGTCACTGTAACTAACGTCGTTTGTCTCTTATTTCGTTTCTTCTGTCTTTCCGTATTTGTCTTTTACTCTCTCACCTGTTACAAGACATTTATTTCAAACTTTCATTTAAATATTTATCTTGACTGAGTTATCAGCTTCAAATTTTATTCCTCTTACCCTTGCTTTAAAAAGTTATTTTTCACTAGTGTTTATCCGTTCCTCCACTGTTTCTTGAATCGTCTTTTCTTCGTTCCTCCAATGATTCTAGAATCTTATTTTCTACCTTCTTCCAGAGATTCTTGAATCTTCCTGTATTCATCCCCCCCCCCGGTGTTTATCGAATCTTGTTTATTCTTCCAGTGTTTCTTGAATCTTCATTTCTTCATTCTTCCAGGGTTTCTCGAATATTCTTTTCTTCATTCCTCCAGCATTTCTTGAATCTTCCTATCTACAATTTTCCACCGTTTCTTTTCTTCATTCCTCTAGCGTTTGTTTAATATTCCGTTTCCATTTCCCCAGCGTTTCTTGAATGTTCCTTTCTTCATTCTTCTATCGTCTTTCGAATATTCTTTTCATCATTCCTCCAGCATTTCTTGAATCTTCCTTTTATTAAATCTACTATCATCTTTCGAATATTCTTTTCTTCATTCCTCCAGCATTTCTTGAATCTTCCTTTCTTCAGTCTTCCACTGTTTCTCGAATATTCTTTTCTTCATTCCACCAGCATTTCTTGAATCTTCCTTTCTTCAGTCTTCCACTGTTTCTCGAATATTCTTTTCTTCATTCCTCCAGCATTTCTTGAATCTTCCTTTCCTCAGTCTTCCACTGTTTCTCGAATATTCTTTTCTTCATTCCTCTAGCATTTCTTGAATCTTCCTTTCGTCAATTTCTTCCTCTGTTTCTCGAATATTCCCCCAGTTCTAAATTCCTGCGGTCTTAATTCTTCCATTGTTTCTTGAATATTATTTGCTATACTTCTTTTGTGTTTCTTGAATCTTAATTTCTTCAGTCATCCAGTGTTTAATGAATCTTCGCTCCTCATACCTCCAGTTATTACTAAAGCTTTTTTTCATTCCTCCAGACGTTTGTGCTTTTTCTTTCTTCCACCTCATTTTATGATTTCATTTATTCATTTATACAGTGTTTACTGAAAATTATGTTACATTGTACCAATTGACGATAATGGGTATGTCCCAGTCCTCATAAATGCGGCGGGATATACTTTCTGGAGGGATTCCCCACTAATTCACCATTAGCAGTGGATTACTTACTACACGCCGCTGGCGAATCTTTTATGTTGTTAATGTTATAAAGATTACCATTTCATTTCCTACCTTCGTTTTGTTTATTCTTATTCAGTAACCTTTTCTAGGTTACAACAAATTGCATTCTTCCAAAACATCTTCATTATTTCTTTCGTTGTTCTTTCAGAGTATCTTAATTCGTGTTTCTTTTATTCTTGCAATTCTTAAGCTTCCTCTCTTCATTCTGATTGGGCACCTTAAACTATTTTTCATTCTCACGGCGATGGTTGAATCTTAAATTCTTAGTTCTTCTTGAATCCTTTTTCTTTCTCATTCCTCCGGTTCTATTTTAAATATTTCCTTCTTGATTCCTTCAGTAGTTCTTGAATTGTCCATTCTTCATTCTTCCAGTGATTCTTAACTCCTCTTTACTTTAACCATTCTTCTGTGATCTTTTTTATTATTCTACTAATATTTATAATATTCTTTCCCTGTCCTGGGTAAGACGATAAACTACGTCCAGCAACAAGGCCTCTGATCAGGAGGTTTTGAGGAATGTGGAACCATCTCTCAATTGCTGTTGTTCCCAGGTCTGCCCTGATCCGGTGTGGTAGCACCTGTTAGGGTCCCAGATATGAGCAAATAGTTAACTCCGAAACTGAGGTAAAAACACCATGAAAGTCTAAAAACAGGTTTTAATACCAGAAATACTTTGTAAAAAAATTATTTCCAGCAATAAATTTTTGAAGAAAAAAACTATTACCAGCAATACATTTTTGAAAAAAATATTACCAGCAATGTTTTTTTAAAAATAAATATTACTAGCAATACACTTTTGAAAAAAAATATTACCAGCTATACATTTTTGATGAAAAATATTAGCAGCAATACTTTTCTGAAAAAAAATTATTACCAGATATATATTTTTGAAGGAAAAATATTACCAGAAATAGATTTTTTGACAAAACAAAATATTGCCAGCAATAAATATTTTGTCGGTATATCAACCTCAATGGGTTATTTAAACCATTTATATGCCGTAAAACAAACCAAATCAAACCAATTCTTTCCTTCTTAATTAATTTATTTCCACCTCAAGTGAGACAGGGGTAGTTTCTAACAACACCACAAGTTTGTACAAAACCAAAACGTTGACCTAAAACCTTGAGTCATGTTCCTAAATAGCCTCTTGTGATGAAGACTTTCGCATAGATTGCATGAACGGCGGCAAACCCGTTTCGAAACATCAAAGCTGTCAGCAGTATACAACCTCTTTCAATCGTTAAAAATCTTTGAGCGAGGGAAGCAGGTAGGTCTTAGGAAGGATCATCTTTCTCTGAACAGTCTCGACAAGCGCCAGAAAAATAACGAAGAACTGTAACAGATAACGCTAATGTCAGTCGAAGTGAAAATAGTGACATAATCAAGACGCTTACATTCCAAACGATACCAATCGAAAAAATAGGAAGGAAGACAACGTTATTTGTGTAATGATTGCTTGCATTTAGTATACTAAAGCAATGTATTTTCCTGAAAAACCGTTTTAATACAAATATTTTATAAGTTTCAAGCAAGAATAGCACTAGTAACTCGGTCAGTGAATGTCGAATGTTTCCTTATAAGGAGACGGTTAATATTATTAGTATTATTGTATTATACATTACCCCTTAATTCTCCTCTTAATTCTGCATCCTGGGTAAGACGATAAACTACATCCGCGTTCTGGGTAACACGTAAACTACATCCAGCAGCAAGGCCTCTGATCAGGAGGTTTTGAGGAGCATGGAACCACCTCTTAATTGCTGGTCTTCCCAGATCCATCCTGATCCGGCGTGGTAGAACCTGTTAGGGCTCCAACTATGGGCAAATATTTAACCCCCAAAATGGAGTCAAAACGCTATGAAAGTGTAAAAATAGGGCTTGAAAATAGCAATACATTTTTGCAAAATGTTACTACCAGCAATTAATTTTTTAAGATAAAAATATTACTACAAGCAATATATTTTTTAGTAGCAATGCATTTGTTTTTCAAAAAATATTACCAGCAAAACAGTTTCGGAATAAATATATAAGTGGCAATACATTTAAAAAAAATATTACCAGCAATAAAAATCATGTCGATATTAAATAACCCATTGAGGTGTTGATATGCCGTAAAACAAAATAAACCAAACCATCCCATAATTCCTTTAATTTATAATTAAATTTAATTGCTTTATTTCTTTTTAATTAATTGATTGGTTTATTTGTTTTTTCAGCTTATCAACATTTCATAGATTATAAAATATTTTTAGATTGTAAGAAGGTTGGATGAATAATGATGATTTACTGATACAAGTCAAATGGTATGAAGCTATGAATTGGTTTCTTCTCCCCCCAGCTATGGATTAATTAACCCATGGCTGGACGGAGGAGCTGGCGCCATAAATTTCCCCAGGGTATTTGCGCTTATGAAAAATCCGACTGGAATTCGAACACGGCTATTTACAATTCTTCACTGGTAGACTTTACACCATCTGCACATCCAAGCTTACAGCCTCTGGTGTTTCTAACCGGTCATCACTCTAGGTCAGGTATGGGCAAACTTTTTCGAGTAGTGGCGCGCATGATCTATGGCATAATCGCAAGGCAGACCGCACTATTAAAAAGAATGAAGCTAATTTTTAGTAGTAGGCGCCTCAGCAACTTTCACTACAGAAGACCATATGCGTAAGAAATGGGAGGAAAGTTTTAGAATTTTTGTTTTATAATTAAAAAAATGAAGTCTTGGTATAATCTTATCACTAATGACACTATGGTCATCACATGTCGCTGCGTGGGATTTATTTCTCACCTATCCATTTGAAAAAAGAAAAAATTTGTTCTTTAGAGAAAACATTCTTATGAACGTCTCTTGTTTAAAAAGCAAACGATGTTTACACGTACGATCTTCCTTAGTGAAAATTGTCAATGGTTTAAAACACTGGCAACGTTAGTTTCTCCTTAAGGTTGTCAAATTCAAGAAACATTGGACTTAATAATTGTTTATGGATGTGGTCGTGTATGAGAGAAATTTTGAGTGAACAAGTGAGAATGAAACAAAATAAAATTTGAAGAAACGTCATTTTCCATATGAATTTAAACGAGCCATTTAGAAAGACCAAACGAGACGCATGTGGCCAGCGGGTCGCAGTTTGCCAATGTCTGCATTATATTCTCGTTGCATTTTTGAATGATGCTTTCTTTGTTCCTTGTGTCTCGTTTTGATATCGTCACGTGATAAAATGAAATAGGGTTTACCGCCATTACTTTAAAATCTACTTTCTTTCCTCCACGTCTAAATCTATTCTTTTTTCTTTCTTTAAATTTTAACTTTTTTTTTTCTCTTTCCTATTAATCGACTTACTTCTTCATTATTTTTCTTCTTTAACCTTTCTTCATTTTTTTTTTCATATAATTTATTTTTTGCTATTTTCCTTTCACTGTTTATCCATCTGTTTCATTCTCTTTAATTCTTTACACATCTGTTTCATTCCCTTTAATTCTTTACACATCTGTTTCATTCTCTTTAATTCTTTACACATCTGTTTCATTCTCTTTAATTCTTTACACATCTTTTTCATTCTCTTTAATTCTTTACACATCTGTTTCATTCTCTTTAATTCTTTACACATCTGTTTCATTCTCTTTAATTCTTTACACATCTGTTTCATTCACTTTAATTCTTTACACATCTGTTTCATTCTCTTTAATTCTTTACACATCTGTTTCATTCACTTTAATTCTTTACACATCTGTTTCATTCTCTTTAATTCTTTACACATCTGTTTCATTCTCTTTAATTCTTTACACATCTGTTTCATTCTCTTCAATTCTTTACACATCTGTTTCATTCTCTTTAATTCTTTACACATCTGTTTCATTCCCTTTAATTCTTTACACATCTGTTTTCTGTCGTTCATTTTTGTCCTTGAGTTTTTCGTTCTTCTTCCTTTTTTTGTTTTTCATCGATTAGTACAACTTTTCAAATTCCTTCGATTACCTTTTTTTTCTGTTTCTTTGTTTCATCTTTTTTTTGTTTTTAGCTTTCTTTTTTCTTTTCTTATCTCTTTCATTTTTATCTTTATTTTAAACTCTGGGTCTTTTTTTCGTTTTCCTAGTTTTTTTCTTCTTTTCGCCCTTTCCCAAATTGTTAAAAACTAGAAGTCAAATTCCTTCCTTATCTTTCCTCTTCTTTTTCAATTTCTTCTTCATATTTTCTTTCTTCTTTAGCATTTCATTCCATTTAATTTAACTCCTTCGATTCGTTTCTTCTTCATTTTCTTTTCGTGTTTTTTTAAAAAAATTATGCCTATCCTTCTGATGATTAGAAATTCTCACTCTTTCTTTCTTTCTTTTTTCTTTTATTCTTTTTTCTTTCTTTCGCCATATTTTAATACTTTCCCTTCATTATAGTTTTCCATTCTTTCTTACTTCTCATTATAGATCTTTCTTTCTTTTTTTTCTCTCTTTTTATTTTCTTTCTTTCTTTCTTTCTTTTTCTCATTATAATTCTTTCTTTCCTTCCCCTCGTTATAATTTCTTTCTTTTCAATATAATTATTTATTCCTTTATTTCTTCTAATTATGGTTCTTTCTTTCTTTTTCTTTCTTTCTTTCTTTCTTCCCACTCGTTCTTCCTTTTCTTTCTTTCTTTTTTTATTTTTCTCACTATAGTTTTTTTTTATCCTTTTTACTTTCTTTCTCTCTATCTTTCTTGTTCTCGTTATAATTATTTATTTATTTCTTCTCATTATAGATTTTTTCTTTCTTTCTTTCTTTCTTCTCATTATAGTTCTTTCTTTCTTTCCCTTCATTATAATTTCTTTCTCTTCAATATAATTCTTTCTTCCTTTATTTCTTCTAATTATGCTTCTTTCTTTCTTTCTTTTTTCTCATTATAGTTCATTCTTTGTTCGAATTCCTTCTTCCTTTTCTTTCTTTCTTTTTTATTTTTCTCATTATAGTTTTTCTTTCCTTTTTTTCTTTCTTTCTCTCTAGCTTTCTTTCTTCTCCTTATAACTATTTATATATTTATTTATTCTCATTATAGATTTTTTCTCTCTTTCTTTCTTACTTCTCTTTATAAATCTTTCTTTATCTTCATTATACTTTTCTTTCTTTCTTTCTTTCTTTCTTTCTTTCACCTCATTATTGTTCTCTTCATTCATTCTTTCCTCTCAGATTTCTTTATTTTTTCTTTCTTTCTTTCTTTCTTTCTTTCTTTCTTTCTTTCGTCTCTCCCGCTTTCTTTTCTTTCCTTCTTCTTTCCGTTTTCTTTCTCTCTATATTACTGTCAGCCATGTTTCTCCTTCCCTAACTAGCTACAGAGCAGAAGAAAGTGTCCATTTTTATTCTAATAGATTTCGCTTCTCACATGACCCATTAAGATCGATCAGCGAACATTCGCCTTTCATCGAACCTTTTTTTTCCGCGGCCGAATCCCCAGGCGAAAATTTTCCATCTTTCTCAACCACTTCTGCCCCGTTTATAGATATCCATCCGGTCATTTTTATCCGATTAATCAGAGTATTTTTTTTATTTCTGTTATTCACTCCTCCTCTCAAGCCATCCCTGTTACGTTTGTTCTGGATATTGTGATAAAAGAACAGTCATGTTCACTAATATTTAATACTACTTCAATAACTATTAAACGAGAGAGTACTTTCAACATCAGCAATGGTAATATTAGCCCTTTTCTCATGCGAAAAATGCCATTGCTTTGAGAAAAAGTGCCATTGCTACATTCGATTGAAATTTAAACTTTTAGATATAGCAGATTTTAAGCTATAAATAAAAGATTATATGAACATAAAAGGGACATTTTACAAAAGAATACATCTAATGGGTTGGATATTCCTCGCCGTAACTAGAATGATTTTTTTTTTACATAACAAATGATACTCTGAACAAAAGAGAAAACAATTCACTACGACGTAAATGTCTTAGGAGCGACTTGATCAAAAGGTCATTCACAGTAAATTTGCGCCGGGGCTATTACAACATTGCACCATTCCTGGCAGATCTTTTATTATCATACTGTGGAATAGCTAATAACGAAAGTTATGGAAACAAAAAGGAAAAGAAATAGAATCTAAATGAAATCGACTAGATTATATAACAAAAAATGAAATAAGATATATACATTTTTTGCACCAACATAAGAATTTTGGTCCGATGTGGTCCTAAAGGATAAAACTCGTTACAAGAAAACTTTTCCACTTTGTCATACATTTTACGGAAAAAAAAATTATTCTTGACATATAAAAATTTATATATATATATATATATATATATATATATATATAAAACTGAGTTCGAATTCCATTACATTCACTTACGTGCTAATATCTTTTGGGAAGGTATGACTCCTCATCTTCACTTAACAGTTATTGGTAAATAGCAGGACAGACTTGGTTTTATAGTCTTGGGTGACAACAGGTCTAGGTGAATGGAACTTCTAAAAAGTGTGGTTGGTTCTGCACAAAGCCTTCACGATAATCAAATCACATATGCAGGTATGTGACTGTCGGTTCCTAGGAACTGAGCTACTTGACACTCATACGCCGAAAAACGACGGGTGACTCCAGTACATATATATATATATATATATATATGCCGTTTTCTCACATGAAGTTGAACGTCAAAAAACGACATTATTTTTGCACCCACATAATATATATATATATATATATATATATATATATATATATATATATATATATATATATATATGGACATGAGATTTAAACAGCACGTTCCTACCAAAATCAGGAACAACACTTGGCCTTTGAATGGACTCGTCCCAAACACCTACGGGTCCGCCATATGTGAGCAGATTTTGTGCAGCTAATTTTAGTGTTGACCGGTTCACCGTGTTGTCCCGGTCACACTCGTTATTTCACCTTAAGGTGCTGGAGGCACTTTACATCGGGTCCGGCAAACCTTCCTTGTGCAAACAACGTGAGTGTTTGTCGGGGCTCGCTGTCATTTACCTCTAGCTCCTTTTACACATTTTTTCCCTCCTCCTCCACATTTTATTGTAAATTTTCTGTGTTTTTAATTTAAATTAAATCTCCCGTTGTAAGCCTGATGAGCGGGAGCGAAACCGGTTGCTTCGCCCGTTTTTAATATGTCTAGTAATATCAAGCTTCATACGTTTATTGCTGTGATAAAATTTTGTACCTTCAAAAATATCTTTAAATCTATATATATATATATATATATATGCTGACACTAATATTATCTATCTATCCATATATATATATATATATATATATATATATATATATATATATATATATATATATTTCCAAGGGGATGACATCCAGGTAGAGCAGTACAGAGCAATACAAACTAGACGATAAATTTTCATATATACATCGGCAGTGTAAATTGGCTAGATTTTAAATTTGGATCTTATAACGCACAATGGTGTGAAACCTAATGTGTCTGTCATTTTATCGGCTTTGTGCCATCTAGAAGCGTCCAGTTATTATAGAACCTTGAAAAGCCTTGATTACAAACATTAGTTTTATGTCTGTAATCATTGGACAAAAAGATATCATTTCATGTAGAAAAACGACGCCCATTGAAATTGCTTTTAAAAAGTCAGCTGCTTCCTTAAACGCTCGCTGGTTTTCGCGATTATTTCATCGCGATCGTCATATACAGTATCGCAGTGGCGGCCATCATACAGGGTGTGATGCATAAATTGTCGTCTAAATTACGCAAATATGAAAATAACGTTTGAAGAGATATATTTAACGAAACTGCACAAACCTATCTTGAAATAATAAAGAGTAAATTTATTCAGTAAAATCGACATCCGACTTTTTTTTCCGAATCGTCTGCACTGTCTTCAGATTGACACCCAAACACTCTGAAATGTTCATATAGGAGCTTCTGGCATGCCGTTTTTTTCTAAATTTATGGCACAGTGCATTGCGTCATGGTGATCTTTTTCGTCACAGACGCTGCCCAACTTACACTACTGTTCTGTGCCGTTGACAAACAACGCGCATGTGCGAAATTCAAAATATAAAATGGCGACAAATTACCCATCGCACCATGTATTTTCTTGAAACGAGAAAAGATTTTATGAAGAAACCGTTTCGATCTTTATTTTTTATTTTTTTTCTATCGCCATTCCTTCTCTATAGCAGGATTAATATCTAATTCATTTCAGAAAGAACGAATATTTCTGGCTTTAAGATAAATTGATGATTAAGCAAGAAAAAATTTTTCAGTACGAGCAAATTCTTTAGCGAAAACGTCTGCATTCAGTTGAAAATTTTCGCACTGTAATTAAAGAAAAGCAATAGTCAGTTTTCAAAAAAAAACCCCATTAGTTTCATATACTAAGGCACTTCGTCGTAGTGTAATCTTTAGCGAGCCTCTCTTACAAAAACAATTACGAGTAAATAGTGAGTTCGATCCGCACTAGGTGCTCCATACTTTCGCCCTCGTTCCAAGGTACGCTTAGATCCTTGGGCACTTGGACGTTCTATAATAGTTAGCAATCTGGCTAGATCAATTACGACTGACGAGTGAGTTCGATACTAACTGGGTGCCCCATACATTCGGCCTTGTGCCTCATCTATGCTACGCACTTCAATGGGCATTTCAATGTGGTGTAATGGTTAACAAGCTTGTCACGCTAGATGAATTACAATTGAGTCGTGAGTTCGATCCCAACTAGATAGCCATACGTTCTACCTTGTGCCACATATTCGATTCTCACCTTTGATTTTCACTGGATGCTCGACACTTTCGGCCTTGTGCCATACCTAAGCTTAGACAATCATTTGTGCACTTCAACGTGATGCAACGATTAACAATTTTATGTCGATGGATCAATTACGATTGAGTTATGAGTTCGAACCTCACTGGGACCCCAATTCTACGCTTAAAAAAACAACATAGAATTTCCTATTTTTTATTTAAACTATTTCTATTCTACAATTCTCGTCTCAACGTTTCATACCGTTATACCTCCCGGCCTTCATCAGGTGTATGTCGATCCGTTTAACCTACACGGATTCCTTTATTATTTTTCAGGGGTAGATTGTTCTCGTTACACAGCCCATGTCTAAGGATATCTTCACTTGTTCTTATTTTTAGTACTTACGGACCCAACATGTTGAAACGCTGGTTCATCGAAGTTAAGCAACGTTGAGCCTGGTCATTACCTAGATGAGTGTCTGAGAATACCAGGTGATGTAAGCTCGGATGTGCAGGTAGTATAATGGATAATGGCTCGGAATTTTTAATTGGAAAACCGAGTTTCAATTCCCATTGCATTCGTTATATTCATTTACGCGTAAATAGCATTGGGAGAGGTATAAATCTACCTCTTCTCCCCCAGCTATGGGTTAATTAGAAAGAATTGCATCACTAAACCATGTGTAATTTAAAAAAAAAAAGTAATTTTAAAATGTAAAAATATATTCTGTCTTTGAAAATCCAGCCAAAAATGAATCCATCAATCTTAGTAGGGCTCAATTATTGTTCGCTCAAATTTCTGAGTCCAAGTAAACACTGCCTGGCCCAGGGATTGAACTCACAGTCACCAACTTCACAAACAACATTTTAATCCACCAGGGACGATTCATAGTAAAATATCATCAGGAATCTCTTTGATGAAAATAAGGAACGAAGGGTGTCGAAGTCTAGGAAAAATAAAGTGTTCCCCGATAAATTTACGTAAAGGCTCAGGCAAAATCCTTTCACAAATACGAATATTAGAGTGTAAGATATTTTAAAAGCACTTGCGATAAAAAATAATAATAATAAAAACAAACATTAACGTCGATAAAAAATTGGAGGTCAAATGTTTGAAAATTGCGAAATAACACAAAGCGTCAATGTATCTCCCTTGTTTCTCGATGTAATATTGTAAACCGGAATTTGTTACTTCTTATTATTATCCTCCTCCTCCTTCTTCTTCTTCTTCTTCTTCTTCTTCTTCTTCTTCTTCTTCTTCTTCTTCTTCTTCACATATATAATTCGCTCATGACAAAAAATACAAACAAAAAAAAAAATTTCATGATTTGGGTTAAAGATGTCATACCGAACGACGAAAAGCAAAACGTACTGCTAGCTTTCAAAATGTTGCATTTTCAATTACTGTGTGTGTGTGTGTGTGTGTGTGTGTGTGTGTGTGTGTGTGTGTGTGTGTGTGTGTGTGTGTGTGTGTGTGTGCATATATATATATATATATATATATATATATATATATATATATATATATATATATGTACCTTTCTATCTGAAGTTCACTCACTATCTATCTATATGAGGGGATACATTATCTATCTAGCGAGCTAGCTAGCTATCTGAGCATATTCATCTATCTATCTATCTATCTATCTATCTATCGATCTGATGGTGTTCGCTACCTCTCTCTCTCTATATATATATATACATATATATATATATATATATATATATATATATATATATATATATATATATATATATATATATATGTGTGTGTGTATATATCTTGTTTGTTTAAATCTACCACAACACTTATCTGTGTCCGCCTACACCCACTTTCATATTTGCTTGCTATCATATTAAATAAGTCACTGTTCGTATACAAGGGGAAAAGAAAGAAAGAATGTAAATCATGGACAGCGTACGACAAAAAAAAAAACAAAAAAAAAACGAACTAAAGAAACAACGAATTATCCATTCGCAAATGTATATTTTCCCCGCTCCTATTTCGTGTTATATATTGGTTAGCTGTGAAGGAAACAATATTCGTGAGTTTTGCTGCGGTAAAAATTAAATTCTTTCTGCAAAAACGCCCTGTTTAAAAGCTAACTAGTGAAGAGTGAGCCATATGGTTAATAGCGGGGACAATTTTATAGAGTCCAAAGTGTCGCTATTTTCTATTCTATGGCGCTCTTCTTCGTTACATTTCCATTTCTTTTTATTCCTGTTTCTCTTTTTTTTCTCTCCTTTTTTATTAATTATTTAGAGGATTACTGTGTGAAATTCTATTAGTGTAAGAAAAGGCAAGTAGTGCAATTAATGGGGCTATGCAGGGAAGATAAATGCTAATTGTAGACTTGAAGAAATCAAGATGTAATTAGTGAATGAACGCATAGTTTGACGTATAGAATTGAAGTATACTTTAAAAGGAACAGGAAATCCAATCGTAAACAGGAAACAAGGGATACACTTCTAATCCTGTTGCTCTTTGTCCACGTACTCACGTCGTTTTTCTGCAAATGCATAAAGCATACTTCTATTCTTAAGAATATGACTCTTGTATTAGAGTAGCACTTATTTTGTTAGCTGCAGGAATTACACCAGCTAACAAAATAAGTTAATAAGAGCCCCATTCTATTAACGTACGCGCGATCCATGTGAATGCGATTCCATAATTGCAACAGTTTGGGCGATGTGCGTAAATTACTTTTTTAAATTTTCATATTTCTTTCATATACATATATATATATATGTATGTATGTATGTACGTATGTATCAGAAATATAGTCTTAAGGTGTGCTATATTTATGGGATAAAGTGCTCAATATCAGAGATAGAGCGTGTGTAAATATAAAAGTAAACATTGAAGTCAACACTTAGAGGCGTGGCCTGACGATTACGTCTAGCATGAAACAGACTGTCGCCTCTAAGTTTTGACTTCAATGTTCACTTTAATATATATATATATATATATATATATAAGATTCCCACAATGTTACCTACAAAATTGCCTTGGGAACACTTTATTATTCCTAGACTTCGACACCCATCGTTCCTTATTTTCATCAAAGAGATTCCTGATGATATTTTACTATGAATCGTCCCTGGTGGATTAAAATGTTGTTTGTGAAGTTGGTGACTGTGAGTTCAATCCCTTGGACAGGCAGTGTTTACTTGGACTCAGTAGAAAGTTGTTAGAGTTAGTTCAAACGGGGTTTAAATTTTTAGAATAAATTTTTCTGGGGTTTGGGATGTCACTAAAACGCCATGACAAATCTGCCCATTCTCATTTTATGGCTTATTTCCTGTGTGGTGTTTCGTTAATGGAACAATTACTCCATATGAACTTTTTTTATTCTTGATGTTATCCTTTTTAACCCTTTGAGGCCTGACCACCGCTTTACTGGTGATAGAGAAAAAATGACGTAATGCCCAGCCACCGATTGATCAGTGGTAGAGAAATATGACATAATGCCTAGGCACCGGTTTAACGGTGTATAGACACTTCTATCTATTTTTATATCTACTGTGAAACATTACATACTAATTTATTGTAAATTTTGACTCAAGTGAATGGTTAAAATTGTTCAGGAACGAAGGGCTCAAAGTGTTTATACTGGAACCTGTAAAACTTCGGCAGCTATTCTGCACAAAGACTAAACATCAGTCTTTTCCCAATGTAGAAAGGTATCTTCAAAAGGCTGTTGAAAGTTGAAAATGTGAATGGAGTTTTTAAGAATATTGATTTAGTATAGCTTTCCCGGTTTTACAATTCTATAATTTTCAGAAGTGAAATTGCGATGGAGAGATGTTTGGCTCACATTTAACTGGAATTATTACCGTTTTGGTGCAAAAAAAAAAACGTGACACGGATTGCTATTTGTTTAAAATGCAATCTGAGGATTAGCTGATGATGCATAGCAATTTTTGTGGTTAAAAATTGATGATCATAAAATTTTGATGTCAAAAATTGTGAGTTTCATCGTTCAGAGAGCGTGGCTAGTGACAACGAACTGTTAAGTGGTTCAGGACAACAATGTTTTAAGGAAATTCAAGTGTCAGGAATTCTGTTTTATTGGACCTTCGTGTTTATCTCCAAATGTTCAATGTGCAAGAATTAAATTTGTGCTTGTGTATATGTGTGTATAGAAATCGTTTTAGTTTTTTCCTGTTATGTCGAAATATGGAATATAATAAGAATTGTACCTGAATGCTTATGTGCATATAAATATGTTACGGATTTAAAAAAGGAGCCAGTGCGCAAGAATTGTTGTTGTGTGTAGGACAGCGGTTTATCGCCTTAATAATAATGATAATTTCTACAGAAGGATGCTAAGGATAACATGGACCTAGCGTATGAGCAACGATGAGGTCTAAGAGAGGTTGCAGACAAAGAGGAGGCTTATACTTAACATCAGAAAGAGGCAGCTTCTGGGACGCATGATGAGGAAGGGGGGCCTGGAGAATCTGATACTCACGTCTCCAATAGAGAGACAAGGGAAAACAACGCGCGTCATACCCGGCGGGCTTAAGCGAGTGCATGTCAGAATGGGGTCTGCGGGAGGAAGCAGAGGGAAGAAACTTGTTGCGATCTGCAAGGGATAGAGGGGGGTGGATCACTATGATCGCCTTCGTATTGAAAGAAACGGCACATACAACGAAAGAAATAATAATGATAATAATAAAAGTAATAATAATAATAATGATGATAGTGTTCTGACAGAGGACAAAAGTGTGACACTGAGATCGGAAGACGTGTTGGGATGGCCGAAGAGGCATCTGAAAAGCTAAGCAAAGTATTACGAGACAGGAAAATTTCGTTGGGAACCAAGAAAATAGTACTGAACTGTGATATGATTTGTTCTGCTGTATGGTAATGGATTCTGGAAAAGTCCCTCCAAAAAATGAAGAGGAGACTTGAAGCAACAGAAATGTGGTTCTACAGGAGGATGCTAAGGTTAACTTAGGCCGAACATGTGAGCAAAGACGGGGTTTTGTGTAGAAGGTAAACAAAGATTAAACTTATATTTACCATCAGGAAGGGGCAGTTAGAATTTCTGGGACAGTAATAAGAAAGGAGGGCTTGGAAAATCTGATACCCACAAGACGGATAGAGGGAAAGAGAGACAGTGGAAAGCAGCGCATGACATGATGGGCTTGAGGTAACGGATGGCAGAACAGGGTCTGGGAGAAATAAAAAAAGACAAAACTTATTAAGAGCTAGAAGGGACAGGAGGAGGTGAAGGGCCATTATAGCCTAGGTCCTGAAGGGACACCGTATATAAAAGAAGTCAAATGTACTTGAGTGTTTGTGAACAGTCTTTGGCAAATGTGACTTGTTAGGATATGCTGACGCGTGATTTATATTTTTCTTTGTGGCAAGCCTTGGAATACGGTGGACTCATTTCTTGTACGTAAGTCAAAATGCTTAGTGAGCGGTATTTGCCTTGTGTCAAAGTCTCGTATTTGTTGGCCGTGAATTGTCATTCTGTTCTTGAGGGTGATTTTGATTGGCCCCATGTAATTCTCATTACGTGCTTTGCGTCTAATATCATATGCTAGAATTTTGGATGAACTGGCAAAATGATATTTTTACAAAAAAAAAATGTTTTCCTTATTTTAATTTATAGAATGTAACATTTAATTTATAGAATGTAATATATATATGCCAAATTCGTCACCACAATCTCAATACCGAAAAGTGTACGTAATTGCGGAGGTCGTATTAAATTCATTGAAGTTATATATATATATATATATATATATATATATATATATATATATATATATAATTATTTATATATATATATATATATATATATATATATATATATAATTATTTATTCGAAAATTATAACATAAATATGTTATAAAATCACTACAAAAATAGTCATGGTGTTGAATGTAGAATAAAGGATTTTGTAAAATCTCTTTATTCAACACTTGGTAAGGCACCAGAAGTGTTGAAACAAAATGGCTATTTTTGTAGTGATTTTATAACATATTTATATTATAATTTTCGAATAAATATTTATATTTGCTCTACTCTGTATTGAGCACTCTTTTAAGAATAGTCATTTTTGGTTATTGGAAAATATTCCGTGTACAGCAATCCTATACTTGGATATATATATATATATATATATATATATATATATATATATATATATATATATATATATATATTAACTAAAGAATATCAAAAACTTAAAATACCATAGGTAATAGTTTTTATTTCATGAGAGCTTTAAAAAAGAGGCAGCTCTCAATATTCAAGACCGACAAACAAATCACAAATGAAATGGAAAAATAAATCCGGTTAAAATCAAGAGCTATTGCTATTTTATTTAGAGAGTGGGTAAAGGCAGTTGTGTTGACCTATTTTGATATACCGGATACAATTTTGGCCGTTGACTGAAACAGATGGAATTGTTCACATTGAACCAACTACATTTTAAACCCTTCCACCATTTTCAAACCCTCCCATCTCCTCAAAACCTTCCACCATTCTCAAATAACATACAGAGTGACTTTACTTTCGGAAGAAAATGAAGACAAAAACTGTCCAACATTTGGATATATTTTTATTACGCTTTTCCCAGATCTAAGATTTCGGTTCACATGAGACATCATCAGAGTGGCTATATGGACATTTTATATATATATATACGAGGTTCATTCAATAAATAAGTTGAATTTGTCGGTATAAGGGCTTCTGATAGAGATAGAAGCTTACCCTTTTTTTTGTTTTACTTCTTTTTCACATGGATTTAATTTCTTTTGCAGATTAAAAAAAAAATTGAGAGTTTTGGCGATTAACAAAGATGGCCAACCAAGAAGCATGCTCCAGGATTGAACAGCGGTCAGTTATCAAGTTTTTGGTTGCTGAAGGGTGTAAACCAGTTGAAATTCATAGGAGAATGTCAACTGTCTATGGTGCCACATGTTTCAGCAAAAAAATGTCTACAAGTGTGCTAAATTGTTTAAAGAAGGACGGAGCAGTGTTGAGGATGAAGACAGGCCTGGGAGGCCTACAGAAGTGAGGTCTCCTGAGGTGATCGAATCAGTCAATGACCTCATTCAGTCTGACAGAAGGGTGACAGTGGATGACATTGAAAGGACTTTGAGCTTATCTGGGGTCATCAGTCAGAAGGAGTCATCTTGCATCATGACAACGCAAGGCCTCACACAGCAGCCCAAACGGCGCAGACCATCAAAGAGCTGGGCTGGGAACTGCTCCATCATCCGCCTTACAGCCCAGACCTTGCCCCTTCAGACTTTCACCTGTTTGGTCCCTTGAAAGCGTTCACGAGAGGCACGAAGTTTAAAAGTGACGATGAAGTCAAAAGTGTTGTGAGGGACTGGCTGAGACATCAGTCCAAGGATTTTCACGCTGAGGGAATACGGAAGCTTGTGCACAGATGGGAAAAGTGTGAGACAGTGCTGGAAGACTACGCTGAAAAATTAAAAGAAAAGTAAGCTTCTATCTGTATTAGAAGTCCTTATACCGAAAAATTCACCTTATTTATTGAATGACCCTCGTATATATATATATATATATATATATATATATATATATATATATATATATATTCTTGAAGATTATCTATCTATCTATCTATCTATCTATCTATCTATATATATATATATATATATATATATATATATGTTTGCATGTCTCAATTTCTTTGTTTTATGAGTCATTGTGTATAATCGAAAAATTCGTCTATGTATATTTTGTGCCGAGATCGGTCGACTTTCGATCCCGTCCTGTAGCTATCGTACATCGAGCCACACTGATAAGATGTGACACAGTCTTGTATGTTGTTATATATATATATATATGTATATATATATATATATATATATATATATATATATATATATATATATATGTGTGTGTGTGTGTGCGTGTGCGTGCGTGTGTGTGTGTAGTAAGAATAAAATAAACAGATCCTAATATCATTCATAATCATGTTAAATGACAGAAGTTTAATATATTTTTTTAATTAGATTTTGACTGCTCAATTAAAATATATATATATATATATATATATATATATATATATATATATATATATATATATATATATATATATATATATATAATATGTATGTGTGTGTGTGAGTGAAAATGGAAAAGAACATGCAAATGAACTGAAAGGTGGCATACATTGAAATACGAGATTACACGAAAAATAACGTTTGGAATAATAAAAATATGTCGCATTAAAAATAAAATGAATTAATTCTGTATGTATGCATATATATATATATATATATATATATATATATATATATATATATATATATATATATAAATGATTTATCTATCTATCTATCTATCTATCTATCTACCTACCTACCTATTTATCTATCTATCTATCTATCTATCTATCTATCTATCTCTCTCTCTCTCTCTCTCTCTCTCTCTCTCTCTCTCTATATATATATATATATATATATATATATATATATATATATATATATATATATATATATAAAATCATAAGAGAATAGAGCTCAATGTCCAGGACAATATAATATAAAAGGCTCAAACACTAATATTCCAATTCATCACACCTACAAATTAATATATATATATATATATATATATATATATATATATATATATATATATATATATATGCACGCACACAAATAGATGTGGAACGACTGAGATAGATATGAACACACTAAAATAAATGAAAGATATATATATATATATATATATACATATATATATATATATATATATATATATGTATATATATATATATGTATGTATATATATATATATATATGTATATATATATATATATATATATATATATATATATATATATATATATAAATAGATAGATACATCTGGACCATATCAGATAGATAAAATATAAATAGAAGACAGACAGCCATAGATAGATAGATACATATGAACCGATTGCGATAGGCATATATATATATATATATATATATATATATATATGTGTGTGTGTGTGTGTGTGTGTGTGTGTGTGTGTGTTTGTGTGTGTGTGATATATGACGTATTTTCTGAGCTTTTCTTCATCTTCTTGTTCCAGTAAAATCTAATCTTACCTGTCGAAAGCGTCCGACAGTTATCTGTCAGCTCCTCTGACAGCTCAGCGGTGGAGCAACGTGAATGGGAGCGTGGCCGGTGAGTTTTATTCGGGGAGCTTGCTGGTGGCTCGTCCAATCAATCGTAGAGGTTGCTTGAAGAACCGAAGCAGCGTCGGCAAACACGTTAACGACCTGAACACACTTCCGGTTGGATGAGATCGGCAGAAGTGCGGTGTAGGTCACGTGTTTCCGCTCGCTACGTGACGGGTGGGCAGCATTGGTTTTCCGCAAATTACGCCTGCCGACTCCCATCGCAGGCGTATACAATGAAATCTATCTCGAGCTTTTTGATCACGTCCATTGATAGATATATCATCTAAGAAGAAATCATTCTTCCTTTTTAGACTTCATTCCGTTCAGGTGTATGTCAAAATATTCTACGTACAAGTCTGACATCTCTCGAAAGCATGCTTTGTCGACCTGCACCCAGACCGACTGCCGTCAAAAGACATATGTCACTTCGTCTAGAAGAACATTCCCATCTTTATTAAATCCAATCCTAATTCAAGACTCTTATAAGCTAGCCTTTACCCAGGCTAATGTGAAATTATAACGCACTCCACAGTACATTCACGTATATTTTGGTTAATTGCCGACAACTATACGTCTATGTGCTGTATTCTGTCAGTCAGTAAGCAGTCATAACTCTCCACAGCTTCATATCCTTTACTCTCTTTCCAGGGCTATGATCTGTCTGGCTTCAAAATCTTGTTAGGTAGATTGATCTATATTTTCAGTGACTCTCCATCACTTCCTCTACGTTCATATTTCCCCATCCTGTGTCTCTCGGTTACTGGTTTACTAAATATTTTCTTGTATGTATTATTTCTTGTAAAATTTATTATAATGTATTCGTATAATATACTTTGTAGCTCTAAATAAATTGTGTCTTTTTGTTAACTCCCTTAAACCCTGTTCCAACATCCATTCACTCAAGCTCAGTTTTCTTCATGCTTCTTCTCGATGTAGCAATCATGGCTCTCCACAATTTTCTGTCATTTGTAGTTCTTAATAAATTTTGTTTTTTGTTATCTCTCCTAAACCCTGTTCTGCCATACATTTACTCAAGCTTATTTTTCTTCTTCATGCTTATTAAGCGATCATGGCTCTCCACAATTTCTTGTCTTTTTTTTTTTTTTCTTCTTAGCAAATTTTGTTTGTCATCTCTCCTAAACCCTGTTCGGCTATCCATTCACCCAAACTCATTTTTCTTTTTCATGATTCTTCTTGATGTAGGCGATCATGGCTCTCCACAATTTCCTGTCCTTCGTAGCTCTTAATAAATTTTGACTTTTTGTTAACTCACTTTTAACCCTGTTCCGTCATCCATTGACTCAAGTTCATTTTTCTTCTGTATGTGCTATGTTCCTTCTTGGTGTAGACGATCATGGCTCTTCACTATTTCCTGTCCTTTGTAGCTCATAATAAATTTTGTCTTTTCTCTTAAAACCTGTTCAACCATCCATTCACACAAACTAATTTTTTTTCTTTATGTGCCATGTTCCTTCTGGATTTGAGCGATCATGGCTCTCCACAATTTCTTGCCATTTAAACCTCTTAGCAAATTTTGTTTTGTTATCTCTCCGAAGCCCTGTTCCGCTATCCATTCACTCAAGATCATTTTTCTTTTTCATGTGCCATGTTCATTCTGTATGTAGGTGATCATGGCTCTCCGCAATTTCCTGTCCTTTGTAGCTCTTAATTTTTTTTTGTTATCTCTCCTAAACCCTGTTACGTCATCCATTTACTCAAGCTCATTTTTCTTCTTCATGTTTCTTCTGCATGTAGGCGATCATGGCTCTCCACAATTTCCTGTCCTTTTTAGCTCTTAGTATCTTTTCTGATTTTGTTATCTTTCAAGAACTCTGTTTTGGCATCCACTGACGCAAGCTCATTAAATCGGTAATGCACCGTTTTCCTCTATCACGCTTGATTTCAATAATGTTTCCTTTGTTAGAAAATCTTTGTAAAAATGCTCACCCCCTCAACTTTATCTGATTTTAAGAAATTTCGAGAAATTCTTTTTTGTAGAGCTCGATGTCTTCTTTAGTTATAAGAAGTCGTCAGAGAATTTAATCATTTTTTTTTTATAAAACTGGACCCCAGTAGCAGAAAGTACACTGAATCGTAGAAATCAAACAATAAAACTAAGATATTATTTCAATAGAAAATTTTTAAAATCTTTTATGTATCAAGGAATGTGAGTAATATGGATTTTATGTGAGGGATATGGAATTTTTAAAAGAAATGTTTTCATTTTAAAAAAAAAATTTATTAGAATAATTTATAAACTTTTCAAATTCTAAAAATTCGTTATAAGTTTTATATCAGTCAAGTGATAGTGTTATTAAATAGAAATTACTAATCACGATATAAA
>OZ038502.1:23112708-23122708 GCA_964036315.1 Acanthosepion esculentum | reverse complement strand
AACGTTGCTGATAATTACTGTATATACTCGTGTATAAGTCGCTTTCATGTTGCTGATGCCCAGTAGAACAGTATTTCACTACGGTAGGCCCACTAGTGTTAGAGAACGCGAGTCTATGCGGCAACACTCTTGATTATTACTCTTATTTTATTACGGGTTTTATAACATCTTATTATTGTTTCTTTTTATCCCAACACTCTGGCTCTATACACTCTTCATTATTACTATTATTTTATTACTAGTTTTATTTCATCTTATTATTGTTGCTTTTTATCCCAACACTCTGGCTCTATACACTCTTCATCATTACTATTATTTTATTACTAGTTTTATTTCATCTTATTATTGTTGCTTTTTATCCCAACACTCTGGCTCTATACACTCTTCATTATTACTATTATTTTATTGCTAGTTTTATTCCATCATTATTTGTCTTTTTACGCAGCACAAGCTTCGTGATTACATTTTCCCACTCATCTGCAATTACTATGTCTACAAATGGGTAATTTCCCTTACACATGTAGCTATTCCAACAGGGAAAAGATGAGGTGTCAAAGAGAAAAAATCATTAGAACAATTGCCATGGAAATATCTATAGAAAAGCCAGATGAAAGCAATGTAACGGTTGTTGTAATGTAGCTGAAATCCAGATGTCAGATTTGGAGTGATAATATTGCATAGACTTTGGGTTTTGTGAAAAATCTCGAGGTATATTGCCAGGGTTTGGTTTGGTTTGTTTTGTTTTACGGCAGATCAACCCCAATGGGTTATTTAATGCCGACAACTTTTTTCTTGGTAATATTTTGTATTGTCAAATACTTATCTCTGGTAATATTTTTTTCCTGAAAAATGTATAGCTGGTAATATATTTCCTTCAAAATCGTATTGCTGGTAATATTTTATTTTTTCAAAAATTTATTTCTGGTAATTAATTTTTTTCAAAATATTTCTGGCATTAAAACCTATTTTTACACTTTTATAATGCTTTTTATCTCAGTTTCGGGGTTAACTATTTCTTTACCCATAGCTGGGACCCTAACAGGTGTTACCACTACAGATAAGGGTGGACCTGGGAACACCAGCAATTAAGAGGTGCTTCCACACTCTTCAAACCTCCTGATCAGAGACCTTGCTGTTGGACGTAGTTTATCGTCTTGCCCTGGACTGATATAGCTAGAGCACCAGACCATATATAGCAGAGTTGACAATGTGTAAGATGGATTCTAAGAAGAATGGTTGTCTGGCGCGACACAGTGAACCAAAATTCTTAGCAAAAGCGTAAGATACTTTAGCGTAATCGAAATTTATTCTGTATTCATAATTGCCACATATGATTAGTAGTTAAGAGTATACATTCATTCACTCTTAGAGTTTGTTCCAAAAATGGTAATTACTTATTATCGACCTAATATATAGAACTGAAAATATAAAAAATATACATAAATTGAAATTCATTTTTTACCCTTGGAAGTGTGGTCTAATAAGCCAGGGAAAAAGAAATTCCCTGTGAAAATAAATTATAGCCACTGGAGCTTTAAAGTTGTTTGTTTTCATTAAATTAATCGATCAGATTTAACATTGAGCTCTCCAGATTTCATCCTCCTAGGAATTACCCATAAGGATTACCAAGATTTTCATTACTTATATATATATATATATATATATTGCACTAGTTCGCCGATTGAGCGGTATGGAGAAAGGGAATTTTAACAGCTGCTGCTACTACTTGACATGCTTTTGCTTCTGGTCTAGCGTTTATATACATCACGTATATAATACGCTAAAAGATTCCCTTTCTCTACCGTGCGCCGATAGCTTAGGGGTAGAGTCTCTGACTGATGCCTAAATCGGCATGAAGCAATCGGATGTCTGTCTACGCTAAACAAATACTCTTTGACCGTTTTATATTAGAAATGATTAAAGATATCTCACTGGAATTTTACGAGATTTTTATAACATTATTGGATCTAACATAGAGGAAAAGAATGTATAATTACTATCCAAGTTTGAAAGAAGTATCGTGATGAAATCGATCATAAATGAAAATGACATGTTCATCGTTAATTAATCATAGCTAGTGTGTCGGAAGCTCATGAAGTATTCAAATAAATTTTATCTATCTATCTATCTATCTATCTATCTATCTATCTATCTATCTATCTATCTCCCCCCTCTCTCTCTCTCTCTCTCTCTCTCTCTCTCTCTATATATATATATATATATATATATATATATATATATATATATATATATATATATGTTCCAGGATCTTTTTCTTACATATTCAATATGATGTTCGCCCACTCTAAACTTCTAAATTTCTGTCTTGATATAACAAGGTGCCTCACACGTTTCACGTACGATTTAATTTTCAAGACTTTTTCACTCTTCTTTGGACTGTTATAGATTAAGGTAAGTTGACACTATAAGGGATGAAAGGCTAGCACGATAGTTATACTGAGAGTGATGATTTGCCTATCATGCTCTTCACACTCCTCCACGGTCTCTTGAACCGGAGTAGAGTCTTATCCCATGTTTCCTGTTTAGGATTAAGTTTCCGGTTCCGTCAACTCTGTACTTCTGTCTCCGCTTGAAACCTAAAATTTATTTCAGTAATTATTATTTTTTCTCTCAAATTATCCCTTATTTCCTCCTTAGTATTGTGTTTCCAGTTCCTTCTAAAGTCTACTTTAGAGCTATACTCCTAACGTTTGCGCCTGGAGTATTTTATTCACTAATTAAATATTGACCCCTTCAAGACTAGGATTGTGTTTTTTTCCTGTTATGTACCCTTTATTATACAAATAACTTTCTAACTTGAGTGGCACTTGAGCCTTTGCATTAGGTGAACATTAGCAAAAGAATAAGTAAAGTAAACTAAAATCAAACAAAAGAAAGTACTTATATCTTCCTCAGAGATATTTTGACTATCCGTAGCAAGTTTTGGACTATGCAATATTTTTAACCCTGGATGTATTTGTTCCTTTTTCAACTTTTTTTCAGTTCCTCGCATACACAGTCCATTTTTCCGTGGTCACGGTGCACAGGTCTCCAGTCGTCTAATCAATATTTACATCTGAACTGTGCATAGACGCTGAACCCAATATTCCTGGAACGATTTCCTTTCATAAGCCTCTATACAGGCGTACTTCTTGGCACACAAGTTTTGATTACATCAGAAATAGATATTCCAGCTTCAGTTGCACAGAAAAAAAATGCAAGCGGTCTTAAATATGTATAAAAATAGAAGCATTTTTGCTAGGTTCAACTCTGTGTTTAACTGCAAAGATAACTTTTCTATTTCACGATCTTCTAGATAAAAAAAAAAGTTATAAGTCTTTCTTCTATAGAGTCGACACGGATATTCAGCCCTGAATTTCGTCATCATTACCTTTATCTGGTATGTAAGAATTTAATTTCTATGCTGACTGCTTCCTTTATGATCATAGTGTTCATGGCTACAATCAGCGCGAACACAGATTCAAGACTAGAAGTTTACATTTACACTGTTTTTACTGTTTGAACTGTTGTCCCCATCTTTATCGTCATATTCACGACGTTTCGGCCGTTGTAAGTTTTGTAATTCTTCAGGTGCTATACGTTTGAATTTTTAGCCGACCGTGGTAGATTGTTCTAGTTCCACGTGCCATGCCTTTTCTGGGAATCTCAGTTTTACTTATATCCATTCAGTAACTCAACTCTCAAAGTTTGTTTTTTTCACCTCTGCTGTGAACTCACAAACTCTTGGGTCAAGTCAATGGATTACTTCAACCAACGCTTTCATCTACTGTGTAACGTACATAACCGGAAGAAGGCCGGAGCGTAAAACGGCCGAAATCTCGTTGAAACTGATAATAACGATGAGAACAACAGTCCGAACAATGTAAATAGTTACAATACTTCATCTCAGAAATAAAGAAACATCCTGAAGAAGGCCGGAAGTACAACGAGCGAAACGTCGTGAATATGACAATAAAGATGAGGACAACAGTCCGAACATTGTAAATAGTTATAATACCTGAAATCAGAAATATAGACACACCCTGAAGAAGGCCGTAACGTACAACGAGCGAAACGTTGTGAATATGTCAATAAAGATGAGGACCACACTCCGACCAATGTAAATAGTTACAATACCTCATCTCAGTAATACAGAAACATGCGGAAGAAGGCCGGAAAGTACAACGAGCAAAACATCGTGAATATGACAATAAAGATGAGGACAACAGTCCGAACATTGTAAATAGTTATAATACCTCAAATCAGAAATATAGACAGATGTAGAAGCTTCCCGTTTTACCAAAAACTGCTCCCGTCCTGCATTCCCAATTGACGTTTTGCTTTGCAGGAGTTGGTTGAAGGTGAGAGAAAATCAGAGTCGAAGAAAGTGCCGTAAAGTGGCGTAAAGTAGTTAAAGGTCCATCAGGACTTGCCAGGAAGTGACCCATAATACTCAATTTCATGACCTTCCTCTGCGGCACATATGGAATGATACACTCAGAAACAGTTATGAAGCTGTAACGGACAGCCACTGACTCTATTATATTTAGGAGTGGCGCCTTCTGTAGTATGTCCATCATGGGTAGCCCTCTTCATTTGCTGGTTGAAGATCTGTAGAAATCATTATCCGCTTGTTCCACCGTTGGGGTCTTAGGGATTAGTCGCGTTTAGACTAGTTACTCGCTTACGACCTGGTCGCGAAGAGTGGCCCTAGCTGCAGTTTAGAATCACGGAGAGCAACGTTCTCAAAGTCATTGGACCACACAAGCCCCTTAGCCACGTCCAGGAGCGACCATCAAAAGTACGCACAGAGAAACACACGGACATATACAGACATATGTATTTTACACTGGATGTCGGAGTAAACAGTCCGTCGTCAAGTGTTTCTGGAATGACTATAATAGAAACAAAACGATAAATCACAGATTTTAACGTATAAAATTAGCATCAACTAGATGTAGGAAAAGCGTTTCAAGTCGTAACGTTATTTCGTTTTATTTTCTTTGTTTAAATATTAGTACAGGATAGTGAGATTCGTCGTCTTATCTAATCTTTCAAATATTAACAGCAAGAATGGGAAAAAATGTTCCTAACATTAGTGATAAATTGAAACAAAATATTAGTTTATATAATTATGGGTAATTGAATGACAACATTGTAAAATTGAATGTAAAGACTGGCCTTCAAAGAAATAATTTCAACGTATAATTGTTTAAGGAATGGATAGATAGATAGTTTGTTTGTTTAACCAGCATATAGACCTTCGTTGAGCCATTTAATGCTGAACTTTTTTTTTCCAAAAAGTATAGTTGGTAATATTGTTTTCCAAAAAAGTATAGCTGGTAATATTGTTTTTCAAAAAAGTATAGTTGGTAATATTGTTTTTCAAAAAAGTATAGTTGGTAATATTGTTTTTCAAAAAAGTATAGCTGGTAATATTGTTTTTCAAAAAAGTATAGTTGGTAATATTGTTTTCCAAAAAAGTATAGCTGGTAATATTGTTTTTCAAAAAAGTATAGTTGGTAATATTGTTTTCCAAAAAAGTATAGCTGGTAATATTGTTTTTCAAAAAAGTATAGTTGGTAATATTGTTTTCCAAAAAAGTATAGCTGGTAATATTGTTTTTCAAAAAAGTATAGTTGGTAATATTGTTTTCCAAAAAAGTATAGCTGGTAATATTGTTTTTCAAAAAAGTATAGTTGGTAATATTGTTTTTCAAAAAAGTATAGTTGGTAATATTGTTTTTCAAAAAAGTATAGCTGGTAATATTGTTTTTCAAAAAAGTATAGCTGGTAATATTGTTTTTCAAAAAAGTATAGTTGGTAATATTGTTTTTCAAAAAAGTATAGCTGGTAATATTGTTTTTCAAAAAAGTATAGCTGGTAATATTGTTTTTCAAAAAAGTATAGCTGGTAATATTGTTTTCCAAAAAAGTATAGCTGGTAATATTGTTTTTCAAAAAAGTATAGTTGGTAATATTGTTTTCCAAAAAAGTATAGCTGGTAATATTGTTTTTCAAAAAAGTATAGTTGGTAATATTGTTTTCCAAAAAAGTATAGCTGGTAATATTGTTTTTCAAAAAAGTATAGTTGGTAATATTGTTTTCCAAAAAAGTATAGCTGGTAATATTGTTTTTCAAAAAAGTATAGTTGGTAATATTGTTTTCCAAAAAAGTATAGCTGGTAATATTGTTTTTCAAAAAAGTCTAGTTGGTAATATTGTTTTTTTAAAAAGTATAGTTGGTAATATTGTTTTTCAAAAAAGTATAGCTGGTAATATTGTTTTTCAAAAAAGTATAGTTGGTAATATTGTTTTCCAAAAAAGTATAGTTGGTAATATTGTTTTTCAAAAAAGTATAGTTGGTAATATTGTTTTCCAAAAAAGTATAGCTGGTAATATTGTTTTTCAAAAAAGTATAGTTGGTAATATTGTTTTCCAAAAAAGTATAGCTGGAAATATTGTTTTTCAAAAAAGTATAGTTGGTAATATTTGTTTTTCAAAAAAGTATAATTGGTAATATTGTTTTTCAAAAACGTATAGCTGGTAATAATATTTTTTCAAAAACGTATAGCTGGTAATAATATTTTTTCAAAAACGTATAGCTGGTAATAATATTTTTTCAAAAACGTATAGCTGGTATTAATATTTTTTCAAAAACGTATAGCTGGTAATAATATTTTTTCAAAAACGTATAGCTGGTAATAATATTTTTTTTTAAAGAAATGTGCTGGAAAAGACCTGGAAGTTCACTATTTGCCCATAGCTGGGACCCCAACAGGTGCTACCACCCTGGGTCAGGGTGGACCTGGGAACGCCAGCAATTAAGAGGTGGTTCCACCCATCCTCAAAACTTCCTGACCAGAGACCTTGCTGTTGGATGCAGTTTAACGTCGTACCCAGGACGTAAGGAATGGAGTGACGCCTTCTGTACTATGTCCATCATGAGTAGCCGACCAGGTTTATTTGTCCAAGACACGCTATACATAAATGAGTACCTATCTACTCAAGAAACTGGTTAGGTGAGATGATGAATAATGGTATGAATTTAAATTAATAAAATATTTTGTTGAAGCGCTGGTATCCGTACGCTCACTGAAGTTAACCGACATCGAGACTGGTCTGTACCGAGATGGCGATCAAGTGAGAATATGCTGTAAGGTTGGGTGTGCGGATGGTGCAGTGGAAAACGTCTTGGAATTGTTAATCGAAATGACGGGTTCCAACCCCAGTCGCTTAGTTAAATACACA
Organism: Acanthosepion esculentum; assembly: GCA_964036315.1. Lineage (NCBI taxonomy): Eukaryota > Metazoa > Mollusca > Cephalopoda > Sepiida > Sepiidae > Acanthosepion > Acanthosepion esculentum. The sequence continues at coordinate 23,115,460 of OZ038502.1, read as the reverse complement.
TACGCGCGAATACTCACTGAGTAAGGAATCAATTCATCTCCTCTCCACCGATAGCTGGGACCTTGAGAAGTGCTACCACCCCGTGTCAGGGTGGACTTGGGAACACCAGTAATTAAGAGGTGGTTCCATGCTCCTCAAAACCTCCTGACCAAAGGCCTTTCTGCCGGATGTAGTTTATCGTAATATCGAGGACGGATAGTTGCTGATCTATTTTATTTAGGGTAGAAATTCTGAATCTTCCATTGTGGCTAATCGTCCAGTAGGTTTTAAATACAATATGCCCAATATACAAAGAAGGCCTGCGTTTAACTTTCCGATGACACTTATTGAAGATATGTAAAAATATCAAACTAAGAACCTCATTTTTGTTCCCCAATCAAACGGCCTCGTGCCATATCTTAGCTAAGCTTTTAAAATCAGGGACGCTTCGACGTGGTGTAATGTTTATCAACGGTGTTTCGCTAGTTCATTTACGATCCTCACTAGATGCTCCAATCTTTCGTCCTTGTGCCAAATATAAGCTTAGAAAGTCAGGTGATCTTCAACGTGGTGTAAAGGTTAGCAAGTTCGTCTCGCTAGCTTAAATTCGACTGAATAGTGATTCCGATCCTCATTGGGTACCTCAATCTTTCGGCCTTGTGCCAAATCTAAGCTAAGAAAATCACGGGATCTTCAACGTGCTATAATGGTTAGCAAGTTCGTCTCGCTGGCTTAAATACGACTGAATCGTGATTTCGATCCTAACTGGGTACCCCAATCTTTCGGCCTTGTGCCAAATCTAAGCTAAGAAAATCACGGCATCTTCAACGTGCTGTAATGGCTAGCAAGTTCGTCGCGCTAGCTTAAATACGACTGAATAGGGATTCCGATCCTCACTGGGCGCTCAAATCATTCGACCATGTGCCTTATGAAGATATGCTTACACAATCACCATATCTTTTTCCACCGTAGATACTGCTTTGATTTTATGCACACTTATTGAATATCTGCGAATAAATTTTTCTTAAGTCTTCTCAGGTTTTCCTTTATAAAAAACGGACTTTTAACACTGCGTTCTTGTTATGCCGTATCAAACCGCCTTCTCAACAATTATATTAATTTAGACATAACAAGCTAATTGTTTTTTTTTCTCTGTAGCACGACCTTGTACCAAAACGCAATCTATAATTTTCTCTTGCATAGATTAGACGAAGAATATTCACTCCTAACATTAAAATTACGAATGAATTAAATTAAGAAATATTACTTTGATGGAAGAGATTATATGTTTGTTGAAAAATATTTTATTCATATAAATTCATAGCATCGTTCATCAACATCGCACCTGATCAGTTCCCTGGGTAGGTAGGCATTCGTTCATGCATAGCGTACCTTTCACAGATTCACCTGGCAGAGATCATGCCGATGTTCATTAGATTGAAGACAGGCGTTGGTCACGAAGACATGAACGTGGATTTAACCAGGGAAACCTTCCGAATTGTGCGTTGAATTTAGTCGAGGAAGCCTTCATCAACGGTCTGGTTGGATACATACCTATGCAAGCCGTGGGCACCTCGACATGGCGTAATGTTTAGCAAGCATATCTCGCTATAACAATTATGACAGAGTAGTGAGTTCGATCTCCACTCGGTGCCCCATACTTTCGGCCTTGTGCCCCATCTAAGCTACACTTAGAATATCGTCATAGCTATGCAGGCTTTGTGCACCTCGATGTAATGTAATAGTTAGCCGGCATATCTCACTATAACAATTATGACAGAGTAGAGAGTTGGATCCTCACTGGGTGCCCAGTACTTTCGCTCTTGTGCCACATCTAAGCCACGCCTAAAAAATCACCATAGCTTTGCACGCCTTGGGCACCTCGCTGTGGGGTAATGGTTCGCCAGTATATCTCGCTAGAACAGGGCGGTGTAATGGTTAACGAGCTTGTCTCGATAGAACAATTACGACTGAGAAGTGAGTTAGATCCTCACTGGAAGCCCCATACTTTGATCATTGGGCCACATCTAAGCTACGCTTTGGAAAATCAGTGCACCTCGGCTGGTGTAATGGTTAGTAAACTTGTTTCGCTAGAACAATTATGACAGAGTAGTGAGTTCAATCCTCAATGGGTGCCCCATACTTTCGGCCTTGTGCCACATCTAAGCTACGCTTAGAAAATTACCATAGCTATGAAGGCCTGTCTATCTGTTGTGGAGTTATTTCCACAATAGAACTTGTAGTCGGACTAAATGCGTCCTAAATGGGGTAAACGTACAGAAACGTTAGGAACTTGTAATAAAGTGTTACGCAGAGTAATCGAGTTGTGGTAGCTGATCACTTCTTCTCTCGACTACCTACTGACTCTTACTTATAATAGGTGGGAGAGTCTATTGCCTATAGACTAGGTGTCTTCCACTATAACACTATCCCACTGTGCGCGATAGTATTTGACCCTACAAGTAGGTGCATACGTCTACTGAGAGTTGTATGTCTAACCACCCTCTATACCTGGGAACCGGTTAAATTGTTCGTTAAAATACTTTACTAGTTGCTTATTTGATGAATTTAAGGTATATTATAGTTAACAGTTACGCCATTAATCTTTGTTATCTCCCTTGGTTACAGACTGAGAATTTACCTCGTCTTAAATCATCGCGTAGGATTGACTTTGTCACTGAAACTCTCAATTGGACAACTTGCAAAAGAACTGACGGATATCAACTATGCAGATGACCTAGCTATCACCGCTGACACCACCCTCGATGCCACA
>OZ038502.1:23097708-23110208 GCA_964036315.1 Acanthosepion esculentum | reverse complement strand
TATATATAAATTTTTTTAGTTATATTGAAAAGGTGTAGAGTAAACTCCGACAGACACACTAATGGGACGTAAAAACGAAAGGGTTAGTGAATTAATAGAAAAGTTAAAAATATAGTCAAGTAATAGCGAACGTAAAAAAAAAAAGAGGAAATTAGTAAAGGCTTGAAAGACAGATACACCGTGAAAGATAGAAGGTAAGTTCAACTCTGTAAGAAAGACGTAAGTTTTGGCTAAAATCCGACCGCCGTCTTTCACACCTTCCGACCCTTCTTATTCTTCCCACGCCTAGTTGGAATGAAGATGAAGGAAGTCTGTCAATGGATGCAGGCCGAACGGTCCAAGATAGATGACCACCCAGCGGTTGGTAGATGCAAAGTGTGATTACATAATTATAGTGAAATCCCAAGGTTTTGGCCAGATTTCAATAGAAACATTACCAGCCGGACCGAATCTGTTTGTCTGTTTATCTGAGGTTACGATCATCGTCCAAAAGTCGACCGAGGTGAAAGCATTCAGAGATCTGTGGCGAAAGTCCGGCCAACTTTGATTTTAAATGTTACGAAGCCGTTGATCGTCGTATCAGTGTAATTCCGGTCTCACGCAATTCTCCAACAACGCTAAACAACGTGTATTAATGCTTGATGCACGTCCAAGGGATACAATCCGATATTCACGGGTTGTAAAACTAGGAGGATTATATAACCTTTTGGACGATTCGCAATCATTATTGACGGCGTGATAATTACGTTATCTGCGAATTGTGGAGTGATTTCCCCTCTACCTTCACGAATGGTTTTGATTTCATAACTCTCCGTCTTCTACAGGAATTGTCAGACCAAGTCTAAAGAGCTTAGTCTGACTCACTATTTCACTTGTTTTGAAGTGACACAAGCTCTTCCCCAACAGCCGTGGCGCGAAGTGAATTAAACAGCTTCGGTCGGAATTTGAAATTTTAGACTGCTAGATATTTCTCCACACGACTGTGCCGAGATTATATTACGTAGCGAAGATAAATAAATTAAGAAAAAGAGGCAAAATAAAAGAGAAATAAATATCTATACCCCATCTACCATATGCGGTTCTACAGAAAGATGATGAGAATATATGTAAATACCGATGAAGTTTTAAAGAAAATATGGAAGAAAGGAAGCCTCCATTTAAAGGTAGACTATTGGAATTTCTATAATGGAGGAAACAGTGATTGGATAATTTGACACACACGGGAGATGTATGAAACAAGAAGGAAACAGCGAGTAACCTATATAATAAATATCTATCTATCTATCTATAGTGATTTTCAATTATTACTAAGTTATTTTACTAACATTACTTCATCTGATTTCTCTTGCTCTCACGTCTTGTAATAACAATCTGAAATTGTCTGAAGATCTTAAATGAAACAAATATTGTCATTGTTAATTATTGCCATGTATTTCTTTCAACTTCTCCCGGTTTTAAATTTCAGAGTAACCATCTTAAATTATTTTCTTTTCTTAGCTGAATCATTGTCTGTTATTATTATTATTATTATTATTATTATTATTATTATTATTATTATTATTTCTTTGATATCTGGCGTTTACACATTTCTTTCCGGGTCCCGCCCAGGGACATAAGGTTAGAAATGGTATCATGACACTTTCCACTGAAAAAAAAATTTACATAGATAAAGCCCTTCGTAAAGTGTGGGCTGTACTTGTCAGAATAATGTTTTGTATCTCTTTGAGGCATGGACTTCCAGGTATCCCATCAATTAGTCTACTGGAATATTTTCAAACCAATCCTCAGGCTCCAACTACAACAGGGATTGTTGATGTTCCCATGTGCCACATTTTTGAGATTTCTATTTCAAGGTCCTTGTATTTTCGATTATCTTCAAAGACACATTGCAGTCTGCAGAGACTACCATATCAATAAGGAAGCATTTTTTGTTTGTTTCTGATGTTTAATAACAATGTCTGGGCGGTTGGCTTTGATTGTTCTGTCAGTGTGCATTGTGTAGTCCCATAGAATTGTAACAGGTCCTATCTCCGTAACCGGGTCTGGGTGGTGTCCGTACCAGAATGTGCCACATTATTATTATTATTATTATTTTATTTCCTTTGATATCTGGCGTTTACACATTTCTTTCCGGGTCCCGCCCAGGGACCTAAGGTTAGAAATGGCATCATGACACTTTCCACTGAAAAAAAAAAAAAAAAAAAAAAAAAAATTACATAGATAAAGCCCTTCGTAAAGTGTGGGCTGTACTTGTCAGAACAATTTTTTGTATCTCTTTGAGGCATGGACTTCCAGGGATCCCTTCAATCAGCCTACTGGAATCTTTTCCAACCAGTCCAAGGGCTCCAACTACAACAGGAATTGTTGATGTTCCCATGTGCCACATTTTTGAGATTTCGATTTCAAGGTCCTTGTATTTTGACAGTTTTTCGAATATCTTCAAAGACACATTGCAGTCTGCAGGGACTGCCATATCAATAAGGAGGCACTTATTTTGTTTGTGGTCTTTAATAACAATGTCTGGGCGGTTGGCTTTGATTGTTCTGTCAGTGTATATTGTGTAGTCCCATAGAATTATAACAGGTCCTATCTCCGTAACCGGGTCAGGGTGGTGTTCGTACCAATTTCTTCCAGTTTCCTTCCCATAGGAGTTGCAAATTTTCCAGTGCAGATATTGGCCCACTCTGTCATGCCGGTTTTTATATTCAGTGGGTGCCAATATCGTGCAACCTGATATAAGATGATCAATGGTTTCTGGATATTTGTCACAGAATCTGCATCTTGGGCTAACACAGTATTTTAGTATATGTGCTTGATAATTCCTAGTTAACAAGCATTGGTCTTGTGCAGCAATTATAAAACCCTCAGTTTCACCTTTCAACCCTGCACTACGTAGCCACTGATGGGTGCGGTTTTTGTCTACGTCTGCTTGTTTGGTACGGGCAGAGTATTGGCCATGGAGCGGTTTATTTTGCCATTGTTTCTTTATCTGGTCGGTCGCATTTGTCTTTGCATTTTTTTTAAAGTTTTTTGCAGCTTCAGCCGGTGTACAGTGATGTATTTGAATTTCTGTGCCCATTTGAAGCTCTTTTTTGAATTTTTCGGCTTCCTTTACTACAGAGTAGAGACACTTCCTACTTTCATGTTCCTTGACACATACCATCATCCAGTCTTCTGTTTTTTCCAAGTATCTTTGGAGGCCAATTGTTGTACTTTTGTAGGATAGTTCTAGTTGAACTAGTCCTCTGCCTCCTTCGGATCTGGGCACATACAGGCGATCAATATCAGCTTTGGGATGATGCATGCGGTAGCAAGTGAGGAGCTTTCTCGTTTTGGCGTCCATTCGCTTAATTTCAGCTATGGTCCAGTTAAGTACATTAAAGCTGTATTGCACCACAGGAACAGCTAAGGTGTTTATAGCTAATATTCGGTTTTTTGAGTTTAGCTCAGTATTTAGTACCAGGCGTACACGCCTGTAGTACTCCTTTCTTACCTTCTCTTTCATTTGGGAGTGCTGTATGCCATCTCCCTCACTAATTCCTAGGTACTTATAAGCTTCATCATGCTCCAATTCTCTAATCTTCGTGGCAAAATCTAAATCTATTAAGGGTGCTTCTAAAATTCTACCTTTCTTAAATGTTACTTTAGCACATTTATCTAATCCGAAGCTCATGCATATGTCGTCACTAAAGTATTTTACAATATTAAGTAGGCCCTTCAACTCATTGTCGTCTTTGGCAAAGAGTTTGAGATCATCCATGTATAGTAGGTGATTGAATATGTTGTTATTTATTTTGTAGCCATAGCTACTGTTGTTCAGTTCATGCGTAAGAGGGAGTAAGGACAAACAAAACAGAAGTGGAGACAAAGAGTCTCCTTGAAAGATTCCACGTCGGATATTTAGTCGGTTGGATATGACAGTGCCCCTGGTGTGACTAAGGTATAGTTTGGTGTTCCACATTCCCATGCTGTGCTTAAGGAAATTTAATACCACAGGGGAGACTTTGTACATTTCCAAAGTCTTAAGGATCCAAGAATGTGGAACACTGTCAAAAGCTTTACGATAATCAATCCACGCTGCACTGAGATTTCTACGTCTGCTCCTGCAATTTTCCAGAATCATTTTATTTATTAGTAATTGGTCTTTGCAGCCATATGAACCCCTCCTGCATCCCTTCTGTTCCAGTGGAAGAATGTTGTTTGTTTCTAAAAAGGAGTAAGCACGGTTCGTCATGACAGACGTGATCAACTTATACGTTGTGGAGAGACATGTTATCGGTCGATAATTTTTCGGGTCATCTGTTTCATTTGTTTTTGGTATGAGGTATGTAATACCTTCAGTAATCCATTCCGGGATTTTATTGGGATTATTTACAATCGTTGATAATGTTTCCGCAAGTATTTTGTGGATAGACGAGAGATGATAAAGCCAGAAATTGGGAACCTTGTCATTTCCTGGGGATTTCCATTTTTGCGATTTCGTTAGAGCTTGCCTAACATCATCTGTGGATATATTTTCCCATTCTTGCAGAGGTGTATCCAACATTCGTTCTTCTTCACGCCGGATCCATTCAGCTTTAGGGTTATATTCTTTCGGGCTGCTCCAAATATTTTCCCAAAATGTCTGTACAGTATCAATTATTATTATTATTATTATTATTATTATTATTATTATTATTATTATTATTATTATTATTTCTGCATCATATGTTTCCTGCTTTGTATCTTGTAGAGCCGGGTCCAAACTATAGTATGTAGGCCCTATAGAACAATCAGGCCCTATAGAATTTTCATTTAATTGATAGCATTTTTCTTAGTATATGGAATGTTCCTTGTAGGCCGATCTACTGGGTAACTTGCACAAAGATGAGAGTTTAGGAATCTCTGAAGGAGTTGTAGGGCATGAATGACATTCATATGTCTAGATTTGAGAAAGATATTTAGTACAGGAGTCGATTTTTCAGGTTAATTTTCTCGTTTTTAAATCTTTACTGGTTTTGAATTTTTACACGTCTTGGAAAGCAAACACAACCTATATTTCTTTCATTCTTTTCTCACTTTTAGTACATTTCATGTAAGTGGTCTTAGTACTGAATTATGTGCATTTAAAGTGTTTAGAAAATCTTTTTAATTAATTCAGGCAAGGCGATAATGCCCCTAAGAGGCTAGCGAAAATGAAAGAGAATGATAAGACATTAGACGGAACCGGAAACTCAATCCTAAACAAGAAAAAAAAATGATAAACCAGTGCACCTGTTCAAAAGATCGGGGAAAATGTAGAAATATATCGATTCAACATTCTGATGGACTCAGAGGAGCTTCCGTCGCAACTCTCACTGGGAATAAGTGCGTATAGAATATTTATTTAAATTAATATTTCATTGAATGTTCTAAGCGTTGGTTTGTTGATTCTGTTTAGCGGTTTTCCAAACTATATAGAGTTATTTAATGACAAAATCTAAATATTTTGTACGTAATTTTTTGCGTTCAGCTATAGATATATTCTATACAATTTTATAGCTTCAGGGTAAGGGTTTTTTTTTTTTAGATATATATTTTCTAGATCATAAATGTATTGTTGATAATTTTACTATAAAAATGTACTTTTATGTTTTTTAATGTTGCATTAATTGTCATTTTCCTACAAAAATGTATTGTTGCTCACTTTATTATAAAAATGTATTATTGATTCTTGTAACTGGTATCCTAACTGTACCCAACTCCGGGTCAGCGTTGACTTGCGAACTACATTTGTGAACAGGTGATTTCACGCTGCTCATAACTTCTAATCTCTTGATCATAGGCCCTGATGGTGGATGTATTTCATAGTCATACCTTCTTACTGAACTTTCACATTTTTAATATTACTCCTGTCCTTTATAAACTACTGCTTAATTGAGAATTCATTGAAGCAAAGGATAAAATTATACACATGTTAGAAAAACTCGGTAGAAATAGGTAAATTTTGGTTGTGATGTCCTACTACAACCTCCTTTTCTCACCGGCCCACCCTTGCATTTTCAGATTAACACTTGTTGGATCGTTACAAAATTATATTAGTAGTAATAACTGCAATCTTCTGGTATCCTGTAAAAACAAAATACAACAGTTCAGGGACGACAGAATCATGAATTTGCATCAACCTCAGTATCGTTTTTCGAGTTTTTGAATAATTTTGTAATAAGTGATCTTCTACACATAGCAATTATTTGAAACTTTCAGATTAATAATACTATATAATACTATACAATATATAAAAAACTGACTCAATTGCTAAAGTTTAAAGATAAAATTCAGCTGGCCTTAAAATTATTCACCACAGTGTGTGTATATATATATATATATATATATATATATATATATATATATATATATATATATTGCTATAGCTGCTATATAACGATAAAAAACATTATTACGTTACTCAAACCAAATAGCGTAAATAAAAATATACAAAATAAAATTAAGTAAATAAATAAAAATCAAATAAAAATTAATCTAAATAAATAAATGAACCAATTAGCAAATTGTTCCCGCTAAAATAACCGTTAGAACTAATAGAAATAAGCATAAATAAGCAAAAACAAGTAAAAATAATCAATCCAAATGATTAAATAAATAAATAAATTAATTAATTAAAAAACTATCCACTGCCAAAATGACAAAATAGACTAAGACTGTGTCTTAGTGGCTTTACTGCCTTGCTTGGGGTGAACTCGATGATAAAATATGTGTGCATGTAATTGAAGAGAAACGAAAGTTCTTTACATAGACTTTTTTTTTATTAATTTTCTTTTTGACTAGGATACCGGTCTACGGACGTCAAGTAGCATCGAGCGTGATTAGCACCTACCATGCTTACCTACGAAATTTAATCTTCAAATATTTAAATGCAATATCAATCGTTATCTACTGTCGTCCTGATTACTCTTCTCTTGTTCTCGCTTCTTAGTAATGTTCCTTTGTTTCTATCTCTTCCACACTCAGTAACCTTTTGTGTCTTAGTGGCTTTACTGCCTTGCTTGGGGTGAACTCGATGAAAAAATATGTGTGCATGTAATTGAAGAGAAACGAAAGTTCTTTACATAGACTTTTTTTTAATTAATTTTCTTTTTGACTAGGATACCGGTCTACGGACGTCTAGTAGCATCGAGCGAGATTAGCACCTACCATGCTTACCTACAAAATTTAATCTTCAAATATTTAAATGCAATATCAATCGTTATCTACTGTCGTCCTGATTACTTTTCTCTTGTTCTCGCTTCTTAGTAATGTTCCTTTGTTTCTATCTCTTCCACACTCAGTAACCTTTTGTGTCTTAGTGGCTTTACTGCCTTGCTTGGGGTGAACTCGATGAAAAAATATGTGTGCATGTAATTGAAGAGAAACGAAAGTTCTTTACATAGACTTTTTTTTAATTAATTTTCTTTTTGACTAGGATACCGGTCTACGGACGTCAAGTAGCATCGAGCGAGATTAGCACCTACCATGCTTACCTACAAAATTTAATCTTCAAATATTTAAATGCAATATAAATCGTTATCTACTGTCGTCCTGATTACTCTTCTTTTGTTCTCGCTTCTTAACAATGTTTCTGTTTCTTAATTTTCCACATCTAGTAAACCTTTGTGTCTTAGTGGCTTTACTGCCTTGCTTAGTTGATTTAAAAAATAAGTCAAAATTGTTGCCAGATGTATTAGAGTGAAGTGTAAGGTTTAAGGTGTTGTTATGCAGCATATCTCTTCAATGTTCGTAGTGTTTTTTTTTTCATGATATTGACTTAAAAATCACTGCGAACTTTTGTCCGAACTCCGTAGCTTTGTGACAAAAGAGAAATGGTGGAAACACAGAGAATATTAATTACAGATAATGCTTCATTAAATTATAAATTCAGAACAATATGCTGATTGCCAGTTATTAAGAATTAACTGGAATATGTACATATAATTTGTCTCGAGTAATGTTTTGGAAAATTGAACAAGATAGCAATTTGTCAGGAATTAATGCAAGTTATATGGAAAAAAGTCATGGGATGTGTACAGCAGTTCGTCGAAATAAACAAACAAAAATAAAACAAACAAAAGAAAACGACTACTCTATTGGGAGTAAATTGACTCCGTGTGGATAGAACATGAATTTAATAAATATACGAATATATAATAAGAATAGAAAGGAGTGTTAGTGTCTTCTCACAGAACTTATTCAAGTATCCCGCCTACACTTTAAGAAGCCGTGTTTTTCAACTTCTCTCGATGAGAAACAACTCTTAATTGAAAATCATATGTAACCCTGGCAAATTTATCAACAAGTTTATTGAGGTCACACTGACTCTATAATCTTGGCTAGAGTTTACCTACGTTTGCGTTGATGTATTATTATTATTATTATTATTATTATTATTATTATTATTATTATTATTATTATTATTTCCTTTCATATCTGGCGTTTACACATTCCTTTCCGGGCCCCGCTCAGGGACCTAAGGTGAGAAATGTCATCATGACACTTTCCACCGACAAAAAAAAAAATAATATTATATAGATAAAGCCCTTCGTAAAGTGTGGGCTGTACTTGTGAGAACAAGTTTTTGTATCTCTTTGAGGTATGGACTTCCAGGGATCCCTTCAATTAGTCTACTGGAATCTTTTCCAACCAGTCCAAGGGCTCCAACTACAACAGGGATTGTTGATGTTCCCATGTGCCACATTTATGAGATTTCTATTTCAAGCTCCTTGTATTTTGACAGCTTTTCGAATATCTTGAAAGATACATTGCAGTCTGCAGGGACTGCCATATCAATAAGGAGGCACTTATTTTGTTTGTGGTCTTTAATAACAATGTCTGGGCGGTTGACTTTGATTGTTCTGTCGGTGTGTATTGTTTAGTCCCATAGAATTATAACAGGTCCTATCTCCGTAACCGTGTCTGGGTGGTGTTCATACCAGTTTCTTTCAGTTTTCCTCCCGTAGAAGTTGCATATTTTCCAGTGCAGATATTGGCCCACTCTGTCATGTCGGGTTTTATACTCAGTGGGTGCCAATATCGTGCAACCTGATACAAGATGATCAATGGTTTCTGGATATTTATCACAGAATCTGCATTTTGGGCTAACACAATATTTTAGTATATGTGCTTGATAATTCCTAGTTAACAAGCATTGGTCCTGTGCAGCAAGGATAAAATCTTCAGTTTCAGCTTTCAAACCTGCACTACGTAGCCACTGATGGGGACGGGTTTTATCTACGGCAGTTTGTTTGGTACGGGCAGAGTATTGAAGCGGTTTATCTTGCCATTGTTTCTGTACCTGGTCGGTTGAATTTGTCTTTGCTTTCTTTCTTTCTTTCTTTATTATTATTATTATTATTATTATTATTATTATTATTATTATTATTATTATTATTATTATTATTATTTGTGTATGTTATGTTTCCTGCCTTGTATCCTGTAGAGCCGGGTCCAAACTATGGTCCATATACCCTTAGCACATTTCTTAGTGTATGGGATGTTCCTAGTAGGGCAACATTCAGGCTAACGTTTATGTTGATGTTACCTGGGACACTGTTAGTAAAATTGTCCATTCCTTTTGTCACGGGGCCCAGAGATCCGATTCAGCCTTCATTCCCCACATCCTGTTTATCTCGATCTCCAGGTCTTGTATTTGGACAGTTTGTTGATAATTTTTATGGAGGTGTTTCTCTCAGATGGTACTGCGATGTCAATAAGCATGCACTCCCTGAAATTCTTGTCTTTTATGATAATATCAGGTCTGTTAGCATTTATTTCCCAGTCAGTTTGAATTGACATGTCTCAGAAGATAGTTATATCGTTATTTTGGGTCACTGTGTCTGGTTGGTTCTCATACCATCTCTCAGTGGTTTCGATTTCGTGCTTCTTGCATATCTCCCAGTGCATATATGTCGCTACCTTGTTATGTCTGTCGGTATATTCATTTTTTTGTTAGTTCCGGACACTAATTTTGCCGGAGATAATATGGACGACTGTTTCATCATATTTCTTCTTCTTCTTCTTCTTCTTCTTCTTCTTCTTCTTCTTCTTCTTCTTCTTCTTCTTCCTCTTCCTCTTCTTCTTCTTCTTCTTCTTCTTCTTCTTCTTCTTCTTCTTCTTCTTCTTATTATTATTATTATTAACTACAATTTTAGAAGAACGCAATTTAAAAAGGGAACAAGTAAAGAAAAGACAATGTCCTACATTAGTTCGACAGCATGTCTTAAAGTTATCGTTAAAAATTGTATAGAAATATAAAAATGTTTTTATAAAACAAACGTCGCTTGTCTTGAGAAAGACGGATGTACTGGTAATCAACATGTCAAAACGAGTGAAACTTTTTTTTGCCTTTCTTGTCTCTATGTATTGAAAAATATTGGAAAAGTTACGTCAATCATTTTGTTTATTATTATTATTATCATTATTATTATTATTATTATTATTATTATTATTATTATTGTGGTTGTTGTTGTTGTTGTATAAGGTTTTTATTTTTTTTTCCTTAAAAGACTGATCCCGTGTAACATCTTAAAGGCAGTTTATTTGTAAACCGGGATAAGGTGCATCGGAAGCGACTTGAGTTGTTCCAAATGATTTATGGACAACGACTGTCCGTTGTGTATCTAACTTCGGTTTTAAATCTCCATTATCGCAGCACCTGAAGGCCATTGTGTCCACAAGGCTCTTGAATTGGTTAAGGCATTCCTTTGTTTAAATCGTCCGTTAGACTTGGTCCGTTTGTCACGTGCCCGCTCCGTGAGAATCGCAAGCCATTACCGTGTCACATGCAGAGGCAAGATGTAAAAATAAATAGCTTCATTCTTTAACAACGAATGTCCTACCGTAAGTTCAGTAAGGATTGTTTTACCATTCATTCTTTTTTCATTACTCATTTTCTGCAATCGGTATTTTTTTTTTGTCTCTTTCTTTCCTTTATCCATTTTCTTCCTATCTTTCGCTCGTTCGTTGTTTTTAATGTTTTCTGTTCATTCCTTTATTCACCCTTTATTTATTTCTTTTTCTTTTTGCCGAAATTTTAAATCTCGTTTCTCCATTTTTTTTTTCACGTATTCTTTATTTAACTTTTTCTTAAATTTCCTTTATTTTCTTTTTCTTCTTTTAACCATTTTTATTTTTTCCATCCTTTTCTTTCATTCATTATTTTCTCGTTCTTTTTCTCTTTCTTTTTACTTTCTCTTTTTCTTTCTTTCCTTTTTTTATTCATTCTTTCTTTCATTCTTTTTCTTTCATTCCTTCTTTCTTTCTTTTTCATTCATTCGTTTTTCCTTGTTTTTCTTTTTCGTACTTTCTTTCTTTCATTTTTTTTTTCTTTTTTCTTCCAATCTTTTTATCTTTTTCATTCTTTCTTTCATTCTTCTTTTTCTTTTTACTTTCTTTCTTTCCTTTATTTTTCGATCGACCAATTCCGTTGTTTTTTGTTCTTTTATTAATTGTTATGTCTTTCTTTCTTTCAATTCGTAAATCTCTCTTTCTTTGTCTTTTTTCTTATTTTCTTCTTTCATAATTCCTAGCCATTTTTATGCTTCTTTCTTTCTTTCTTTCTTTCTTTCTTTCTTTCTTTCTTTCTTTCTTTCACTTAGTTCATCTCTCTTTCTTTATCCTTTTTCTTTCTTTCTTCTTTCATAATTCCTAGCCATTTTTATGCTTCTTTCTTTCTTTCTTTCTTTCTTTCTTTCTTTCTTTCTTTCTTTCACTTAGTTCATCTCTCTTTCTTTATCCTTTTTCTTTCTTTCTTCTTTCATAATTCCTAACCATTTTTATGCTTCTTTCTTTCTTTCTTTCTTTCTTTCTTTCTTTCTTTCTTTCTTTCTTTCACTTAGTTCATCTCTCTTTCTTTATCCTTTTTCTTTCTTTCTTCTTTCATAATTCCTAGCCATTTTTATGCTTCTTTCTTTCTTTCTTTCTTTCTTTCTTTCTTTCTTTCTTTCTTTCTTTCTTTCACTTAGTTCATCTCTCTTTCTTTATCCTTTTTCTTTCTTTCTTCTTTCATAATTCCTAGCCATTTTTATGCTTCTTTCTTTCTTTCTTTCTTTCTTTCTTTCTTTCTTTCTTTCTTTCTTTCTTTCACTTAGTTCATCTCTCTTTCTTTATCCTTTTTCTTTCTTTCTTCTTTCATAATTCCTAGCCATTTTTATGCTTTCTTTTTTCTTTCTTTCTTTCTTTCTTTCTTTCTTTCTTTCTTTCTTTCTTTCTTTCTTTCTTTCTTTCACTTAGTTCATCTCTCTTTCTTTATCCTTTTTCTTTCTTTCTTCTTTCATAATTCCTAGCCATTTTTATGCTTTCTTTTTTCTTTCTTTCTTTCTTTCTTTCTTTCTTTCTTTCTTTCTTTCTTTCTTTCTTTCACTTAGTTCATCTCTCTTTCTTTATCCTTTTTCTTTCTTTCTTCTTTCATAATTCCTAGCCATTTTTATGCTTTCTTTTTTCTTTCTTTCTTTCTTTCTTTCTTTCTTTCTTTCTTTCTTTCTTTCTTTCTT
>OZ038502.1:23080208-23092708 GCA_964036315.1 Acanthosepion esculentum | reverse complement strand
GTCGAAGCTACAGGATATTATCACATCGGCTCGTGTTTTTCTGTTATGTATTTAGAGATTCTTGGTAAAATCCAAAGAAGAATCTGCAATATTATTTGTCCTAACCTGTCATCTCGGCTTCAGTCCCTTTCCCACCGCCGTAACCTAGCTTCACTGTGCCTTTTATATAAATATTTTCATTGTAATTACTGTGGTGAAATATCCTCTTTGGCATCTAGACATTAGGTATTTAAGCGCAGTACTAGATTGGCGACAAGATCTTATCCTTTTCAAATTGAAATAGCTCGATGTAACCGTTCTATGCTAGATGTAACCGTTCTATGCTAGATGTAACGGTTCTATGCTAGATGTAACAGTTATATGCTAGATGTAACCGTTCTATGCTAGATGTAACAGTTCTATGCTAGATGTAACCGTTCTATGCTAGATGTAACCGTTCTATGGTAGATGTAACAGTTCTATGCTAGATGTAACCGTTGTATGCTAGATGTAACAGTTCTATGCTAGATGTAACCGTTCTATGCTAGATGTAACAGTTCTATGCTAGATGTAACAGTTCTATGCTAACAGTTTTTTCTTTCGTAAATTTAGCCTGTGGAATTCTTGCTTTCCACTCAACTTTGGTCTTCAAAGATATGAATTCAATATTAATAATTATCTTCTGTATTCTTAATTCTTCCTCTTTTATAGCTATTTCTCTCTCTTTCTCCCTCTCTCCCTCTATCTCTCTCCCCCTCTCTCTCCGCCTCTCTCCCCCCTCTCTCCCCATCTCCCCCCCGCTCTCTCTTTAATAATGTTTTTCTTAATTTTTTTTTTCATATTCTTTCACAATCAGTATTGCCTTTCGTGGGGGTGAAATGATTAAAATTAATGCGCATACTTCATTCAAATAAACGAAATACTACACTAATTTTACCTACTGTTCAGAATTTGCCAATATCGTCTTATTCCAAATCCGGCTTATTAGTTGTTTAACCCCTACCCCCGCTTCCCGCTTATTCCTGATCCCCACTTTTATTGAAGACCGCAGTCTACCCACATTTGGAAAACTTCATATTCGCTCTGCTTTCGATTTTCAGCCAAATTTTGAAACAGTAATGAAATAAGGTAGACATATTAACGCTCGACACATCTCGTTAACCATAGCACATAAACTATTCCTTATTGTTATATTAGACCCGTAAACCATTAACGTCATAGCTGCCCGCCAGGTAATGTAATCATAGCGGCGTTAGGTGTGGCTAAGATAAGTTAGCCATACGGAGCTATTAGGTTGGTGCAAAAATAATGTCGTTTTTTGACGTTCAACTTCGTGCGAGAAAACGACATTATTTTTGCACCAACCTAATAATTGCTCTTCGGAGTGGTGTGGGAGAAGGAAAAAATTCATGTCTTTTCCAATCTGATTTGTGCGAAAATTAACGCAACAGATAATTACCCTTTTTTTTTGGCACCGATAACAGTTGCACTAACCGCATATTTAATGCTAATCGGCCACTCCATTATCTTTTCAATGGGTCTATAATGTACGCCATTTTAAATTCATAGTCGTTTTTCATCCAGACTAGATACGCACCAAGGGGAGAAAAGCCCGCGCGCTACCCGAGTATTTAAATCATAGAAAGGGAGAAGAAGAAAAAAAGACGGAATTATATATATTTCCCAAGAGTATTTGTACGAAAGAAAATGTAAAGAACTCGTTCGGAATTCGAACTTGTAACAGCGGTTTCATTTTCCGAACCAATAAAAGTTACACTAACTCTTGCAAGTAAACGTGTAACGCGGAGTTTCAGCCTCTATAATCTCATCTGAGGTATATTTCTCTGGTTTCTGTTGGGCTAGTTTGAAATTAACATTAACTGAAGTCCCAGAGTTGTGTCGGACGGTAATTCGTGATTTTATTTAACGAAGAGTTTGGAATAAAACGAACTGACTCAAGGATATAAAATAAATCATATATTTTTAGTTATTTGATTTAGAGTGAGTCCTTTGGTATTTGAGGTAGTAAAAGATTCGTTTCTGAGGAGGATATTATTAGCAGTCTGGAAAAATTTCTGTTTTGCTTCGATAGTGTGTAGTTTAGGGGTCAAACTTTGCTCTTAGTAGTAACCACCCTAGGAATAGGTCCTTGTAAATCTACTGTGCTTTTAGCGGCCCTTGGTAGGCCAGAAATGTCATCAGCAGATGACCTATTAACTACTTGATACGTTACGCATGGTTGGCGTCTTTGGCGGTCGCGTTTATTTTTTAGTGGTTCCTCTCGGCGTCACTCTCCTCAACGCTGTGAGCTTATTTCTTTTTGACCAGTTTTAAAGACTCTGGCGTGAACGTTGCTTTCGGCTAACATCAAATGTCTTTTTGTATTTATCATTTAATTAGCAAAATTTATTTTATTTTCGGTGTTGTCTTTTTACATTTTTTTCTATAACTGAAGTTATGTGTATAGCCTGTTTTATTTTGGTAGATTTATAGTCATAAATATGTACGCACTTAACCCGCAAACTGCCCGTGTTTATCGGTCGTCTTCAGTCTTTTCTTCTTCCTCTTCTTATTTGAGGGTTGTCTTCTCCTTAGTTCAGAGAGAAGTATATAGAGAGAACGTAAGAGAGAGAAAAGAGAGAGAGAGAGAGAGAGAGAAGATAGACAGAGAAAGAAAGAGAGAGAAAGAGAGCGAAAAAAAAGAGAGAGAAAGATAAAGAAATAGGGAGAAAGAAAGAGAGAGTGAAAAAGAAAGAGAGAGAGGGGGGAAGAAGAGAGATAGAAAGAGAGAATGAAAGAAAGAGAAAACAACAGATAGGAAGAAAAATCGAGAAAGAGAGAATGAAAGAGAGAACGGGAAAACGAGAAAGAAAGAAAGAGTAAGAGAAAAAACAAAGGGAGAGAAAGAAAGCGAGTGAAAGAGAGAAAGAAAGAGAAACGGAGAAAGAGAAATAAAGCGAGAGAGAGAAAGAGAGAAAGTAAGAGAGAGAAGAGACAGACAGACAGAAAGAAAGACAGAAAGAAAGAAAGAGAGAGAGAGAAAAAGGAAAAAGAGAGAAAGAGAAAGAACGATATAAGGGTTTTAAAGGAATGCTTAAAAGCCTTATTTTTATTTGAATTCTTTTTATTTATGTTTATATATTTTATTTTATATTTTAATTTATCGGGAATCTCTACTTTCCCACCAGGGAGTATTTCTTCTTCGGGAGCGGGCTGGGATCATTACCGGGCGCGTCCCCAAAAGAGTAAGTTTCGAGTGTCTTGTGCAGTCTTTCTACGGTATTGTTGATAAACCCACTTTAAAGCTTGACCTTTTGTCACACTTGGTAGGGCCGTGAGCGCACGGGAATATCCTTTATAATCTCACCTGCAGATTAACATGTCAAACATGGTTTTCTGGAATAAAACCACGAAGACAAAAAAAAAATCTGCTCGTAGATTTTGAAAGCTCTGAAGACAAACTTTATTGAATGGCACTACGCAAATACCCACCTAAAGATGTATTCATCCTGAAGAGATTGGGAAACGAACCTACCAGCCTCTGCACAGCCATGCAAACTATATCGGTAGCCTCTTGTCACTAAGTTTCACGGCCGATAATTTTTAATAAAATTTCTAATCAAATTAGACAGAATTTACATGAAATCGGAATTAAGAAATTTAAATTTAATTCAGTTTTCAGGTTCGAAGATTTATCGACTATAAAATGTTGTGACAGAAGTTAACAGAAATTTTGAAGGCACCAGATTAAAAAAGAAATTGCGTGTAACTACTTCGACGCTTAAAGAAATCACGAGAAATTGTTGATTAATAGAGCCTCCAATCTTCTAAAACCAGTTTCAGTCCACATAGAATAATGAAACTGGTATCAATTTATTTACCTTCAAAATTAAAAAGTGTTGATCTATAAGAAATGTCTACAAACCTATAAAGTAAACTTTACAACACATAGAAGAATGTATTCGGTATCAAAATTTATTTCCATTCAAATTTTACTGGTATTATTTGATAAGTAAGACCTCCAATACGATAAGTTTTAGACCAAAAAGAATAATGAATCTGGTATCAAAATAAGGTCAATTTATTTTCCTTTAAAATTATGATTGTTAATTTATTTCTCTTCAAGATTATGTGGGTTGGTTGATCAAAAAGTTCTCCAAATTTATAAAAATCAATTTTTATACAAGATAGTATAATAAAATTGGTATCAATATAAAGTCAATTTATTTTTCTTCAAAGTTAGAAAGGTCGATTTATAACTAGGCTCTGTAAAACCAATTTTTAAACTCGATAGAATAGTAAAAATGGTAATTTTCATTCTCTTAAGAATTAGTATATTAGTTTCTAACAACGGTCACCGTTTTGCACAAACATCAAATGTCTTATCCACTTTTTCATTCCATCAATAAGGATAAATTCCAGAGTGATTTTTCATGCAATTGATAGCAGCAGTTTACCCCTTCAGTACGTGGGTGGGTCATAGTTCTGTACGACTTCTTATCCTTTGTAGCGCTTAGTAAAGGGTATCTTTTAAAACGTCTCACCTCCACATGTTCCACCATCCATTCAAATAAAGAGACCATGTGGATGTCCTGTCGCCTTGATATTTGAACCTTCGAAGTGTCTTTTGAGTGTTAAATTCTCGAAAACCACCCTGTGTCCAAGATATTTCATTTGTCGCTTTCTCAATTCTCAGTATAAGGTTTTTTTTTTAAAATTTCCCTTATCCTTAAAGACTCTGAGTTACTCACATATGCCATTCTCAGCATCCTTCTGTAGATCCACATTTTTGTTGCTACCCATCATCTCTTCATCTTTGAAAAGATTGTGCAGCTTTCACTGTCATATAGGAGGACTGATATTGCATAGCTGTTCGGCACCTATTGCTTTGTTTCTATCGAAATTTTCTTGTTTCTTAGTATTTGCTTAGCTTTTGGAAGGCATCTTTTGCTATTGTAATGCGGCTTCAGATTTCGGCTTCGTATGTCCATTAAAACACTTCATAGATATCTAAATTTCTGTACGTGTTTGATGTTGATATCGTAAGATATCTGCTTGTACCAAATAGGAGGTGTTCGCAGAGTGGGAAGCAACTGCAAGTTTAACGTTTCGGGTCTTTTCCGCATTCTGTTTACTAAAATGCATCCTTTACTTACCGTGATGCTAAAATAATTCTCATGTTTAATTTATGTAGATGGGTTGCAAGGATCTTTGCATGGCTTTCCAAATCATTTGCCAGGAATCATTATCAATATCTTGGAATTTGTAATCATGGCTGTCAAATCATGAATTTTGAATTCTAAGACCGTTTGGTGGACTTTCAGGATGGAGTAACGGTTTACGATCTGGTCTTGATGAGTATTACAATTGAGTAACCAGACCTACTATATGGCAGTGAGTACTGGACAATCTCCTCGCAAATAAAGAAAAAAAAAACATAAAGCAACAGAAACGTGGTTCTAACGGAGGATATTGAGAATAAAATGGACCGAACAACAGTTTAAATATCTGAAAAGTGTTTTAACAGCGGACGGAAATTCCGACATGTACTCTCATTGGAAAGATGAATTGCAAAACTAAGCAAAGTATTAAGAAAATACAATTTACATAACAGTTCAGTACTATTTTCTTTGTCTCTTACTGTTGTGGTGGGATCCACCTAATCTGCATAGGTGACTATCAACTATATAAATAATGGTTGGTACCGGAAGACGAGGGAAGAAATCACGAGATCCAACTAGAGACTCTGATCGACTGCGACTAGTCAACACATTCTCCAGGAACGTCTTCCCAGAAATATACAGAAATACTATATGTACTTATTGTGTACACTTTCTTGTTATAATACATTCTTGTTCTAAGTACATTTTGTGTTGCATTATTATTCCATGCATTAGGCGAGATTCAACAGTGAGTCAAGACTCAACACTTACAATAATTTCCTGTTTCTTAACGCATTGCTTTTGTTTTGGAATTTATTTCATAAATGGGACTTTGGAATTCGGTGTCTCACTTTCCATCCTCTTTTAATACATTTCCCAGATGTTGAAATTGTTTTACTTGTTTGATTTTCTTATCTCTAATTTGTAACTTGTATGGGGAACTGTTTTTTTGCTGGCAACAACACATTCTGTCTTCATACAATTGATGTTTAATTAAGAAAGACGAAAATTTCGTTTGAAATTAAGAAAAACAGTACTGAATTGTTATGTAATATCAGTCTTCCTATATAAACACTGAAAGTTAGACAATGTCCAGACAGATTAAGAGAAAAAAACTAGAAGCAAGACACATATGGCTCTACAGAAGGATGCTGAGGATAACATGGAACGAATATGTGAGCAAGGAATAAGTTTTAGAGAAAATGGAAACAAAAAGGAAACTTATACTTAACATAAGGAAGAAACGTTTGAAATTTCTACAGAAGGATGCTGAGGATACCATGGACCGAATATGTGAGCAACGACGAAGTTTTAGAGAAAATGGAAACAAAAAGGAAACTTATACTTAACATAAGGAAGAAACGTTTGAAATTTCTACAGAAGGATGCTGAGGATACCATGGACCGAATATGTGAGCAACGACGAGGTTTTAGAGAAAATGGAAACAAAAAGAAAATTATACTTAACATCAGGAAGAGACATTTGAAATTTCTACAGAAGGATGCTGAGGATACCATGGACCGAATATGTGAGCAACGACGAGGTTTTAGAGAAAATGGAAACAAAAAGAAACTTATACTTAACATCAGGAAGAGACATTTGAAATTTCTACAGAAGGATGCTGAGGATACCATGGACCGAATATGTGAGCAACGACGAGGTTTTAGAGAAAATGGAAACAAAAAGAAAATTATACTTAACATCAGGAAGAGACATTTGAAATTTCTACAGAAGGATGCTGAGGATACCATGGACCGAATATGTGAGCAACGACGAGGTTTTAGAGAAAATGGAAACAAAAAGAAACTTATACTTAACATCAGGAAGAGACATTTGAAATTTCTACAGAAGGATGCTGAGGATACCATGGACCGAATATGTGAGCAACGACGAAGTTTTAGAGAAAATGGAAACAAAAAGAAAATTATACTTAACATCAGGAAGAGACATTTGAAATTTCTACAGAAGGATGCTGAGGATACCATGGACCGAATATGTGAGCAACGACGAGGTTTTAGAGAAAATGGAAACAAAAAGAAACTTATACTTAACATCAGGAAGAGACATTTGAAATTTCTACAGAAGGATGCTGAGGATACCATGGACCGAATATGTGAGCAACGACGAGGTTTTAGAGAAAATGGAAACAAAAAGGAAACTTATGCTTAACATCAGGAAGAGACATTTGAAATTTCTACAGAAGGATGCTGAGGATACCATGGGCCGAATATGTGAGCAACGACGAAGTTTTAGAGAAAATGGAAACAAAAAGGAAACTTATACTTAACATCAGTTAGAGACAGTTGAAGCGTCTAGAGCACATAATAAGGAAATAGGGCTTGGAAAATCTGATACTCGCAGGACAGGATGAATTTAAGAGAGACAGAATAAAACAATGCATAACCTACCTTGGGACCTTGAGAACAGGAACAGTACGAACGGCGGAACAGCAAATGCGACAAAAGGACAAAATTTTCTAAGACTTACAAATGATTGGAAATTTCGGGGCGTTATGATGGCCAACGCCCTGAAAGATCACACCATATATAAGAAGATTATTTAGGGCCATATCGGTGAAGCATCTTGTGTGAAACGTGTTGGCAATAAAAGCAAAGTTTTAACAGACACCTTTCCTGTTTAATACATCATGGCGAAGCTCCGGCAAAATTACATCGATTTGCTTCTGAAATGGTCTGAGTAATTTGTTTCCTGCAGTCTCTAATGCAGAGATTGAACTCAAGACTCTTGGGAAAAAACAAGTAAGATTTTAATCAGCGCGTTCATGCATCAGACAATGTCTCCGGGACCTGAATGTCTGTGTTTACAAGAGATCAGAACGTAGCCTTGTCCTTCAAAAGGACGTGTAAAATGAGTACGAGAACGGGAACGTCCGATGGGAAAGCAGAGAAAAAATGGTACGTCAGGGAGAGCGATGTTTGCCAATCAAATCTGATCATCGATTATTAGTGAGTTCGATTCCCACTGAATTAATGTGACTTCAGGTGAGACTAAGCATAATGTTGTAAAAGGTGTCTTTTTATTTTATTCATTGTCTTTCATCTTTCCTTTCCGCTGTTCTTTCCGGAATTTTCTTTTTCTTTGTTTCTTTTCTTGTCTTTTGTTTCTTTCTTACATTCTTCTTTTTTTCATGATATTCTTTCTCTTTCTACTTTCTATATCCCTCTTTTTTTCTTTTCCTTATTTCTTTCTTTATTTACTTCTTTGTTTGGTTCATTCATGTTCAAAAATCCGATTTTTATTCTTTTCAGAATATTAAATCAATTTGTTTCTGTTTTTGTTTCTTTCGGTTGTTTTTCTTTTCCCTATTTCCTTCTTTCTTTCTTTCTTTCATTATTTGTCTCTTAATTTTCCTTCTTTCATTTTTTATCTGTTAATTTTTCTTCCTTCTTTCTTTCTTTCATTATTTCTTTCTTTCATTATTTGTCTCTTAATTTTCCTTCTTTCTTTCTTTCTTTCATTATTTGTCTCTTAATTTTCCTTCTTTCTTTCTTTCTTTCTTTCTTTCATTATGTGTTTCTTAATTTTCCTTCTTTCATTTTTTGTCTGTTAATTTTTCTTCCTTCTTTCTTTCTTTCATTATTTCTTTCTTTCATTATTTGTCTCTTAATTTTCCTTCTTTCTTTCTTTCTTCATTTCGATTTTCATTTTTTGTCTCTTAGTTTTCCTTCCTTCCTTCCTTCCTTCCTTCATTCCTTCCTTCCTTCCTTGCTTGCTTCCTTCCTTCTTCCTTTCTTTCATTCATTCTTTCATTATTTGTCTCTTAATTTTCTTTCTTTCTCTCTTTAATTTTTCACTATTTCCTTTGTTCTTCTTTCGTTCTTTAATCTTTTCTATTTCACTTTCTTTTTCTTCTGTTTTTTCCCTTCTCTCTTATCCCTATTTCGTTCTTTCTTTCTTTCTTTCTTTTTTCTTTCTGTATTTGTTTCATAATTTTCATTCTTTCTCTCTTTAATTGTGCACTACTTTCCTTGTTCTTCTTCAATCAATTCCATTTCATTTTCTTTTCCCTTACTTTCTTTCCTTCTTTCTTTTCCCTTTTTCCTTATCTATCTATATATCTATCTATCTATCTATCTATCTATCTATCTATCTATCTATCTATTAGGTTGGTGCAAAAATAATGTCTTTTTGACGTTCAACTTCATGTGAGAAAACGACATTATTTTTGCACCAACCTAATATCTATCTATCTATCTATCTATCTATCTATCTATCTATCTATCTATCTATTTTTTCCAATTTCCTTTTGGTTTGTATTCTTTCTTCATTTATTTATTCATTCTTCATATATTTCTTTACATTTTCTTTTCCCTGGAATTCTCTTTTTACCGTCGGTTTTTTTCTATCACGCTTTCTCCATATTTTTATTTCCTTTCAGAATTTCCAATATATTTATTTATTGTTTGTTTGTTTGTTTGTTTGTTTCTTTCTTTCTTTCTTTGTTTCTTTCTTTCGGTATCTTACCATCCATTTTCCTTCTTTCTTTAATTTTCTTTTTGTCTTTCACCTTTTTTACGATTTCCTTTTATGTTCTTTCTTTCTTTCTTTTTCCCATTTTTATGTCAATATCACTCTTTTCGACGGTTGAATTGTATATTCTTTTTTCTTCTTTTTCTCTCTTTCTTTCGTTTCTTCTTTCTTTCTTCATTCATTCATGCTTCATGTTTCCTTCTTTTCTTTCCCTGAGATTTTCTATGTCTCTTTCCCTTCCATTTTCCTATTGTTTTTTCTTTCCTCCAGGATTTTACCAAATATGTTCGTCTTTATTTCTTTTTCCTATTTTCATTCTTTTTCTTTGTTTAATTTGCCTTATTTCTTTTTCTTTCGTTCTTAAACATTTTCTTTATCCAATTTCCTTCCTTCCTTCCTTCTCTTTCCTTCCTTCCTTCCTTCCTTCCTTCCTTCCTTCCTTCCTTCTGTCTATCTTTTTCCTATTTCCTTTGCTTTTCTTTATTTAAATTTCCTTATTTTTTTCTTTCATACTTTCTTTCTTTAAATTCTCTTTTTCCCTCTTCATTCTTTTTTTCCTTCATTTATTCATTCCTTCTTTTTATCTATCTTTTTTTTTCCAATTTCCTGTCTTTTTCTTTCTTTATTTTTTTCTTATTTCTTTTTAGTTCTCGCTATATTTTTCCCATTTCCTTTTCTCTCCTTCCTTCCTTCCTTCCTTCCTTCCTTCCTTCCTTCCTTCTCACATTCATTCATTCATTCATTCATTCTTTCTCCCTATCTTTGTTTTTCCTATTTCATTTCTTTATATAATTTTCCTTCTTTCTTTCTTTCTTTCTTTCTTTCTTTCTTTAAAATTTCTTTTCCCACATTTCCTTTTCTGACCTTCTTCCCTTCCTTTATTTATTCATGCTTTATTTCTTTCTTTCTTCTCTTATTTCTTTTCCATTTTTCTTTTCTTCATTCATTCGTTCTTTCTTGCTTTCTTTTCTATATTTCCTTGTCATTCTTTCTTTCCTTTCTTATTTCCTTTTCCTTTTCTTTCTTTCTTTCTTTCTTTCTTTTCTCTATTTTCTCTATTATCTTTATATTTTCCGTCCACCCTTCTTCTTCTTCTTCTTCTTCTTCTTCTTCTTCCTCTTCTTCTTCTTCTTCTTCTTCTTCTTCTTCTTCTTCTTCACATTCCCTAACATTCTTTCTCTGCTCGTAATGCAATGCCAATGGTGCATTGCTTTATTGTTGCTCGTGCCCGTATTAGTCGGAATCCAAACCGACAAGTGGCGTTGTCAATACTCGTTACAAACGTTGGTGAATTACATCTGAAATGACGGATGGCTTTCACGCGGTTTCGTCTCAGCTTCGAAGGAGGGCAGAAGGGCATGGTGTATGCTTCTATTTGCGACTCGCCTTATTGGTGTGAAATCATGTATGCGCTTGTGGGTGTCTCCCCACGGTTGTCAAACGTTGGGTCCTGAAATGACGCTTGGCTTGTATTCCACGCTCAAAATTATGTAAACCTGTATCGTTCTAAAACCGTGTGTCTCGCTTTGCGTATTTAAATCGGCAGTCGTAACATGCTGTATTTTAAGCCGAAATATAAATTAGTTTTTAATGTTGGTTCTTCAGATATACAAATAACTCGGCCATCAAGGCTGGGAACAGCTGAAATTAGACGTCGACAGTTTTACACTCTGACCGAAAACCAACAATGATTGACGGTTTTATAAGATACTTTTAAGAAAGTCTCCATCTCTCTCTCTCTCTCTCTCTCTCTCTCTATCTATCTATCTATCTATCTATCTATATATATATATATATATATATATATATATATATATATATACATATATATATATATATATATATATATGTATGTATGTATATATATATATGAGGATTGAGGAATCGGAGTGCCGAGTTCGAATTTCAGTGGAATCCATTACATTTATTTACGTGATAATACCCTTGGGAAAGTTATTATCCTCTTCTTCTCCCTCAAGCTATGGGTCAATAGCAGGACAGACTGTGTTCTATAGACTTGGATGGCAACTGGTTCAGGAGAAGGACATCTCTGAATTCAAAAAATATATATGCAGATGAAATGGGGACCTAGTGGCTCTTAGGGCAGCAGGTCTTTATATTGGGTCCTTCAAAAAGTGTGGTTGGTTCTGCACAAAGACTTCACCACTATAATCAAATCATATGAATTGGTGTCTGGCTGTCGGTTACTAAGGATTGAGCTGCTTGACCCTCATACATCGAACACGACAGTAGTATATATATATATATATATATATATATATATATATATATATATATATATATATATATATATATATATATATTAACAGATTTTGCTTAATGACACACGATAAGATAAACTTAAGGACACGGTCCATATTTTGTTTATTAGTAAAATTCATGCAAAATTATCTCGTTTAAGAACAGGATTTCGCTGTTATTATCAAGAACTTGGTATGCATATTTAGTTATGGCCATTAGCATGCGAATGGAACCGAACATTTAGGAGGCATCTTTACGATACAGGTGTTCCATTTGTGGCATGGGTGAACCTAAATCCCAATAGGTGTTCAAAGGGCCATAATTGGAGAACAGGCGTTCATTGCGATAGACAACAATTCTACGTCTACGCAGATAATCATTGTTAAGAGCGTCTCTAAAGGTCAGTTGACTGATTGGTTTATGTTGTGGTGTCCTCCTTCTAATGAGTCTATTTTGGACTCTTCCACTTACTATAAAATTAGTAGGAAAGTAAGCCTCGGTGGAACAGTTGCATAGATTGTTTATCTGTCAAACTCTCTGCCTCGGCAGAGAGGAACACGGACGAAGCTTTGCCGAAGGGCAAAGTTTCGTACGGGGAGGTAGACA
>OZ038502.1:23065208-23075208 GCA_964036315.1 Acanthosepion esculentum | reverse complement strand
ATAATAATCAATTAGTTTCAAAGAATGGCGAGGTGGAATTTGGCCGCCATGGAATTTACTAAAAAAAAATATTATTAAATATTCCAAAAGACATAAACAAAGGAGAAATGACAGTAGGGATTCAACAACACACAGTACCAGTAACATCAAAGAGAAGACACGTAACATTGAGTCAAGCTTAACAAACAGCAGCAGTTGCATCAGCAGGCAGATTAGGTTTATGGCTCCTAAACTCAGGATTGTCTCACAACTTCCTAGCAGTTTAAAGCCTTGATACGCGAATGTGGTGATTGCATTTGCGAGTTTAATACTAGCACCGCCCAATTAATATTTAGACACAGTGGAATCTCTGTGAGGAATAATTGATTAGTACTAATTAGTTTGACCCCAAAAACAGAAAGAAAGAAAGAAATACTGGTGAAGAAAGAAAGAAAGAAAGAAAGAGATACAGGTGGAGAAAGATAGAAAGAGAGAAAGAGAGAGATAGGTATAAAGAAAGAGTGATATAAAGACAGACAGACAGAAAGATAGATATAAAGAATCCGAGATAGAAAGATAGATAGATAAAAAGAAAGTGAGTGAGGAATAAAAAAGACATAAAGAAAGAGAGACAGAAATAAATAAATAACGAAAGAAACAAACAATGATATAAATAAATAAATAAAGAAAGAAAGAAAGAAAGAAAGAAAAAGGAAATAAATAAAGAAAGAAAGAAAGAAAAAGGAAATAAAGAAAGAAAGCGGTTGCCATAACGCATTTCATGTGTTTGACGTCTGCCTCAGAGAAATAGAAAAGCTAACTTTTGAAACTTTTCATTTGTATCCCCTTACTTCTTAAAATAACGACCAGCAATATTTTGCTAAAGTTGTTAAGCTCAAATATTTAACGATACGAAAAGTGAATTTCTACGGATAATTTTATTCTAGAACTTGCCATGAGCTTATTCAATGATTAACTGAAGAATGAAGATTCAGCAGAAAATTCAAATAGGAAAACCGTGAAATCTTTACGGGTCTTTCTAGTATATCTTTTAATTTTATCTCAAAGTACTTGTTTGGTTTTTTTAACTTACTTTAGCTTATATATCAGAATTAAATAACATGACTAAACCCGAACTCATATTCTATATCGATGTGAACATGTCCGACATGATTAATTCCTCTCAGATTATCCCCAGAATCCAGCGTGACACATGTCAGTCAAATTTCTTTTTGCTCTCTCACACTCACGCTTGTTTGATCTTCTCGACATACTGTTTTTACAGTGCCCGAGAGCCACTCAAGGTATATAAATACGGAGTAAGATGCACGGTTTATGCATCAAGGAAAGATAAAGGTTAACTCCGGACTGGAACGGATTAAGATAGAAGTGATCGGGAAAACACCCTCTTGGGAGTCGGTTCCTCAGATCAGCGGTTCGAATGAAGCATCTGCTTGAGTGGGACGTACATATCACAAATAGAATATGAAGTGAATGAGGGTGGTTCGCTACAATATGCGTAGCAGGACGGGTAATAGTCGTGAAGAGTAAAACTGGTGGAACTAACGAATGTAGTTCGTCTGAGCACTTTCTGTTGAAATAGCGAGAGAGCAGTGAGAATCCTGTGACGTTTTGTCCGCGAGAAAGTGTTTGTAGGATGGGAAACCATTTGTCACCCACAAGGACTCGGTGACGCTTTTGAAATCTGCCGAGACTGGACAGCTCCTGCCCATACATAGCAAATGTAGTCCATTTTAGACCTGAACTCACTCTTTTAAATGCTGGGGATACAGCAAGTAGCCAGGTACTTATTGAAGCGGTTTAGGGAACCGACCCTTTTTTTAAGGCAACTTTACCTAGGGATCGTATGCAAGAGTTTCACTTGAGGTCTGGAGTTTAAGGGCCAATAGACGCTAAAAACACGTGGCCTGTCTGAGGTAACATCCATTTATCGTTATTGGTTATAGTCCAGTGGTGTTCATCAGCCGTAGCTACCAACGATTTTTTCTACTTATAAGATGCATTTGTCATGAAATATCACCAAAAACCATCCGTGTCTTATAAAGCGAAAGCCCGAGACGTGATTTATATGTTTGTTACATAGAGACAGCGTCAGCTCTAAAGTTACATCCGATTCTGAGCCTTTCAGTGTAAAAGAAGTCCAGTGTTTCAAAATAAAATTAAAGGTTTTAGAAAATCTATTTGTGCAGACCTGCCTGATCTCATAGGTTCCCAAGTAGGCATCTATGCGGACGACACTACTATTTACTCCTGCCTAAATAGCAAATCTGGAATCGTTGATAAAAACTAACCTGGCCGTTAGTCTCGAAAAGGACCGCCAGTCGGGCTGGACTGGAACAGGAATTGGCTGGTTAACTTTAATGCCTAAAAAACAAAACTGCTTTCTATTACTCACTACAGAGAACCATCCCTGCCTCCAATTAGAATGTCTGACGCTCAACTCCACGAGAGTACCTCTTTGCGACTGCTCGGTCTCACATTGTCTGCTGACCTGCGATGGAACAATTACAATAGCTTCATCCACCGCAAGGAAAGTTGGTTCCCTGTGCCGCG
Organism: Acanthosepion esculentum; assembly: GCA_964036315.1. NCBI lineage: Eukaryota > Metazoa > Mollusca > Cephalopoda > Sepiida > Sepiidae > Acanthosepion > Acanthosepion esculentum. Next base: position 23,072,655 of record OZ038502.1, on the reverse strand, counting down.
CCAGGAAATGTTTCTCACCGGAGTCGATCCTTCAAATATACAAATCAACAATTCGCCCTTGCATTTTCTTGTTTTCCCTGATAGCTATATTCTCTAACTATTCAAATGTAATGCCAATCGACGTCTCCAGATGCCTGGATCTATCCCCTATCCTTCTCTTCAGCCTTTCCTCCATCACTTCTCATTGTTCTCGCTCCAACTCTCTGTAACCCCTTGCGTGCTAGTGGCTTCCCGCCTTGCTTGGGGTGAAACGATTAAAAACAAAATTGGGATATTGGTATTGGAAACGAAATTCTTGCTGACGTTACACTTCCTTTCCTGCCTTCCTGCTTTCCCTCCTTCCTTCCTGCTTTCCTACCTTTCTTCCTTCTTTCCTTCCTACCTTCCTGCCTTCCTTCCTTTCTTCCTTCCTTCCTTCCTTCCTGCCTTCCTTCCTGCCTTCCTTCCTTCCTGCCTTCCTACCTTCTTTCCTTCCTGCCTTCCCTCCTTCCTTCCTGCTTTCCTACCTTCCTACCTTCTTTCCTTCCTACCTTCCTGCCTTCCTTCCTTTCTTCCTTCCTTCCTTCCTTCCTTCCTGCCTTCCTTCCTGCCTTCCTTCCTTCCTGCCTTCCTACCTTCTTTCCTTCCTGCCTTCCCTCCTTCCTTCCTGCCTTCCTGCTTTCCTTCCTTCCTGCCTTTCTTTCTTTCTTTCTTTCTTTCTTTCTTTCTTTCTTTCTTTCTTTCTTTCTTTCTTTCTTTCTTCTTCCTTCCTGTCTTCCTTCCTTGCTTCCTTCCTTCCTGTCTTCCTTCCTGCCTTCCTTACTGCCTTTCTTTCTTTCTTTCTTTCATTCTTTCTTCTTCCTTCCTGTCTTCCTTCCTTGCTTCCTTCCTTCCTGTCTTCCTTCCTGCCTTCCTTCCTTCCTTCCTTCCTTCCTTTCTTCCTTCCTTCCTGCCTTCCCTCCTTCCTTCCTGCCTTCCTGCTTTCCTTCCTTCCTGCCTTTCTTTCTTTCTTCTTCCTTCCTGTCTTCCTTCCTTGCTTCCTTCCTTCCTGTCTTCCTTCCTGCCTTCCTTCCTTCCTTCCTTCCTTTCTTCCTTCCTTCCTGCCTTCCCTCCTTCCTTCCTGCCTTCCTGCTTTCCTTCCTTCCTGCCTTTCTTTCTTTCTTCTTCCTTCCTGTCTTCCTTCCTTGCTTCCTTCCTTCCTGTCTTCCTTCCTGCCTTCCTTCCTGCCTTCCTTCCTTCCTTCCTTTCTTCCTTCCTTCCTGCCTTCCTGCTTTCCTTCCTTCCTGCCTTTCTTTCTTTCTTCTTCCTTCCTGTCTTCCTTCCTTGCTTCCTTCCTTCCTGCCTTCCTTACTGCCTTTCTTTCTTTCTTTCTTTCTTTCTTTCTTTCTTTCTTTCTTTCTTTCTTGCTGCCTTCCTTCCTTCCTTCTCTCCTTCCTTCCTTTCTTTTTTTGTTTCAAGCCATGAATCAAAAGAATCTTTCTGAGTACACTGCTTTCAGAAAATTTTACACCGGAAACATTATCCTTCTGGCAACCTTGTAAAGATAACCGTTGATGAGGATTTCGACCTATGATACCCGGTATAAGTACGGTAAGCAAAAGCGTATATTTTAACCCTGACATAAATCAAACTTAACCGTATTTCTCTGTCAAAATTGACGTATATCTAATCTAGAATTAATGCTCCTTACTAGTTTGTGATGAATTAGTTACAGTTAGTGAGGATTTCAGGCTGCAAGTAGATTACATTTCACAGGTATCATGCACACTGACGTCACTTCTAAAGATTACATCCTAAATAGTTATCATTAATATCGTATTTCTTTTCGGTCAGTGATGAATTTATAATGATACTCAAGTTTCCATGCTAAAATAATATTCAATTAAGCGGGTAAATTTCCGGATAGTGTGGAAGCTTATGAAAAGTAATGAAAAAAAAATTGTTTTTTGTCGACTAATGTATAAGATAACCATGGAAATACGGCGATTTTCTAAGTTTAGCTTAGACATATAGCACAAGGTCGACAGTATAAGCACTCAGTGAGAAACGAACTCACTACTCAGTCGTAATTGTTGTAGCGAAACAAATTTGCTAACCATTACAACACGTCGAAGTGCCCTGATCTTCCAAACCTATTTTAGATGTGGTACAAGGCCGAAAGTATGTGGCACCCAGTGAGTATCGAACTCACAACTCGGTCCTAATTGTTCTAGCGAAACAAGTTTACTAACCATTACACCACGTCGAGGTGCACTGATTTTCCAAGTGTAGCTTAGATGTGGCCCAAGTGAGGATCTAACTCACTTCTCAGTCGTAATTGTTCTATCGAGACAAGCTTGTTAACCATTACACCGCCTTGCGGTGCCCCTGAGTATCGAAATACGGTAATAGGTTTTGTTGCCGGGGCTGAATTTTTCCTCTGCAGTTATGGAACTAGTTAATTTATGGGACGCAGAAATGGTTTGGTTCTTTTAACTCGTATAAGATAGTGACAGCGATTACTAATTATTCCGGGTGCTGTCCGGAATAAAGCAATCTTCAGCCAACATACAACGCAATGATGAAACAAGGATTTAGACAAGTGAATTTAAAATGAAACGCAAAAAGTTGTTTATTATTCTAATTTTCATACATAGTATGTGTTGACCATGTTCACCGTAGTCTATGAATATAGAATCAAGCGCAGTACGTAATCTGTTCAATGAAACAACGTTAAAGATTAACACTCACGAGTCAGACACTCTACTGGATCTGACTATATTGTCAATAGCAGCAGCAGCTGTTCCGTAATCTTCAGTCTTCGATATCAAAGGCTGGCAGTGGATATTCGTGAAAAAAATGGCTGCCTTTATACACGTCGTATTGTATATTTTGACACTTCTGATTGGTTAATTATTCTATCGGTGAACTATAAAATGAGTCAGCTCATTTTGGTTGGCTCACTAGAATATAAGGATATCCCAAAACTCTAACAGTATGGTGAATATAAGACCCTTGAAAAGAATGCTAAGTACGCATGTACAGATATAAGTATGTTCCATGTAGATGGAAAGATACAAAGACACATAGTGAGGGGTACTATTTAAATCCATGAAAATGGAAAGTTACAAAGGTATCAATCCTCATCTTAAAAAGCAGGAAAGAACGGGTTCTATAGAATTGGATGGCAACTGGTCTACCGCAGAAAGAGTTGGCCACCTACTTCGGGATAAGAATCGGACTCGTCAGTCATGTATCGAAAGATACATGATCGCCTAAACGTGTATCACACATGGCACATAACTGACAGAATGACAAAGACACACATTGAGATATGTTTAATAAAATCCCTTGAAAGGTGTAAATTTCACACCTTTGATTCATTGTAGAAACTACGTTAGAGAAGCGTGAAATGTTTCAGTGGACTAGTAAATCGGTTGAGTTAACAACATGAAATCTATTCGCCAGCTGCCCATTGTTTTCTTTATGGTCTGCATTTATGGCTTTACTAACAGCATGGCCCGGCGTTGCCCGTGCTTGATTCAAAAAGCGTACGACTCATACAGAAATCGCTATCACTTAAATTAAAATATTTTTGCCCTTCCATGCCTTTAAAGGAGTTCCCTTTGCCATGCTGATGTTGCTACATGCCTTAATTCTCACACTGCTAATTTTTTATGAGCTCTATACTAAACATTAAATCTGTTACGAAAAAAGAACTCAACAAAATGCACACAAAATGATCAGCTTTAAAAAATGACTCGTAACTGGAAAAAAACGAATGAAAAAAGAATGTTAACAACAAATATTTTTTCACACCCAACCCAGTTCTGCGGAATCAGAATCAACGTTGAGTTTAAGCAAGCCAATTGCAGTAAAGTGCCATGCAGATTTAAATTTTTTCCACTTGTGACGAATGCAGCTATCGATTTTTTTTGCATGCCAGCATGCTAGTTAACATTCGTGTCAGTCAGTTGTTGGCTCTCACGCTGGCCAATAGAATCTTCCTGCCTATTCGTGGCAGACAGCTATAGGCTCTCACTCTGGCCAGTAGAAAATGACCGCAAACTACATGAAAACTACTGCAGAAGCATGAAAAAATCGATTATTTCCACTATCGATGGGAGTTGGGAAATGCAAAGTCGGTCTTGACCTTCCGCTAACTTGGAACATGTGCATGTAAATTTTGGTACAAATCCGTCGAAAATTGCGACCGTGCATTCGTTGCACACACACACACACACACACACACGCACACACACACACACACACACACACACACACACACACACACACACACACACACACACACGCACATCCTGCCTGTTATACAAGGTAACCAAAAAAGTTCTGTCCGTTTTTTGATTAGTCTTTGAATGAAGATGAAAAATATACGAAATGCGTGTAGCAATTGTTTTCAAATTCGGACAGCCGGAAGTAGGAACATCAGACATTATAAAAAACATGCGCACCGTGCCCGGCCATCAGTTATAAGCCGGACACCTGTGAGAAGGATGGAAGTGTCTAGAGATCTCATTCGGGGCTGTTTGCTTCACGACTTCAAAGTGGGCTTATCAGCAGCTGCATCAAATCGCCGCATATGTCAAGCGTTTAGGGATAGTGCTGTGGATGAACTTACTGCAAGGCATTGCTTTCGAAAATTCAAGTTGGGAAAATTATCTCTCCATGATGAGCCTCGCAGTGGACGACCACAGGTCTTGATTGACGGAGTCCTGAAGACAGCCATTGGAGAGGACAGTAGTCTAGCATATGGTGAACTTGCAAGACAGTTCAACGTTTCCGATGAAACAGTTAGACTTCACCTGCACCGCCTAGGTAAGACGTACAAACTGTGCAAGTGGGTTCCGCAAACGCTGTTGGAGGTCCACAAGGGACAATGAGTGGCAGCCTGCGTATCGCTGCTTTCTCGCAACCGTACCGCATCCTTATTCAATCGAGTGCTTACCAGTGATGAAAAGTGGGTTCTGTACGAAACTCCCAAGCGTTCCAGACATTGGTTGTCTCCTCAGAATGCTGTCCCTCACACCGCAAGACCGCCTATGCACCCACGCAAGATTATGCTTTGTATCTGGTGAACAGGTCGTCAAGTGGTTCATTATGAACTGCTACCAACGGGCCAAACGGTCATTGGGGACCTATACTAGCAGCAATTGAAACGTGTGCAACCAGCACTGGTGAATTGCAAAGGTGTGCTTTTCCTTCATGACAACGCCAGGCCGCATGTCGCGCGAGTGGTCAGGGATACCATACAGCAACTTGGGTGGGAGATTTTGTGCCATCCACCTTATTCACCTGACCTTGCGCCATCCGATTACCACCTCTTCCACTCCCTGGATAATCATCTTCGTAGGAAATCATTCACCAATGGAGCAGACTTGCTCAAAGCCCTCACGGACTTCTTTGCGTCAAAACCCCCCGAGTTCTACCGCAAGGCCATTGAACAGCTCTAGACACGTTGGCAGAAGGTGCTGGATGCCGATGGCGATTACTTCGAAGACTAAATGTAAGTTACACATAGTGTGAAGCGTTTTCTTTTTTTCCCTTTAAAAACGAACAGAACTTTTTTGGTTACCTTGTAGATAGAGATTTAAGCAGGTGCTGGCTCACAAAAAGTCACTCGAAAATGCAGTAATTTGTATACTTTGAATGTTTTCAGCGCTACCGGAAGTGCTACTTGTAGCATATGTGTAAATAACTGATTCTGGTCATTTGACACCTGAATTTTGAGACGGAAACTTCCGGTCGACTCACCAGTTTCACTTGTGCGACTTGCTCAGTTGAATATCGCCATTACGATTCTCCTGACTCGTCGACCATTTCAACTATTGAAGGGGGTTCTGGTCAGATCCAGTTCGTAAAATATCTCTGAACAAATGGCCAAAATAGTAGAATTTATTTTGAGAATCATTAGTTGGGCTGAGTATTTTTCAGCACCCCTTCTAATTTTACTTGAATTTTCTTAAAACGTTTCTTCTTTTTTTTCTCAGAAAATAAGAGTAGTCCAATGCCAATTACAGTAATATAGTCAAAACAAAATCAGCGTTCGTTTTAGTCAAACGGCTAGCGATTCGGAAAACGAAATCGTCGATTCGAGTTCGATTTCCGCCAGAGTTCGTTATGATCGCGAACGCATTCTTGCGAAAGTTACGAATCAATAACTTCTCCTCCTAACCATGGATTAAATACCTTAGCTAACTTCACTCATTTGCTTTGCGAGAGCAACCACTCTAAAAGTGTGATGACTGATTTCAAATCTCTGCTGAGCGAGGATATGTATTCGTCAGGTGATCGTGACTTAGACACACCAGTGCTGCGATATTAGTTGTGGCACCCTACGACCCTAGAGAGTTACCGCACACACACGGACACACACGGACACACACGGACACACGCTGTGCTAAATTGGAAGTTCAAGTAGTGTAAAGCTTATTGCTTGGAAAAAAAAAGGAACCAGAGTGACGATTTCAAGATGAAACCGTGTCTGTTTCGTTAAAATGTAGACTCATGCCTTTGGAAAAGCCATGGACCCATTTTAAAAGTTATAACAGTGCATACTAGGTTCTCTTGCCTTGTCTGGAAACCAGTCTATGAGACGTAAAACTGAATACAAATCCACGTCAATAATAAGACACACTAGACTCTTTAAACATGTTAGTGTAACCCAGCCAATCCAGAATAATTCTGAATCCATACGCAACCTGTAGAGAGATGCGATTCGTCAGCTTAACATATACTAGACATACGCTCTCCCCCATCCATGGGTTAATTCTTAGGACGTGTTTCAGTAAATTATTATTATTATTATTTGTACAAATAAATTCCTACAATCTTAGAATAATTTCTGGATTTAAATCATCTGCAAAAGGTTGATAAGCCGTAAAAATAACCATCCAATCTTCTAAACTTCCAATGGTGCTATGGATGCAGCATATGTGGCTATGTTACGGCTCTTGTGGCTGCTGGGACTCGTGATGTTGATTGAAAACTTTCATATGAAAAGACGATATGGACAAATGAAAGAAAACGTGCGTAATTATTCAAGAAAACCTTAAAAAATATAGATTTACTTCTTTCTAATCCTTTTTACAAATTATTTCTATCGCAAATAAAAAATATATTACTTTCGGTATATTTTACAGCGTAAACTTGCTTGTGATAAACTTGACAAGATTAATGAGGATTTTTAGCTATAAAAAATGTTAGTATATGACTCGATATTTTAGGACAACATTTTGGTTTTATGACAATGTGTGGTGTTAGGGGAAACTACCCCTAGCACAGTGTATTCTGGAGAGTTAAGAGATTGTATATACCAACTTATTCGGTAATTTGAATAACAACTTGGACAGAGAGAACGGGTTAATATTATTAAAAAAACATGTTTAAAAAATACTTTTTCCATGAATGAATGTAATTATAATTATTTAAACATTAATCGTATTGGTCACGATGTTTTGTAAACAAGCGT
>OZ038502.1:23052708-23060208 GCA_964036315.1 Acanthosepion esculentum | reverse complement strand
ATACATGCATAATATATATATATATATATATATATATATATATATATATATATATATATATATATATATATATATATATGTAATTTTATCGATTACAAATCAAATAAAGGTAAACCCAATAAAAGAAAAGTGCGTTTTTTATAAATTTATGATATGTTTTTCTACGTGTGTATCATTCTAAGTAAATAAGCATATATATATATATATATATATATATATATATATATATATATATATATATATATATATATATATACATACATACATACATATATATATATATATATGTATATATATATATGTATATATGTATATATGTATGTATATGCTCTCTTTTATTGATTACAAATAAACGCAACGCAGTAAAACAAATATGAGTAATGGTATAGGTAACCTGACTAATACCCCGACGCGACAGCGGAATCAAAAGAGAACGAATTCTATCGACCCACTTAAAAATATAGATCTCAAACGGACACAGAAATCATAAAGTCGGCCTGATTCTCCTTAAAACACAAATATATGCCTTCAGCCCAAATGTCTGCCTTGCAATGAATAACCAATCAAATCGTTGCTACTATTATGCATTTATTATTTCGGCGGAAATTCTATACCAAGTTTTCTAGTTGTTTTAAAATAATACATTTGTTTATGTCTTCGAGGCCTAGTCACACTGATTAGCTCTGATACAGCGAAACAGTCTGCCTGTCGATGACAATATATGGATATATGTATATAAAACAAAACTTCTAGTTCCACGTGCCATTAGACATGGCACGTGGAACTAGAACAGTTTACCCCAGCCAGCGAAATAAAGGTTTCAGTTCGACATTCCAACCACCTGAAAAAGGCTGGCTCGTACAACGGCCGAAACGTTGTGATAAATGTGGCAACAATAGTCCAAATAATGTAAATATTATATATATATATATATATATATATATATATATATATATATATATATATATATATATATATATATATATATATATTTTAAATAAAAACAGACCACTTTAAGGTTCCATATAATAAATTATTTCACCACAGCCCTTCCAAAGGACAGTGGATCATCAGATTTATTTAAATCTGATGATCCGCGGTCCTTTAAAAGGGCTGTGGTGAAATAATTTATTATATGGAACCTTAAAGTGGTCTGTTTTTATTTAAATTATTAGCTCTGATTTACATTGAGCTCTCTGGATTATATCCTCATTGGGTCTACCCATACGGATTACCTAGTTTTTCCTAAACTAACTATATATATATATATATATATATATATATATATATGTATATATATATATATATATATATGTCAAGATTGCATTGAGCTTCATGTTCCGGATTATATATCTTAGTGTTCTTTCTTTTTATTATATTATATATATATATATATATATATATATATATATATATATATATATATATATATATATATATATATATATATATATATATGTCAAGATTGCATTGTGCTTCATGTTCCGGATTATATATCTTAGTGTTCTTTCTTTTTATTATATATATATATATATATATAAATATATATATATATATATATATATATATATATATATATATATATGTCAAGATTGCATTGTGCTTCATGTTCCGGATTATATATCTTAGTGTTCTTTCTTTTTATTATATATATTTATATATATATAAATATATATATATATATATATATATATATATATATATATATATATGTCAAGATTGCATTGTGCTTCATGTTCCGGATTATATATCTTAGTGTTCTTTCTTTTTATTATAATATATATATATATATATATATATATATATATATATATATATATATATATATATATATATATGTCAAGATTGCATTGTGCTTCATGTTCCGGATTATATATCTTAGTGTTCTTTCTTTTTATTATAATATATATATATATACATATATATATATATATATATATATATATATATATATATATATATATATATATATATATATATATATATATATATGTGTGTGTGTGTCTGGGTGTGCGTCTGTGTGTGCGTGTGTTTGCGCGTGTGCGTGTACAGGGTACGATGTGAAGACGCTCCGTTTATTTATTAAACCCGTTTTAATAACCCTTAATATTCACCATTTGAAACCCATGAATATTAAAAACACAGGATAACACACGCGTTCGTACGGAAGGATCCTGACAAGTGGCCGTCCAAATTGTCTTTCATTTCAAGATTTGATAGGAAACACTGGATCACTTCAAAAATATGGCCGGAGTCACCGTACCTTTTCAGCTAGTGGAGAACACCTGTATGACAAACCTTGACAAAGACTTTCGAGATGCCCAATGCAACAGCCCGGCTTCACCGTTTTTATCTACAGACCGGCTTCACCGTTTTTATCTAGAGCATTATAGATGCTTCCCGCAATTATCGTTAAGACATCAGCCGTTGACCAGAAGAAATTAATGCCATTTTGCTTGTAGGAAATCAATGGTCCTGCGATGTGATGTGATGGACCAATTCAGCATTGATTGGGGCCTCTAGGAGTTCACCAAAAATACGTATTCAATTTCTTTTGTATATATACTTTATTTGATAGGAAAGTCTGGATCACTTCAAAAATATGGCGGGAGACGCCATAGCTTTTCAGCTTGTGGAGAACATCAGTATGCCAAACCTTGTCAATGACTTTCGAGATGCCCAATGCTACAGCCCGGCTTCACCGTTTTTATCTACAGACCGGCTTCACCGTTTTTATCTAGAGCATTATAGATTCTCCCCGCAATTATCGTTAAGACAGCCGTTGACCAGAAGAAATTAAAGCCATATTGCTTGTAGGAAATCAATGGTCCTGCGATGTGATGTGATGGATCAATTCAGCATTGATTCGGGCCTCTAGGAGTTTTCCAAAAAGAGATTTTCAATTTCTTTTGCATATGTACATTATATCCCTGCTTAGTGTAATGCCTCTTACTCTGAAACCCTCTAGACCGAGTGGCGCTTTGACATTGGACAGAGTGAACATCATTGATAAAAAAAAAGATAGGTTAAGGCGAGGAACAAAGAGGAAACCAAGCTTTTCAGCAGCTGACTCTGTAACTGATTCGTAGCGTTTTACTTCTAGTGTACAATGAATAATTTGTATAATTCTTTTATTCGTCTTTACATCTCCAAAGGCGTTCGTTGTCGCTGCCTACAGCTGTTTCCCAAAGGTATATCAAAACGAACACTATTTGACCGACAGAAGTATTCATTTTGTTATTATCCCTAAATTCCAGACAACATGGTGGTTTAGGAAATCACAATATTGCAAAGAGTATATTTTTCGTCTGGGATCAAAGTGAAGTATCTGTTCACTTCTCTGCTGTGTTTCTGATCTTCATCTCTGCAATGTAATTTCATTTTAAATAGAGCTTCTTAACACTTTGGGCGACATAATTAAGAGATATCAATTCTCATTTTAAACAACGGCAAAGGCGCGTCATCAAGAAAATACCAACTATGCAGTAGTATCACCCCCATTGGCCTAAATTGGAAGGGTCGGTGTGATATTCACGCCAGGTGACAGCAGACTTGGTAAGTTTTTGATTGTTAGACGATTGGCCTATGTTTAATAAAAGTCCTTGCATCACGTCTTGCCATCTATAGGAGGCGAGCAAATAGTTCCACCCGGCCTATGAAGTACATATTCTTCAATTCTCTGCCGTGTTTCGACGCCAGCCTGACTGTGGTCGCTGAGACCGGGCAGTTTTTAGATTGGCCGGTGTTCACTCCACATTAAAAACAGCATTGCCTCATATGCTGTCACCGTCGGTAAGTGCGTAAATAAACACTTTTCGACTTTCAGTCCGGACTGAATCCCCATTAATCAATAGGGAACTACGAGACTGATCTCAAAGATTCCAACTCCTCCATTGCACTAAATGTTGGAGGATCGGAAGGATATAGAGGAGGGCACGACAGTGGTCGCTAGCAGAGAGCAAGTTTTGAAGTGTAAAATACCACCACTTGGCCTTTAGTCGGGGATTAATTTGTAGTATCTGATCTCCACATTAGCCTATGGAGAAGGCGGCTCGTCCAAGAGATACCGACCCTGTGGCAACACACCCCGCGTTCCATTAACAGTGATCCGCTGAAACTGAGAACTTTTTAGATTGGCCGATGTGCACACCACATTAAAAACAACATTTGCATCACATTTTTCCACTGTAGGTAGGTGAGCAAATAACCCTTTCCGCTCTTCGTACGGGATAAAAGCGTAGTATCTGTTCCCTACATTAATCAATAGAGAACTGCAACTGGTCCCGGAGATTCCAACACTAGGACAAGACCTCCCCCACTGTATTAAATGTAGGAAGATCGATGGAATATCGCGGTCAACGTAGGAGTGGTCGTGTGTCCCAGGTATTAATTAGACTGACCGATGTGTCTGCAACATTAAAAGCATTTGTGGGGTAATGTATAAATAAACTCAGCTTTGCAATTTTATATTTCTTCGTAACCTAACACTGGGATTGAACCCACTACTTCGAAAGAGTAAGCCATGAAAATACGTGGAAAACTAGTCCTACAGAGAGTTGTTGTAATAAATAAGTTCTGTTGAAATTATTCGAGAATGCGCTAATGTGACAAGTTAGCTGGAGCATAATTTATAACTTGCGTAAGCTCTTTTTTATATTCACCGAAAAATCAATAAAATAATTTCGTGAAACAAGTCAAAATCCCTTCCACGAAGAAGGAATATCAAAGAGGGGAATAAGAATAAATTCTAGGTTTTATAGCCCATTCTTCGCTAAATCCATTCGTAGAGATAGTCTATATAAACATGGAAGCAAAACATTTCCATTTTTGGTTTTACAACAGCAGCAGTCCAAATGACATTGTATGGTAAGAGAGTTTTTGAATATATATATATATATATATATATATATATATATATATGCACACACATTTTTCAGCTAGAGATATTAGATACTTTTTAATATTTACTCAGATCAGAGTTAAACTAAAAATATGGCCGAAACAAAATCAGCACACAGAGTTCAACATACGGCTAAGATAGTTCGAATATATAACCATCTAACCAATTTTGGTTCTGACCAGTCGAGGTTCAATTGAAATGCACCGAAACGAAGTTGCATCCTTGTAGTGAGTAAATGTTTATGCCTGTATGAAAAAATCACAATAAATAATTATCGCTCTACTATCGGTATCGAGCCCTCTTTTGGATTAATGCTGTGAACGTTAGAATTTATATATTATTTTCCTTCTCACTGCATCCGATCTGTGGATGACAATATATATGCTCCTGAAAAATTTATTTTAGTTGAGCTCTCTGGGGAGGATATGTGGGTTTGTAAACAGTGACTATTACGGCTAATAATGCCAGACTCTTCGGTAAATCGAATCGAGTTCTCTCAGTCACTGTGTGTTTATCTAAATATAAATACGCTTAAATTCACCTTCTTCTCTGCCGTGCGCCAACGGCTTCAGGGTAAAATTTCCGACTGACGCAAATTCAGCCGGTTTTCGATTCTAGCCAGAGGCAACCGGACGTCTAGCCACACTGATGAGCTGTGATACAGCTAAACAGTCTGTCTGTGGATGATAATATATATATATATATATATATATATATATATATATATATATATGTCTCTGTGTGTGCGTGTGTGTGAGTATGTTGGAAGAACAGACGAAAAGGAGGGAAAGAGAAAATCAAACGAGTGTAAGGTGGAGAAAAAAATCGAAGGGCAGATATCATGGACGTAAGCACATCCGAACAGACGGGCGTATGACCGCACGCGCACAAATGGACAAACGCTCACAAACAATACGAAAACAAAATATACTGATGATAATGCATAAAAAAAGAAAACATGGAATATAAGGAGTAAATTGTTGATACGCTCTATCTGAACAATGGACGGACGTGTTCGCCTACGAAACTCTGGAGTCGGGATGCTGAAGGTAACGTCAATCAGCTAAGTGATTACTTACTTTAATTCTACACACACACACACACACACACACACAATATATATATATATATATATATATATATATATATATATATATATATATATATATATATATATATATATATATATATATATATATATTTACGGCAACTACACAGAAACACACATACATATATATATTAACTTCAGGGGGTTAATTAGTCTGTAAATCTGTAAATCTGTATACGTATTTCTGTAAATTCAAAACATTTTCTGTTCGTTTTACTGTGTTATGCGGCATTTTAGATTTTAAATTCAAAAATTTACGTGGATAATTTTCGCCACAGGTAACTTTTCTATTTTACTTTTATTTACTTCATTATTTTTATTAATGTACATATATATATATATATATATATATATATATATATATATATATATATATATATATATATATATATATATATATATATATAATTTTTTTTCTATATACAGATACATATATTGTCATCAATAGACAGACTATTTTGCTGTATCAAGCCTTGGTCGAAACCTGAGGGATTTGCGTCAGTTGGAGATTTTTCTCCTACGCTATCAGCCCCTGGCAGAGAGGAAGGTGCATCTTTACGTATTTATTTTTTGAATAAACATGACAGTGACTCAACCACACGCACACTCATATATATATATATATATATATATATATATATATATATATATATATATATATATAGATAGATAGATAGATAGATAACACTATATCAATGATCTTCGTGGATTGAATTATGAATCCTGTGAAAATCTAGCAATATAAAGCAAATAAATTTCTCGGTAATGTGCGATAAAAATATATTTTATTTTTAGCCAATAAATGGAACGAACACTTTTATAATATATATATATATATATATATATATATATATATATATATATATATATATATATATATATATATATATATATTGCATAAAGAGAGAGAAATTATTGCCCTTGGAGCGGAGCAGTCGGTTCCCTTTCGTTGGCTTGACAAATTACTTTTACGTCGATGAAGATTTACGGTGCTTTTCTCCACGATGACATTTTCAATTTTTGTTTATTTCGCATCATGCAAACCTCGCTCTGCTATCGATCACCCGTTTCCACATTCTATGAACTCTGTGTTATCAATAAGTAATTTCAGGCGTGATAAATTCACATTTATATTTTTTCTTTCCCCTATTTTAGTGACTCTCGCGTAATATATAAAAACCTGGGATGGTTCAAAAACCTGGCAAAAGTTAAAAATTTTAACCCTCTTTAACGAGAAATGTATCAATACTTTTGTTTTTCCCCGGGTCTTTATTTATTTTTTTATTTTTTTTTTATTTTGGGATAGTGTGTTCGAGATTGTATTACATCAGTTTTGGAATTTCAGAATTTACACAAATCAATAATTACTAGAAACAATTGTAAAGGGGGAATTGGAGGAATTTGTGAGGGAGAAGGGCGAGGAGAAGAATGATGATTGTAAGCGGAAGAGATGAATAATAGTGAGGAGGATGAACGGTAGAAGTAGGAGGGA
>OZ038502.1:23027708-23047708 GCA_964036315.1 Acanthosepion esculentum | reverse complement strand
GTATTACAGGTCGATTGTTTGACCTAATACAATCATTCCTGTCAAACCGTGAATTGAAGGTCGTTCTCAACGGATTCTCCTCCAGCTCCTATCCCACGAACGCAGGTGTTCCTCAAGGGTCCATCCTAGGCCCTACCTTGTTCCTTATATTCATAAATGATCTTCCAGACGCCATAGATTCCCAAGTTGGCATCTACGCGGATGACACCACAATTTACTCCTGCCTCAGAAACAAATCTAGTGTCGCTGACAAAATTAACCTGGCCATTCGTCTCGAAAAAGACCTTCAATCGGTTGTGAACTGGGGCAGGAATTGGCTGGTTAACTTTAATGCCTCCAAAACAAAACTGCTCTCTATTAATCACCATAGGGATCCTTCCCTGCATCCCATTAGAATGTCTGAAGCTCAACTTCTCGAGAGCTCCCCTCTGCGGCTTCTTGGTTTCACGCTGTCTGCTGACCTGAGATGGAACAAATACATTGAGTCAATTGCTTCATCCACCGCAAGGAAAATTGGCTCCCTGTGCCGGGCCAGGAAATTTTTCTCCCCGGAATCGATCCTCCAAATTTACCAATCAACCATCCGCCCTTGCATGGAGTATTGCTGCCATATATGATCTGGAACCCCTTCTGTTTGCCTCGGGGTTCTTGATAAGATCCAGAGACGAGTATGCAATGTAATTGGCCCTGATCTGGCTTCTCGTCTGCAGTCTTTCTCTCACAGACGCGCCGTCGCCTCTCTTTGTCTCTTTTACAAATACTTCCATGGTAATTGCTCCGATGAGCTGCTATCGCTGGTTCCCAGGCTCCATGAATTCAAGCGTCATACGAGGCTGGCATCCCGCTGCCACCCTTTCACTGTTGAAACTGTTAAATGTAGACGTCTCTTCTACACCAATAGCTTCATATCTCGCATCTCACACCTGTGGAACTCCCTTCCCTATTCCTGTTTCACTGACAACTATAATCTCCAACTATTCAAATGTAACGTCAATCGACATCTCCAGTTGTATTGATCTATCTACCGTCCTTCTCCACATCCTTTCCTCTATCACTCCTATCTGCTATTGCTCGAAATCCTCTGTAACCCCTTGCGTGCTTGTGGCTTTCAGCCTTGCCTGGGGTGAAAATCTTTAAAAAAAAATGAGCAGGTTAGATTGAAAGTACTTTGGAAAATAAAAATTGCGTGAAAGAAATTTTGGAAAATGTTTTAATCATTTTTTGAGAGCCATCAAGAAATGAATTCTTGGACTTAAAATGATTAAAATTTAAATAAATAGACATAATACGTCTAACAAGATTTATCCTGTCCGGGAAACGGTTATATATAAAAAGTGCTGAATACACAATTTAAAAAAAAACAACAAAAAACAGATGTGTAGAGCTAGTGAAGATTGAAAATTCGAGAATATTACTGTAATGTGAACTTACCTGTAACGACAATGAACTCTTCCTGACAACATAAAGTCTGCGCCACTCAAGAGAGACGATAGAATGAAGTGGAACGAGTTGAGACGCACTCTCTGACTGTGCGCGACTCCTGTCGAACTCTCTGCTTTAGCAGAGAGGAACCCGGACGAGCCTTTGCCGCAGGGCAAAGTTTCGTCCGGGGAGGTAGACAGTCTCTGAACCCGTTTATACAGGTTCTAATGGGCATATTTTTGGCCGAGCCTACGGGCTCGGAAAACCCACATTAAGCCGGCCTTGTGCCACATGCGACCCACGTGGGGGGGTTGTTAAATATTGGAACGAGTGGAGACAATAGTAGTTCACTCTAAACCAGACTGACAGTCATACTAACACCTTCAACTTCTTGTAGTATTATTCTGTTGTAATATATTTTGTTATTCCTACTCTTGTGTTCGTGTTGTTCTTCCTTGGTCCTAACCTTGGACCATAACAGTGGTGCGAGCATATTGGACCATAACAATTACAAACACTAACCTACAGTTTCTACCAATGAAGACTTCCAAAGGCAGTGAAAAAGTAATTTGTTTTTCTATCACTCCATTTATAATTAAATTTATAATTAAATTTAATTTCCCACCAAAACCAAAAGTATATAAATGGAGAGATAATAAAACAATTGACCTTTCACTGCATAATAAAAACAGCTGTAGAGGTAAAGGTTGTAATATTTTAAATCATATATATGTATATACTTAATACTTCTCGTTTTAACTCTCGCGTGGTCATGTATGATGTCACGCAATGCGACGCGATTTTCGCTTCTGCGTCTCGTATACACGAGTCTGTCGTTGCTTTGACATTTTTCATGCAAAAAAACAGACTATCATTATTGTTTTGCCCGTGTATTGTTTGATAAATTGAAATGTAATTGTCATCTTTGATAATAGCTTATGTAAGCCGAATAGCTTAGATAGGATTTAAACATGTATCAATATGGTGATTTCCTTTCGTCTTTCAATGATAATTTTATTAAGCTTATCAGACAATATGAAAGGAACTTACTTAAAATAAATAGACAAAACTTGTCTGTATTATTTAATGAAACATACATTAATGAAAAATTGCTGCCTAAATATACACAATATATATATATATATATGTGTGTGTGTGTGTGTCTGTGTGGTGTGTGTGAACGCACACAGATATGATTGAAGATAGATTAGTAAGTCAGTATTCTAAAATAATTTACTAGTTCAGTTTTGATCTGACGTTTTTCCAGTTGAATGTTTGATCTATGTGTTTAATTGTGAAGCACTGGTTAAAGTGCATCGACAAGGAAGATTATGCATTAAGGTAAGTATTTCTTGTATGAACCTAAAAGCTTTTTTTCATTAGTAGGTTATACATCTATTGTCTTAAATATATATATATATATATATATGTATTGTTCTTAATGCATTGCCACTGAAAGGCCGGTGAATTTCTATCTCCGTTTGACTCCACCTCTACGTCCATTTTTTCCCTTCCTCATTCCATATTCAATGCCATAAGCTGATTCTTTTCTCTCACTCTAAATCTCTCTCTCTCTCTCTCTCTCTCTCTCTCTTTAACACATACATTCTTTTTCTCACTCTCTCTCTCTCTCTCTCTTTAACACATACATTCTTTTTCTCACTCTCTCTCTCTCTCTCTCTCTCTTTAACACATACATTCTTTTTCTCACTCTCTCTCTCTCTTTAACACATACATTCTTTTTCTCACTCTCTCTCTCTCTTTAACACATACATTCTTTTTCTCACTCTCTCTCTCTCTCTCTGACACAAATATACACCCACCCACCCTCTCTTTTTTCTCGTCTTCGAATTCTCTCTTCCTCACCCAAGTCCAACATGCTTTGCTCGGTCTTCCCGTCATTAAGACCTATCCATTTAGTACAGTCGCTAACATTCGTCCCGCCATTATTACTGTCGACTTCTGAGGAACGCGCTGTCGAATTCGGAGGTCAGCTGAATCAATTCCGTACGGCAAAAATCTCCGTTTGCACTTTGTGATTTCGTGATTTTCTCTCCTTCCTTCCTTCCTTCCTTCCTTCCTTCCTTCCTGCTTTCCTTTTCTTTCCGTTTTTCCTTCCATTCTTACGTTCATACTCCTTCTTTCTTTCTTTCTTTCTTTCTTTCTTTCTTCGTTCCGTACTTACCTCCTCCCTCCCTTCCTTCCTTCTGTTCCTCCCTTTTCCTTCTTTTTTTCATTCCTATCTTTCTTCCTTCCATTCATTCTTTGTTCCTTACTTACTTCCTTCCTTCTGTTTTTTTTACTTCTGTTTTTCGTTCCTAACTTCCATTCTTTCGTTTTTTTCTTCGTTTATTCCTTCCTTCCTTTCTCCAGTTTGTTCTTCTTTCCCTATCTGTTTCCTCCCTTTCTTCTTTCCATTCTTGCTTCTTCCTTCCTTCCATAATTCTTTCTGTTCTTACTTACTTCATTCCTTGCTTTCTTATTTACTTTTTTCCTTTTTTCTTCGTTTCTTTTTCACCTGCTTTGTATTCGTAAGTAAATGCTGTTACATTTCATTCATTTTAATCTTTCATTTTAAACTCATTCTTAAATTGATGGCATCTTTTATTTCACGATTTCATTTGTTCTATTCTTTTAGTGCAATAAGCGGGAGTAATTTCTTTCTTTCTTTCTCTGTTTCTTTCTTTCTTTCTTTCCTTCCTTCCTTCCTTCCTTCCTTCCGTGTTACTTGTTACTTGTTACTTTGTTCGTTTCTTTCAGTGTAACATGTCGGTTTTTGTTTGCTTTCTTTTTTTTCTATTTTTCCTTTCTTTCTTTCTCTTTTTCTTTCTGTCTTTAATTCAATGATCCAGTGTATTTTCTCCGCTTCTTCCAGTGTAACACATGGGGATTTGTTATGTCTTTTGTTTTCTATTTCCTTCTTTCTTCTGTTCTTTATTCTTTCATTCTTTTTCTTCCTTTCTTTCAATCTTTCAGTGTTACTTGTTATTTTCTACATTTCTTGTGTAAAATGCGGATTTTTCTTTTCTTCCTTCCTTCCTTTCTTTCCTTCTTTATTTCTTTCTTTCTATTTTCCTTTCTCTCAATCTTTCTTTCTATTTTCCTTTCTTTCTATTTTCCTTTCTTTCTTTCTTTCTGTCTTTCAATCATTCTATCTTTCAGTGTCACTTGTTATGTACGCCATTTCCTGTGTAAAATGCAGATTTTGTTTTCTTTCTTCTCTTCTTTCTTTCTTTCTTTCTTTCTTTCTTTCTTTCTTTCTTTCTTTCTTACATTTTTATCCTTTTATTTATTTCTGTACAATGTGTGAGTTTCTTTTTTTCTGTGCTACATGTTATTTCATCCTTCCTTCTTACCTTCCATGTTTTTTCCTCCCTTCCTTTCTTTTTCCTTCTTCCTACCTCCCTTCCTTGCTTTCTTCCTCCATTCCTTCCTTTTTCCTTCCTCCTCCCTTCCTTCCTTGCTTTCTTCCTCCATTCCTTCCTTTTTCCTTCCTCCTCCCTTCCTTCCTTGCTTTCTTCCTCCCTTCCGATGTTTCTTTTTTTCTACATATTGATTTGCTTTCTTTCTTCCTTTCTGATACTCATAATTATTTTTTTTTAATTTTTTAACACCATTTGTTTATTTCTTTTCTTCACCTCCCATTCACCTTTCATCTATATTTTAAATTTTTACCGTTTGACCTTTTGTCAGTACAGATAATCTTATTTCGATACGTAAAATGTCTATTTTAAAGCATCTTTCGTGATAGCATCTGCCCACAATTGCCGGCTCTTGCAACTGATTCTAGATGCAACAGCATACAAACCTAATTCATTATATTTGCCACATATCTCACAGCGCTCCACATCATCTTCCATATAATTTAACGCATATTATGGCGCTACACATCGTCCTCTCTCTTGTGAGATACTTGATATTTTAACATCCGTCTTTTCTTCCATAAAACTTAGCTGCGCCTTCTGCCTTTTCTACGTGAGTGTTGAATTCTCCGATCTTTCTTTCCTCTAGATTTATATTGCTGGTAATATTTTTCTCTATCTATCTATCTATCTATCTATCTATCTATCTATCTATCTATATAGCAGCTTGTTTTGGTTTAAGTCACAT
This sequence comes from Acanthosepion esculentum, assembly GCA_964036315.1. NCBI lineage: Eukaryota > Metazoa > Mollusca > Cephalopoda > Sepiida > Sepiidae > Acanthosepion > Acanthosepion esculentum. The sequence goes on along the minus strand of OZ038502.1, from coordinate 23,042,176 downwards.
CATTCTCAATAGGTTATTTAATGCCAACAAGATTTATATTGCTGATAATATTTTTATCTATCTATCTATCTATCTATCTATCTATCTATCTATCTATCTATCTATCTATCTACACACACACACACACACACACACACACACACACACACACACACACACACACACACACATATATATATATATATATATATATATGTATATATATATATATAGCAGTATATATCAGTATATATTGGTTTGGTTTGGCTTGATTTGTTTTACGGCATATCAACCTCAATGGGTTATTTAATGCCAACAAGATTTATATTGCTGGTAATATTTTTTATCTATCTATCTATCTATCTATCTATCTATCTATCTATCTATCTCAGTATATATTGGTTTTGTTTTGTTTGTTTTACGGCATATCAACCTGAATGGGTTATTTAAATCTTTGTTGACATATTTATTACAACGTTTCTGCCGTTGTACGTTGCGGCCTACTTCAGGTGGATGGAATGTCGAACTGAACCCTTTATTTCGTTCTCTGGGGTAGACTGTTCTAGATCCACGTGCAATGTTTATTGGATGTCAGTTATCCTATTAATTCACCTTTCCAAGTTCTCCACTGCCTTAGACAGGTATTGAACTCACAACTATTTGGTTCCTGTTACTGGATTTAACCAACGCCTTCATCCACACTGTCATGGGTCCTTAAGGACCCATGACACAGTGGGAAAATGGTGACATTCCAACCACCTGAAGAAGGCCAGAGCGTACAACGGCCGAAACATTGTAATAAATATGGCGAGGACTATAGTCGAAATAATGTAAATAGTGTACATAATACCTCATCTCAGAAATATAGACAGATACTGAAAGACCGAAACGTTGTAATAAATATGACGACATAGATGAGGACAATAGTCCGAATAATGTATATAGTGTACATAATACTTCATCTCAGAAATATAGTTAGATAATGAAAGGCCGAAACTTTGTAATAAATATGGCGACTAAGATGAGGACAATAATCCGAATAATGTAAATAGTATACATAATACCTCATCCCAGAAATATAGACAGATATTGAAATGCCGAAACATTGCAATAAATATGGTGACAAAGATGAGGACAATAGTCCGAATAATGTAAATAGTGTACATAATACCTCATCTCAGAAATATAGACAGATACTGAAAGGCCGAAACGTTGTGATAAATAGTGGCGACAAAGATGAGAACAATAGTCCGAATAATGTAAATAGTGTACATAATACCTCATCTCAGAAATATAGACAGATACTGAAATGCCGAAACATTGCAATAAATATGGCGACAAAGATGAGGACAATAGTCCGAATAATGTAAATAGTGTACATAATACCTCATCTCAGAAATATAGACAGATACTGAAATGCCGAAACATTGCAATAAATATGGCGACAAAGATGAGGACAATAGTCCGAATAATGTAAATAGTGTACATAATACCTCATCTCAGAAATATAGACAGATACTGAAATGCCGAAACATTGCAATAAATATGGTGACAAAGATGAGGACAATAGTCCGAATAATATAAATAGTGCACATAATACCTCATCTGAGAAATATAGACAGAACCTGGGACATAACAATCCGAGCATACATATACACAGTGCATGATGTTTTCCAAAATCTAAACAATTACCGATATTAAAATGTCCTTTAAAATCATATCGGCATAATTGGACTGTGTGATATCTAATCCCGTAATGAATTCTTGGTAACAGATAAGATATTTTCGATAGTGCTAATCGGAATATTACCTTTGCTAGGAGGCATTGTGGAGTAATGGATAGCGACTCGGATCGAGGAAACAGAGACGCGTTCGAATCCCAGTCAAATCCATTGCATCCATTTACGTGCTAATCCCCTTTGATGGCAACTGGTCTACCGCAGAAAGAAATGGCAATGTACTGCGTGGAAAAAAATATCTGTCGTATCAGTCATGTATCGAAAGATACATGATCGCCTAAGCGTGTATCACGCATGGCACATAACAAACCTTTGTTAGCAAAAGTGGATATTTTATTTTAGCCTATATATATGAAGTTTTAAACAACATACATATATGTCTATATTTCTGAGATTAGATATTGTAATTAATTACATTATTTACGTTGTTCGGACTCCGGCTCTCATCCTTATTTTCATATTCATGACGTTTCGGTCATTGTTCTGACTTCTTCAGAAATTGTCTATATTTCTGAGATGAAATATTGTAATTATTTGCATTATTTACATTGTTCGGTCTGTGGTCCTCATCCTTATTTTCATATTCATGAAGTTTCGTACATTGTACACACGGGCCTTCTTCAGAAAATGTTTATATTTTTGAGGTGAACTATTGTATATTATTTCCGTTATTGTTGTGAGCCCAATACTTCCCTACATCATGGACTCTCCCAGTACTATATTATTATGTAGTATCATAGGAGTAGCACCAGTAATGCGCACCCGCATACCAATATCGGACACCACTGGATAGTAAGCTCTGTTTACACTATTATTTGTAACTTTTCTGTTGAATATATCTTTCTTACCTCTAACCCGTGTTCCGTGTTTTCCTTCCGTGGCCCCTATCCACATCACATCAGTGGCGACAGAGGATTCGCGACACGCACCCACACCGAAACCCCAAAGCCCCAGTCCCCAAAAAATTTTATGAAATTGATTTGAATTCCTACAAATCTCGTGCATAAAATTACCCTCCCCTCAAATTGATTGAGGTGAGTTTTTTCTATAAAAAAAAAAAGCAAAGCAAATTCTCCCAAAAGAAGAAAATAAAATCCAGTGTATTTATTTTTTTTTTGCTGTCTAAGTGATATTTTTCTCCCCACACTTCTAAAAAAAAAAAAATAAGTGTGGAGAAAATTTAAATGGTCGGAACAACGGTATCTCGAAAGATCTAAACCAGTAAGTAGTATCTTATTAATTTTATTAATTGACTACTAGATTTGGTACACGGGTTTTCAAAGCAACAGTAATTGCTGTTATTTATTTATTTATTTATTTCTGTTTTGTGTGTTCTTTCATTACTTTTCTACATATTATCTAAATATGGAAGAATTCCAAAGAATAATTGTCCAAATGTTAAAGGCCCAGATGGACCACCAAGAAAAATCAGATGAAAGACAGCAGAAATTGGAAGAAAGATTCCTCAAATTACAGTCGGTCCAACAAACAGAACAGAAACTTCAACAATAAAAAACCGAAGAAAGACAGTAACTCCACCCACAAAAATCAGACGAATGACAACAACAATTGTTTATGGAGTTACATAAACAACAAATAGAATTCCAACAATTTACACTTCAGAAAACAGAACTACAGCAAAAACAACTTGAAGAATTACTTGTAAATTCATGTAACGGCTCTAAAAACTCTGAAAAAGATACGACATTTTCCCAGAATACAATCTACAACTCGATTGAACTATATATTACCCAAGAAAATTACGGACCTGAATTTCTCAGAGTCTATTAAGCTCCTAACGGAACTATTCGGGCCTAACATAATCTTGTTCCACAAACGTTAGGAATGCCTGAACACAGTCAAGGACAACCAGCAAGATTTTCTAACGTTTGCAACATCGGTAAAGAAGCTCTGTAATGATTTCAAACTAGCCGAGCTGACTGCCGACGATTTTAAGTGTTTAATATTCGCACAAGGTCTCGTATCCGTAGAAGACGCCGAGGTCAGACGTCGGGTACTTACCAAACTCGAAAACGAACAGGGATTGACTCTCCAAAAATTAGCAGAGGATTGTCAAAGAGTAATTTCTGTCAAGTGAGACTCAAAAACGATCGAGGAATCAGGTGTGGCTCAGATTAGAAAAATCAGAAGCAACCCAACCTCTTATTCCCCGCAAAAAGACAAAAGGCAAATCTCATGTTCTAAATCCCACAATAAACAACATACGAATAGGCTAAATAAATCTCCCGGACCATGTTACCATTGTGGAAAATGGCATTGGATGAAATTCTGTCCATTCAAGAAGAAAACATATTGCAAAAATTGTAATAAAAATGGTCATAACTTAACTCAGTGCTGGTACGCCAACAAGACGAGGAAACACAAAAGTAAAATTAGGCAAGCCCAATCAGACAACATAGTCAATAGGGATTTAAGAAAATACGTGACTGTTGATATTTTCAATAACTCTATAAAATTCCAGCTTGATTCGAGTTCTGACCTCTCGATTATCAACTGGCGTACTTGGCGAAAGTTAAACAAGCCAACCCTATTAAAGACGGATAAAACAGCCGCGTACGATACCAATATCGGACACCACTGGATAGTAAGCTCTGCTTAAACTATTCTTTGTAACTTTTCTGTTTAATATATCTTTCTTACCTCTAACCTATGTTCCGTGTTTTCCTTCCGTGGCCCCTACTTCGGGTCCACATCAGTTATTTCCATTGTTCGGATTGTTGTCCGCATCATTATTGTCATGTTCACAACGTTTCGGTCATTGTACACTCCGGCCTTCCTCAGCATATGTCAATATTTCTGAAATTAGGTATTGTAATTATTTACATTATTTACATTGTTCGGACTGTTGTCACATTTTTATTGTCATATTCATGACGTTTCGACCGTTGTACACACTAGCATTCTTCAAGATCTCTCTATATTTCTGAGATGTGGTAGTGTAATTATTAACATTATTTACATTGTTCTGACTGATGTCCTCATCTTTATTGTCATATTTACGACGTTTAGACCGTTGTACACTCAGGCTTTCTTCAGGATCTGTCTATATTTCTGAGATGTGGTATTGTAATTATTAACATTATTTACATTGTTCGGACTGATGTTCTCATTTTTATTGTCACATTCATGACGTTTCGGCCTTTGTACTCTCCAGCCCTCTTCAGGTGATTGGAGTTTCGAACTGAACCCACGTAGCGACAACGATGAAGATAGCAGTCCGAACAAGGTAAATAGTTGGACCCTTCAGATAAAATCCTGTAATTGCATTATTTAGCCGTCCTTAATGCATGACCCGCTTTTGCTAACACTTATTAATTATGTGAATACGAAATACGAGAAGAAAAAAACACGTACTGGGATTGGTGTTATGTAAATAAAACTACAACACATATCAATTCTGCATTTAATCTCCTTCGAAATAGTCCTCTTCTGAAACTACACACTTTATCCAGCGAAGTTTCTAATGATGGAACCATTCCTGGAACTCCTTCAATGTGATACTGAACAGGTCTCTCATCGATGTATTGAAATATTCTTCCTTTCTCGTGGGATTTGATTTTTGGACAGAGGTAAACGTCGTAAAGTGCGAAATCTAAGGAATATGGTGGCTATTGTACCTGGGCAATTTGGTTCTTAGCCCCAAACTGCAGCACAACTTAAGCTGAATGGGCGGGTGCATTATCATTGTTGATTTTCCGCTCACCGGAGGCGTGCAATTCGATTTTTTTCCCGACAAACAGCATCTAGCTAATGTCGCATCTTGTCACGGTATTACTCTGTCTTCTGTCTGACCAGGCAGAGCACACACATGATGAAAAGTGTCTTTGTAATTTTCACCTGAATTTCTGGGATGACGAGTTATCATTATTTACACTGTTCATATTCGGGCTAGTGTCTATATCTTTGTTGTTTTTTTTATAGATTACCTAAATCGATTTGCATCTGAGGAAGGCCGGAGGGTACAAACGAAACGTTGTGATAAAAAAACGACAAAGATGAGAACAATAGTTGGAATATAAAGAATATAAATAATGCACTTGTAGTCATAGAAATCTGTGAACCGTATCTTCAGACTGCTTTGATCCATTCCTTTTTTTTTGTTTGGGGTTTTCTGCTGCGTAGACGCAACCTTAGTTTCGCGGTCAAAGACAGACTCACGATTGAGCATTTGTTATTCTCAGCACAGTTTTCTCTTTCATAGTCACTGATGGTACCTCTGTGGTGTGATGAGATTAAAGCTCTGTACGTACTTTCTTATATGAGCTGTTCTTGTCCTAAGTATTATCATTCATTAGCAACCATCGTTAGATTATTCTATTCAGTAACCTTCCCTAGGTTGCAGCATTGCCAAATCCATCTTTTCAAAACCCACAAAAACAGTTAAAACGATTGTATTTTTTAGCATATCGAAAGCTCTTACAGAAAGCTCCACGAAAATATTACAGGCGTTGGCATATAGTATGATTAGCTTAGTTTGCCACAAGGCCACTAATATGGCGCATCCAATGAGGATACAATTCGTTGTTCAGTTTGAAGGCAAGAGGGACAGAGGAAAAAACGCATAACCTACTTATCCACCTTGAGTAAATGAATGGCGGACAAATTTTATTAAGAGTGTAATTCATTTGGTTTTTGGAGAGTTTTGTGTTTTCCAATGAGAAGCCACATCCTTGGTTGCGAGGTCATAGACATAGGCTTGTTATTCTCGGTATAGTTTTCTCTCTCGTGGTCACTGATGATACATCTGTGGTGTAGAGAGAATAAACTCTGTACATATTTTCTTCTAAGCACTGCTAAAAAACAATGGACGTCGGCGGAACTGTTAGTCGGAAATCTGAGTTCCAATTCCAGTTGGATACGCTTACCTCTGAGAAAATTATGAACCCACATCTCCTCCTCCTTCCAGCTACGGGTTAATTACTAAGAATCATCTGTCTAGATTTCGTTGGTTGAATCCAGTGACTTAACTCAAAGAGTTGCGGGTTCAATACCTGGCGAAAGTTGAGGTGAACAATGGCTTGGAGATTTGAATTAAAAGGAGATAACTGATACCGAGATATCTGGAAGAGGCACGGCACGTGGAACTGAAACAATCTAGGTGGTGATGGAATGTAATGAGTTCAGTATAGTCTTTCCACTTCCTGTCAGCCATGAACTTTAGCTCGAGATGGTGCATCGAGTACTGTCCTGGAGGTTAGCATCAGCCAAGCTGAGGGGAGGCAGGAAGGGGTCGATCCGATGATTATTGGAGAGCAGTTTATTTGTTTAGTTAAATTTTTTTAAAAAAGTCTTCCGTTGCCCCTGTTAACAAGAGACACAAGATCTTTCGTAAAAGTAAAATGACAAAATAAAAGGTACAGTTGGAAATTCCAATCACCTGATGAAGGCCGGAATATTCAACGGCCGAAATGTCGTGAATATGTCAACAAAGATGAGAACAAAAACCTGAACAATGTAAATAGTATAAATAATTACTAAGACTAGTATTACTAGATCATCATAATTTTTTTTCCATTCTTAAAATATAAATATATTTACTGGCATTAAATGACCTGCATAGGTTGATAAGCTGTAGAGAGCGAATTAATCAATCAATCAATATTCATATCAACATATAGATAATGTGTCCAAAAAGTGAGGGATCAGTTTAGATATTGACTGCAATATAAAATTGATCCCCCATTTTGTATCCGCATTATGATTTCTTGTTTATCATTATTCTGATTAAGCATAAATCCACCACTTTTCCCCCAGACATGGGTTAATTAGTAAGACTAGTAAGAGGAGGCATGGTGGATTAATGGATAGCTTCTTCGATTGAGGAATCAGAGAGCCGAGTTCGAATTACGGTCGAATCCATTACATTCATTTACGTGCTAATACCCTTGGGAAAGGTGTGAATCATTTCTTCCTCCAGCTATGGGTAAATAGCAGAACAGTCTGGGTTCTATAGCCTTGGATGGCAACTGGTCTAGGAGAAGGACAACTTTGAATTCAAACCCGGAGTGGAGCCCCGAAGGAGGATGGATGTCACTTTGTGCTATCTTCCGGCAACTCCTGCAGCAGCGTTGGTACCAAACTGTATTGACGACGACTACGAGTAAGACTTAAGAATTATCTCCAAAAAAATAATCTTGCAATCTAAAATATTTCCTGGCTATAAATAACCTACAAAGGGTTTAGAAACCGTAGAAAACGAAGCACTCAATAATTAGATGCTAACAGAATGCCCTCCGGCTGTTGATCTCTGCGGGCCAATGTTTGGCTAGTAAAAGGAATCTGTTTAATCTTTATATTCTTTTAATGGCCATTTTCCCAAAATCTGGGGAGTATTTAGTATATATAAATATGCGTGTGTGTTGCGATAAAACGAAAAGTGCTCAGCCAGCCATGCGTTCTGTCAATTTACGTTTAATAGTTAGTCCGAGTAGCTTTTCTCATTGAAGTACGAAATAATCGTGGCCAATCAGACAGGCTTGTTAACCATTGGCCCTCGCTGAGAAGTGTCCTAAGTTTGGTAACGACATTAGGTTCAACGAGGTATATTTTGTATGTTTCTTTCAGAATAAAACAATACGCTATAAAAAAAATGTCGGTATTATTACGATATAACTAAAAGCAAAATTTGAACAGCACACGCGATTAGAATGTGGTCTGGTCTTTACGAATGTCCTTTGCGTGCCATTGTTTCGCTAATAAAGGGATTTACTTTGAAGAAGTATGTTTAATCTTGATATTTTCTAATGGCTATCCCCTGAAAATCTGAGTAGTACTTAGTGTATATAAATATGTCTGTGTATTGTGATAAAAAGAAGAAGGTTACTTAATAGCACTTATAATCACGAAAAGAAAAATGATTCTTTTATGTGAGGAGCTTCACTTTTTATTTCCCTTACAAAGGCTTGTGTCATTGTTTGTATGGTGTTTCCCCTTCTTGCCTGTACCTTCCTTCCTTTTAACAGGCTGGAACATATCTCTCTCTCTCTCTCTTTCTCTCTTTTGCTTGTTCCTCGTTTCTTTTCCCGCCGAGCAAAATCTCCACCGACGACAAAACACCCCCACGTAACCGCCATTCTGTTTACTTCCTGTTTGATACGTTTCCTGTTTTCATTTTACTTTCGTTTCATTTCTTTTTCAATGTAATCGCTTTTTCTGCCTGGCTCGTTTCTGGCACAGATCCGACATTTTCATACAAACCACAACGACAAAGAAAATGTCTTTTTTTTTTCTTTCGTCTGAGCTCAGAAAAGTTGTCCTAGCTTTGTCGTTCATTTGTCCTTTGTGAAATAAATTGCTGGCATTTATTTAAACGGACGAAGGGACAGGACAGCGCTTCTTTGGGGTTTTTTTTAACATACAAATAAGTTTTCATATTAGTCTTTCAAATTCTTCATTCTCTATTGGTGTTTAATGATGGCATTAAAATCTAACATTTCTTCATTAAAAGTTTACTCAGTAAAAACACAAGAGCCTCTCAAGGTAGCGGATTACAGAATGAGGGTGTTGTACGAACGTAAACAAATCAAATAATTACAGTTTTGCTTTGGTTTGGTCTGTTTTACGACATATCAATCTCAATGGGTCATTTAATGCCGACAGAATTTTCATTGCTGGTAATATTTTGTTTTATCAAAAATCTATTTCTGGTAACATTTTTCTTTCAAAAATGTATTGCTGGTAATATTTTTTTAAAAATGTATTGCTAGTAAGATTTATTTTTTAAAAACATGATTGGTAATATTTATTAAAATATTCCTTGTAATAGTCTTTTTTCTTCAAACATTTGTTGCTGGTAATAATATTATTACAAAGTATTTCTGGTATTATGCTATTTCTGGTATTATGGTATTTCTGGTATTATGGTATTTTTACACTTTCATAGTGTTTTTACCCCAGTTCAGGGGTTAACTTTTTGCCCATAGCTGGGATCCTAACAGGTGCTACCATCCCACGTCAGGGTGAATCTGGGAACATCAGCAATTATGAAGGTGGTTCCACGCTCCTCAAACATTCTGTTCAGAGGCCTTGTTGCTGGACGTAGTTTATCGTCTTACCCAGGACGTGGATGTAGTTTATTGTCACACCCAGGACAGGAAATAATTACGGATTATGAAGATATGTTATGTAGGGTAGATAACGGTTCTTTTTTTAACTTGAATAGGCTAAGAGTGTAAGGAACGAGAAAACCTCTTCTCAAAGGACCTGTTCCACAATGTCGTGTCGTTGGGAAGGATCTGTCTGAGTGGAACTTTTTCGTTAACAATGGAATGCGAAGAAATGAGGATGAGAAAAATTTGTGTCTGTGCGATGGCGGGGTTCTTACTTGTCTGAACTGGTGGAGCTAAAGGAGGTCGTCCGTCCGAAGATTTATTCATGGAAATATGACGGTAGGTTAGCGGGACGCTCGCCAAGATTGGTCCATGAGAAAGGGACTGTGCGGTTGAAAATAATTCATTGCACAGAGGGCCGCCTAAACGGTTTTGAAGTCGGGGAAGTGAGGATTGGGTAGCTTCCGAACGAATATGGCAGCGACAGTCAAATTTTGGATTTGTGATGTCATCATGGCAGCAGACGTACTCTCTGGGTGACTTCTATAAAGAAATAAAATATATACATATATACATATATATATATATACATATATATATATATATATATATATATATATATATATATATATACTTATATACTTATATATATATATATATATATATATATATTCACATATATATATATATATATATATATATATATATATATTTTGACCACTAATATTAGGAATATATATATATATATATATATATATATATATATATATATATATATATATATATATATATATTTCCAAGGGGATAGAATCCAGGTAGACCTCAATGTCCAGGACAGAGTAAGAATATAATATAAAAGGCTCAAACACTAATATTCCATGATTATAATTTATTACATTGGAATCGTAATCAGGATCCAATTCAATAAACCTAGGAATTCAAAAAGCTTTTTCATTTGTTGGTCTGATTAATTGGTTCGTGTTTACGATTCCAATGTAACCATGAAATATTATTGTTTGATCTTTTTATACTATATTATATTATATTATATTATATTATATTATATTATATATATACTTTAGCTGATTGGCATTTGCTTACATTTCTAAAAACAATACGCTAGATTTAGTTGTGTAACTCTAACTAGTGAAGGTAGCTCTGGCTGACACCAAATTAGTTGTGTTTCAATCCTGGCTTGAGGCATTCGGAAGTCTAGTCACACTGAGGAGCTGTGATACAGCGAAACAGTACTGTCTGTGAATGACATAATATACATATATATATATATATATATATATATATATATATATATATATATATATATATATATATAACAAGCCCTCAATTGAGTTTTGTCGATATTGTCTTTCTCAGCTTTTTATTTAATTATTGTTCACATAAGTATACTGTGATATATTTGGGTAAGTAATCGTGGCTCACTAAGTTTAAGATAAGACAGATTGAAAACCAACCCCACCCTAAATAGCCCGTTTCGTCTTCTGCCACATATTTGTACTATTCAAAATAAATCTTTCTTTCCTCTGTGGTACCTAGAGCTTATGAATTTAAGCGCGAACATAGATTGATGTCAAGGTCTCATTATTTTATAGCTGAAATGGCTAGACGTAACCGTAATTTCTATTCTAACAGTTCTTTCTTCGGCACTTCCAGCTTGTGGAAATCTCTTCTGGATTCTTGCTTCCCTGTCAACTTTTCTCTTCAAAAATTTAAATGCAATGTCAATCGTTATCTCTTGACTTTTTAATTCTTGTTCTTTTATTGCTCTTTTCTTCTCATATTTCTCGCATATCATCTAACACTCAGTTACCGTTTGTGTCTTAGTGGCTTTATTGCCCTGTATGAGGTGAAATGATCTAGAATATAGCGGAAGAAAGCTGTTATTCTTGATAACTGTTAATATCCCAAAACAAAATCTCTATGTTATTACCGAATAAACCGAACGTTTGGGCTGACCCAGAAAATGGAGGGTAAAACTCACCCCTGTTTCGATCATTGATTTATCTTCGAAGTTATTTCTTTTTATTGCTTTTACCTCTTTTAATGAAACAATTTAGTTGAACAACAATGATATATGTTAAGAGAAACTGCTGCGCCACCATGCGCACACGTCCATTCTGAAAGATCTCGTCTCCTAACCCAAATATGAAGAAATTATATTCTTTTTTTTCGGTTTTATTTATTCCGTTTCTTTTCAGTATCTTAAAAATCCATTGATCAATACAGATCAGTAAATGAATTAACGAAGTTTCTTATATAGGCAGTGGGGTAGGACAAAGGTCATCGACGTGGAATTCGGTATGCGGGTTTGAGGGTTCTGTCAGTGCAAGAACAATTTTTTTTTTCAAGAGGGGAAAAATAATATAGACATTCAGGGTTTTGGAATTGATCCAACATTTGTCGGCCTTATTAGTTCCTTGTATTTTTTTTCTTTTTTAGCTAACTTATTCCGTTCCTAAACATCTTTCATTCTCTACTTATTAATAATTCAAAATAATATCTTTTGAAGAGAAAAAAAAACACTTTCGCTACTAGCTCTCTTCCAGGCATTTCGTTCCTTTTTATATAAAAAAAAAAGACTTATCAATATATTGAATTATACGAATATTGTGTGTCCAGAAATAAAACATATGCTCTAAATATTCATACATAATACGCCTTCGCGTGTAATGTGTAGTTGTGTTTAATACGCACACCAAACATAGGTTAATAATTTTTTATGAAAGAAAACATCTAGCTTTTAATTTTTTTTGTAAGAATTTGTAGCAGCTAAATTCGGATATAATAAGCTTTTGTCTATAATACGCACCCAAACTTTCGGCTAAGAAATTCTGAATATGGAAAAGATGCAGCACTGTTTTTTTTTTTAAGAATTTGCTGGAGTTAATTCGGATATAATAATCATTTGTCTATAATACGCACCCAAACTTTCCGCTAAGAACTTTTGAATATTGAAAAGATACAGCACTGTCTTTTCTTTTGGAATTGGCAGAAGCTAAATTCGGTTATAATAAGCATTTGTCTATAATACGCACCCAATCTTTCGGTTAAGAAATTCTGAATACTGTAAAGATACCGCATGATTTTTTGTAAGAATTTGCTGGAGCTAAATTCAGATATAATAAGCATTTGTCTATGATACGCACCCAAACTTTCCGCTAAGAAATTCTAAATTTGAAAAGATACTGCACTGAATTTTTAAAGAATTTTACTGCAGCTAAACTCGCGTATAACACGTATTTTTTTTATCGCAACCAATCCAAGCTTTCGCCTGGGAATTTCTGAAAAAAAATATATAGATATAACATATCGTATGTACCATGTAAAAATAAAAATTGGTATCAATTAAATTAGGTTATGAAACATAAAGTTTACATAGTGTTTCGCGTAAGCATTATACTTAGCAAATACACATGTCTGATAGATCGTTTCTGTTTTTAAACTATAATTCTCGTCTCACGGCCTGGGTTGTCGAGAGTCTTAAGTCGAGTTAGGCTTTCCTTCATAATGTCAATTAAGCGTATGATTTAATGATTGATTTCTTTTCTATAGCTTATCAACCATCTGCCGGCTATTCAAAGACAGAAAGTATTTTAGATTGTAATAATTTTTTCTGTAGATAATAATGGTCTAGTAACATAAGATACGCAGATGACACAGTACTGACAGCAGACATAGAAAAGAAACTAGAAAATCTCCTACAGAAGGTAGCAACGGAGAGTGAGAAGAAGGGAATATGCATAAAGTACACGAAGACAGAAAGCATGGGCATCAGGAAGCGGGTGAGCCCGAAATGCGATTTGAAGGTCGGGAACACTAGGATCAAGCAGACGTGGAAGTTTACATATCTGGGAAGCGTCTTGAAAGAGAACGGTAAAGGCGACACTCAAATCCGTAGACGTATTGGGATGGCCAAGGACACATTCCAAAAGCTGAGCAGAATACTGCGAGAAAGAAGGATTTCTTTGGTAACAAAAAAAAAGGAAAAAAGAAGAAGATTAATACTGAAATGTTACATGACATCTGTCCTTCTTCAGGTCAGCGAATGTTGGACGATTTCCTCAAAGATGAAGAAGAGACTCGAGGCAACGGAGATGTGGCTTTACAGAAGGATGCTAAGGATATCATGGACCGAGTGTGTGAGCAACGATGAGGTCTTAGAGAGGCTGCAAACAAGGAGGAGGCTTATACATAACATCAGGAAGAAGCAGATGAAGTTTTTGGGACACATAATGAGGAAGAAGGGCCTGGATAGAGGGAAAGAGAGACCAGGGGAAACAACGCGTGACATACCTGGCGGGCTTAAGCAAGTGGATGACAGAACGTGGTCTGGGGGAAGAAGCAGAGGAAAGGAACTTGTTGCGAGCAGCAAAGGATAGAGAAAGGTGGAGAGCCATGATCGCCTACATGCTGAAAGGACATGACACATAAAAAGAAGAGTAAAAAATACAAGTTTTATTATTTAATCTGTAGCAGGGGGTAAAGTGGCGGATTCATACTTTTCCCACGAGTTTTCGCCCCCCAACTGAAAATAACGAGCCCGACTGGAACTAGAACTCTCTTCTCCAATGAAGAATTAATTAATTATCCATTGTAACAATCAAGCTTACCGCATTTCTAATTGCCAAGCGGTCACCTATCCAGTTTCTCGCCAGCCACGATT
>OZ038502.1:23017708-23022708 GCA_964036315.1 Acanthosepion esculentum | reverse complement strand
CTTTCCTTATAACCATTTTTAAAATTCATTCTTCAAGCTGAATGTCTTTTACAGTCCGTCTACCTAAGAATTTAACTAAATTATCCGTTTAAAATTTGAGAAAAAAAAATCCAAAGCAAATGTGACACATTGAAATTACTATTATTTGCATAACTTTCAGTGGATTGTATTTTTAAGTGGAGACTGCACCAGGAAATTAATAGCTTTTGTAAATAGTTTCTACTTTAAAATTAAGTTGAGAGATTTAGCAACAACCCCAGAATACAATTGGGGATAGAATAACGTGTAACCTTCGTAATACAGGGAGATAAATCTGGAAATCTCATAAAGAATAACGCTATAAGGAGATAGAAGGCGCTTATCTCCCGTTAGTGGAGTTGAGTCATATTGGACATGTTATATAAGAATAAAGTGTCGCTGTCGACACTTGAGTTTAAACATAGATCGCCATGGAGCAATCAAAGACGAACACATTATTGATTTAAGTAGAACACGTAACCATAGAGGAAACATACAATCAGGAATTGACGTGACGTCCAATTGATCGTTATTTCTATTCTATCCTCTATTACTATTCAGATCTCTCTATTCTAGTCTATCCTCTATACTATTCGGATCTGCATTTCTCTTCTATCCTCTATTAATATTCAGATCTTTCTATTCTAGTCTATCCTCTATACTATTCGGATCTGCATTTCTATTCTATCCTCTGTTACTATTCAGATCTCTCTAGTATAGTCTATGCTCTATACTATTCGGATCTGCATTTCTATTCTATCCTCTATTACTATACGGACCGCTATTCTCTATTCTCTAAACATTTCTCTATTTGGATGAATACAGTGATTACTATTTGAGCGAGTATTATCGAGCAAGTACCATTAGTACGAGTGTTATTCGAAGGCGTCTGGCACCAGTATTGTTCAACGGCGTTACTATATTTGTATCTGCGATTACAAAGTCTCTAATACAATGAGCAATACGAAAGTGACACGTGGATGTCGATAGCACTATCGCCTTTTAAAAGTATGAAATTATATGACAGTTGGTGAAGTTTTACTTGGGCTAAAGAAAGTGTTGAGAAACAAAAAATACTCGTTAGAAACAGAAAAGAATATTAGATTGATGGGTGATATTCATCTTCTATAATGACAGGGAGTGATCCTCAATCTCACCACAGATGAAGAGATAAATGTCGTCAAGATAAATGTGGTGCAACAGAAGGATAATGAGAATTCCAATGCCAAGTTAGCACGCGACAAGAAAGTATTAAAGAAATGTCAACACAGAGAACACTTATTCTCAGAAATAAGAGACAGCATATATTTCTTGGGCCCAATGAGGAAGGATAGCTCTGAAAGATATTAAGGCAGTAATGCTACTAGTACCAAGTGAGGGGGGTAGTACAGGGATTGAAAATGAAAGAGATGACCGAACATGGGAAGGATTGAAGAAAGGGAAAAATATTAACCAGATTCAAGATGATAGAAGATGGCGATTGCATTTAAATTTTTGAAGAATGTATTTATCAGCGAAACAAGTAGACGGAAGCGGAGTTCCACAGACGGGAGGTGCGAGAAAATAAACTGCTGGAGTAGAAGTGGCAGTTGCATTTGGCTATTTCAACGGTAAAAAGATGGGACTTAGATACGAATCTCCTGGCAATATTAAATTCACAAAGTCCGATCACCAGGGAGAAATGATCGTTAGAGAAGTTGCCATGAAAATAATTTAAAAAAAAAGACAGATGGAAGCAACCCGACGTCGGTGAGAATGTGACTGAAGTCGTGATGCCATGTCAGGATCGATTACATTGCGGATATTTCATTGCTTTTTGTCAAAAACCTCGAGATGAACAGCAGGAGAACTGGACCAGATATGGCGGCAGTATTCTAGGCACGGGCGAAAGAAAGATTTTTAAATCTCCTCTGACGAGACAAATTTTCTGACACGACACAGCAACCCAAATTTCCTTGCAGTAAACACAGCTATTGGATCGATGTAGTCGCTCCAATTCATGTCAGTTTATAACGTGAGGTCAACGTGTTTTGCTATCCCGGAGTATAGCATCAGTCACGATTCCTCTATTGTTGTCAAACAGAACCAGTTTTCTTTTCGAGGCGTTAACATTTATAGACAATTTCTTGCCCCCAGAGAACAACAGATTGGGGGTCCTTTGAAAGAAAAGCAGCCAGATTTACATTATCACCTCTGACGGATTTGCTACTGACACAGGAGTCAATGGATGTTTCATCTGCATACATACCTACTTGGGAACTGATGACATCAGGAAGATCATTGATGACGACCAGAAACGTCGTGGACACTGGATACAGGCTTTGGGGAAACCTGCATTCGCGTGAAACAATCTAGAAGCGAGTCCGTTCATTTCGCGTTTTGATAGGAAAGGTTGGATTAAGTCAAACAATCGTCCGGTAATACCGTAGGCCTGGATCTTGCATAGAAGACCAGCGTGCAAAATCCTGTCAAACGTCTTCGAGATATTTAGAGCTACATCAGGAACTTTACCGTTATTATAAATAACATGATATACATGGCAGTTAAACGACAGGCCTGGGGAAACGGAAGCCATATTTTTTTGCCGAGAGAAGGACGTGCAAAATAAGATGTTTAAACACCACATAATTGATTGGAACCTGGAATACTTTGCCAAAAATCGGTAAGAGCCTAACAGGGCGATAATTTAGTTTCGTTTTGTTTTGCTTTGGGTTAGGGCATATCAGCCTCAATGGGTTATTTAATACCGACAAGATTTTTATTGCTGGTAATATTTCTATCTATCTATCTATCTATCTATCTATCTATCTATCTATCTATCTATCTATCTATCTATCTATGTCTGTTAATATTTATCTATCATACTATCTATCTCAGTCTGTTAGTATCTATCTATCTATCTATCTATCTATCTATCTATCTATCTCAGTATATATTGGTATTTTTTTTGTTTGTTTAACGGCATATCAACGTCAGTGGGTTATTTAATGACGTCAAGTTTTTTTATTTCTGGTAATATTTTTCTAGAAATGTATTGCTACTAATATTTTATCTTTCAAAAAATTATTGTGGGTAATAGTATTTTACAAAAACGTATTGTTGGTATAAAAATTTATTTTTATACTTTCATAGTATCTTGATCCCAGTTTGGGAGTTAACTATTTACCCATAGCTGGGACCCTAACAGGTGCTACCACCCGGACCAGGGTGGACTTCGGGGCAGCAATTAAGAGATGGTTCCATGATCCTCAAAATCTCCTGATCAGACGGCTTGCTGTTGGATGTAGTTTATCGTCTTATCCCAAAGATAAGAATATTTGGGAAGCGGAGGTGAAGCATGGAAAAAACGCGAATGGCCACGAAGATAAGAATATTTGGGAAAGGGAGGCGAAGCATGGAAAAACCTCGAATGGCCACAAATATAAGATTAATTGGGAAAGGGGGGCGAAGCATAGAAAAATCATAAAGTGATTAATTGATTAACTTCTTACGGTTTATCAACCCATTGCAGTTTGTTTAAAGATAGAAAATATTTTAGGAGTGTAAGAATATTTTTGGTGATAACAACGATTCAATAATGCATGTCTCACTAATTAGCCCATAGTTTGAGGGGGAGAAGCGGTGAATTCAAACCATACCCAATGGTGTTCACGAGGAAGTGAATATAACGAACCCAACTGGAATGTGAACGCAGCTTTACGATAACAGTTTTGTGCACTTCTCCATGACAAACCACACACCTCAAAGTTACTGAAACTATTATTCCCAAGCGGTAACCCCTCTGGATACTTGCCAGGTTCGACGTTGCTTAACTTCGGTGACTGCACGGGAACCAATGTTTAAATGTGATATGGCTGAAAGCAAGGCCTGATTGGCTTCCCCATTCATTTTAAAAGACCATTATGGATAGGGAAAGCAAGATGTAGGGCAAATGTTTCCACGGGGTTTCTGGAAACGTTATGAAAATAAACAAAAATTAAAATGGAAAAAATATATATTACGAGGAATCCTTTTTTAATTTAAAATTTAAAAAGAAGAGGACTAACTTTTTGATTAGTATTCGTATGTAAAGAGTGTGAGAGAAAGAAAAAGAGATAATTAGAAATACAAAAATGAGATTTGATTCGAAATAGATGTTTAAATTTAATCAAGATCTGATTAAAGGCAATAATGTTTACTTAATATTATAGAAAGAATTGGTAAATAGATTTGAAAATTTAATGAAATATTGGTTAATTACTTAAATATTAATTACTCAGACACATTCATTTCCATTCGCCATATGCACGAATGTTTTCGATCGATGTAAATTTGGGTAGTGTGTAAGGAAGATAACTTCTCTTCAATCATCATACCTATGTATGTAGGACAGTGCATATATATTTATTTATATCTATCCCCCTCTTTCTGTCTTATATATATATATATATATATATATATATGTGTGTGTGTGTGTGTATGATGAAATATAGTTTTAAGGTATGCTATATTTATGGGATAAAGTGCTCAATACCAGGGATAGAGCGTGTGTAAATATAAAATTGGACATTGAAGTGAACACCCTGAGGCGACAGTCTGTTTCATGCTAAACACAATCGTCAATTACCATGAAACCACGAAACAATCTGTAACCTCTTGGTGTGGATTCCTATATCCACTCATATATATATATATATATATATATATATATATGAAGAATAAAAAGGGAGCATATCAATCAAACATGTTTCATTTTTATTAAGGTTTCGTCAGTGATTGAAAGAAAACAGACAAAAGATAGAGACATTGGTATTTTCAATTATGTGTGGGTCCGTTCTCATGGATCAGACACTTGACACGTGTAATAAAACCGTAAATAATTTGTATGTAGGTTTGTGACGAATATTGTGTGCCTAAGTAGTGATCAGATGGTAATGTCTATTTATAATTGTGTATGTGTGTCTTTCTAGTGAAAGTTCTAATGTCTTCACTTTTGTGTGGTC
>OZ038502.1:22992708-23012708 GCA_964036315.1 Acanthosepion esculentum | reverse complement strand
TTGCCTCGTGATCCTCTTAAGTGTGACATGAAATTGTGAACAGCATATATATATATATATATATATATATAAATACAGGTAACTATACTCGTGTCGAAAAACCTTCGAACTCTTGATTTAACAACAGCCAAATCAATCACGAAGGAAAAGAAGGTTTTAAAAAAAGAAAGAGCCAGGAACATGAAAGTCTGTCGAAAATAATCGCACAGATACAGGTTCAAGGCCCAAAGAAAAAACCCCGATACGAGTAAACAACTAACTAAAGAGCTCAATACAAGCGTAGAGCAAACCTAGACAAACCTAATGAGCCAGACACACCTACCAAGGTTTCACTTAGGCAGATCGTCAGGGTCGACCCTGACGATCTGCCTAAGTGAAACCTTGGTAGGTGTGTCTGGCTCATTAGGTTTGTCTATATATATATATATATATATATATGTATGTGTGTGTGTGTGTGTATGTATGTATGTGTGTGTGTATGTATGTGTGTGTGTGTGTGTGTGTGGAAGTAGTATTGCTTTCACACTAAATAAGCTGCATAAATAGTTGAATAGAAACATTGAAATAAAGTTTATATTTGTGTCTGTATTTTTGCAATTTATGGTTTTATTTTACAACATTTAAATGTGTACTCTTTAAAAGTTTTGCTAACTTGTGCCGTTATATTTTCATGTGTTCCTAGGTGCGCCGTTGCTTAAAATATTGAGAAACACTGAACTAGTTTACTAGACTATCACACCAAACATCAGGGCCGGCATCAAGGCCGGATTGTCTTAAGGATGGCATTCCGTGTCATAGCATAGCTGGTCAATGTATGTGGTTGTTGGTTGACCAGCAAGTTTTTCACCATGGCAAGGTGCCCAGAGCAGTAGAACACTCACAAATTCTTGTTATGCGTTTCCGTCCTATTATAGAGATAAATTCCACCGAGAAGTATGTAAAAATTCTCATAGCTAAATCCTGAGTTGCCTTGAATAAAATGGATGTAATCTGGAAATCTGACCTACCACACAACCTCAAGCGAAAATTTTTTTCGTGCCATTGTAATATCGGCGTTAATATATAGTGACACTGCCAAAACATTAACTAACACCCTGGAGTCTAAGCCAAGAAAACTGTCTCAGGTGAATCAATGAAATCTGTCATACTTTTTACATACCTAGGAAACGAAATAAAATTCTACTGAAAAGGATGTGAAAATTCGCGTATGCTTAAGTCTGGGACGCCTTGAATGAAGTGGATGTAATCTGAAAATCCGATCTGTGAGACAACTTCAAACAGAGATCCTTTCGTGCCACTGAAGATTGGATATTAACTAAAACCGTAGAGTCCAAGCTTGATGGAATCTACATTGGTATTCTGAGATCTATACTTAATATCTTCTGGAGACAACATCCGACTAAATCACACCTCACTGGATCTGCCTTAGAAATAATACAACATAAATGTCCCATCATTCAAAATTATTTTCCCAACATAAACTCTTTTCTCTACCGTTGTATTCTACGTTTGAATGAGGTTATTTAATATATTCTGCTATATAGGTTCCATTAGGAAAAATACTAGAAAATTAATCGACCCATCCTAACGGTAAAGGAAATATCTGATTCTTTCTACCATGTTTCATCTGTAAATTTGACCGATCAGACCAAAGATCTAATATGGCTACCATATGTGGCGTGAAGGTGTCGAATTTTCACTTTCCAGACAAACTTTTTAAGGTAGAAGTGTTGCCGCGTAGATATCGAAACTTCGTCCCAATTTCGAAGGTAAACCACCGTTATAAAATCGTGTTCTTTACCGTTCGATCACAAAGAACGTTCTAGAAAGCATTGTTCTAGTTTTTCTTTTCAAGCATTCATTTTTTTTGTCTCGAAAGATTCCAATTTACTCAGTTTCGTATGCAAAACGTAAACAAAGCAAGATCTAAAGAATTAATGTATTCATTTCCAATCCGATGTCTTTATTATTTCAAGGGTTATTTTATTGGATACTTCGTCTTTGAAATAGATATCCATATTTTTGTTTATTTAACATTGGGTATCACATCTAACTACCTACGCATTCGAAAAGGTTTTGTAAAGGAAATTGGGAAACCGCCGTTTTATCAAGTGTGATTTACCACTCAACCACCGGCAGCATCTCAGCAAGAAATGTTCTATTTTCTCTTTTCAGGGAAAAACATACTCATCCTACGAATTCTCAAATACACACTGATAGACGTAATAAAAAATCTGTTAACATTTGCTGTAATATATATATATATATATATATATATATGTATATATATATATATATATATATATATATATAGTTAGGAGGATTTGATAATTATAATTAAGTAATTCATTTAGTCTGAAAGAAACCTCAACAGAATGCAGAAAGCACTGGACGGGCGTTTCGTCCTATCTTTGGGACTCACCGAGGCCCGTTGGAACAGTTGGTATGACGTTTGCTTGATAACTTAACTGTCAGGGTTTCAACTCTCGGTAGTGGATGCGCACTGCTGATGAGTCCCAAATATAGGACGAAACGGCCGTCCAGTGCTTTCTGCATTCTGTTGAGGTTTCTTTCAGTCTCAATGAATTACTTAATTATATATATATATATATATATGTATATATATATATATATATATATATATATATATATATATATATATATATATATATAATGACACTGTCAACTCATTTTAACAGAAATATTTACCAAAATTACAAAAAAATATCTTAAAATAATAAGTAATTCTAAACCTTTAGTCAGTAAAATCACCATAGGCTTTAACCACGGCCTCCAGACGAATCTTCTGCAACTCATCTGGTCGGTCTCCATGCTACCATAATCCATGTCTTCAGTTCGGATTTGGTGTTGCAAGGACTTTTGTTGGTATCTCGCTCAACTGCGCCCCACACATAATAATCAAGGAAGTTGCAGTCTGGGGAGTTAGGTGGTCAAATCGATGGGGTGATGTGGTCGTAGAATTGACTGACAGCTATGACTGGGTTCTCCTGCTTGCGTGGCATGGTGCAGAGTCCTGTTGCCTGACATAGAGCCTTCCAGCAAACAGAAACCTCGACCAAGGTAGCACTACATGCTCGAGACATTAGCTGTCGGCCTCTATGTTGAGACTGGGGCACTCAGCAACAAATTCAGTGTTTCTTTTCTAATCAGAGTGAGGTTTCCAAGCTGCTGTACCATCGTAAGGAACATTAGACTCTTCTAACTCTTTCCGAATCCGCTTCAATGTCCTTAGCTTGACAGACAAATCTCTGAAACGTTCGTAATAGAGCGAATGTCAAGCAGAACCGTATGCCATTTCCAAATTTCCAGCGGAGAGAAGTGCGTCCTGGTGCTCCCCAACTGACCCTAATATACCCTGCAGTGGACAAAATAAATAACAAAACAAAGAACGCGCATGCGCAAAATTGAAAATATCAAATGCCGGCATTCATTGTAACATATATATGAATATATAAAGGGGGAGAAGCACGGTGGAGTAATGGATAGCGGCTTGGATTGAGGAATCGGAGAGCCGAGTTCGAATTCCAGTTGAATCTATTACATTCACTTACCTGCTAATACCGTTGGGAAAGGTATGAATCCACTTCTTCTGTCCCCATCTATGGGTAAATAGCAGGAAACACTGGGTTCTATAGCCTTTCATGGCAACTAGTTTAAATTCAAAACCGGCGCAGGGTCGTTTGGGACCTTCACAATGTGTGGATGGATTTGTACAAAACCTTCAACACTATAATCAAGTCTGTGTCGTGCTTTCGTTTCCTAGGTACTGAGTTGCTTGACAATCATACGTCGAAAAATCGACGGGACGATCGAGCAGATATATATATATATATATATATATACGTGTGTTCACATCCGGAAGTATTATTTTTTCTGTTTCCTTTATGTATGCAATGTCACCTTCTGTATTGCAAGGTTTTATAATATAGAAAATAAACAGGTTATAAATTCGAGATGCAATTAGCAAATGCATATATGCGACATTTCAGTATAATTACATTACCATCTGAACGGGGCAGCTCGAACGGGTGCTTCTATCTTGTTTTGTTTTAATCGATTTCACCCAGAAGGAAGGCAGTGAAGCCACTAAGACAGAAAAGGATACTGTGTATGGAAGGGTTAGAAACAGTAGCGAGTACAAAAGAAGCAATCAAGGGGGCAGCAGATAGCGATTAACAGAAAGTTTCACAAGCGAGAAGTACAAAAAAATTGTAATTATATAAATTACAATCAAATCTAGTCAAATCAACTGTAAATTGATGAGACCTTTCCGCCAATCTAGTACTGCGCTTATTTTTTTAAATGTCTAGGCATTATAGCAAAGAACTCATCAGAGAAAATACCACAAAAGTATTTATAGAAAAGGTACATTGAGACAACAACGATGCTGTCCGAGAGAAACTGGTAATTAAGAGAGAAGCAACGACAGAGAATCGATATATATATATATATATATATATATATATATATATATTTATATATATATATATATATATATATTATGAAATGGACAAAATCCGACAATTATTTAAAGACATTTTTATGTTTAACATTCTTTTTATAGATACAAGTATTTAAATAAATGAATTTCTCGGACATTCAGGTCGGTAAATGTTATTTAATACTATTTATTATAAACAGAGCATTTACTTAAATACTTGTATCTATAAAAAGAATGTTAAACATAACATATAGATAGATAGATAGATAGATAGATAGATATACAGACAATTAATTGACTGAGATAGATAGATAGATAGATAGATAGATAGATAGATAGATAGATAGACAGACAGACAGACAGACAGACAATTAAGTGACTCAGATAGATAGATAGATAGATAGATCCGGAATTATTTTTGTCGTTTGCTTAATGTATGCTATGTCACTTCCTGTATTGCAAGTTTTTATACAATAGAAAATAAATAAACAGGATATAAATTTCGAGAAGCAATCAGTGAATGCAAAGTGCGATATTTCAGTATAATTACATTACCAGCTGAACGGGAGCAGCTCGAATCAATGCATCTTGAAATTTACATCTTCTTTTTTACCCCAAAGAAGACACTAAAGCCACTAAGACAGAAAAGGATACTCTGTGTAAGGTTTAGAAATAGAATCCTTATTAAGTAGAGAGAACAAAAGGAGAGTAATCAGTTGGGGCGGTAGATAGCGATTAACAGGAAGATTCACAAGAGAGAGGTACAGAAGAAGAAACTGTTAGCATAGAACTTACGAACATTATTTACATTATTCGGACTATTGTCCTCATCTTTGTCGCCATATTTATTACAACGTTTCGGCTGTTGTACTCTCCGGCTTTCTTCAGGTGGTTGGAATGTCGAACTGAACCCTTTATTGCGCTCACTTGGGTAGTTCCACGTGCCATGTTTTTAATGTATGTCAGTTATCAGTTATCTCCTGTTAATTTTTGCCTCTGAAAGTTCTCGACTGCCTTAACCGGGTATTGAACTCACACTCTTTGGGTCCTGTCACTGGATCTAACCAACGCCTTTATCCACTGTGCCATGTGTACATAATACCTCATCTCAGAAATATAGACAGATATAGAACTTACGATTCCATCTAACTAATTCAGCACTAAAATGATGAGAACTTGTTGCCAGGTGAGTACTGTGCTTAATTTGCTTTAAATGTCTAGGCACCATAGTGAGGACCTCATCAGAAAAAAAATTATATGTGATCATCCAAGAAGGATAGAACTCGATGCCGAAAGCAGGGGTTGTACTCGATTCTGTCGGAACGAAACTGGTAATTAAGAGAGAAGCAACGACAGAGAATCGACCTGTATAGATTTTACTAATATCATATGATAGCCGAAAATCACAAACGTGGTTCATCCGGTGAGATTAGGTCTGAGAAGAGTGACAATGATCTACGATACTTTATGCCTTGGGGAACAGAGGATATAATTTAAATCTTCACTCGGCTCTAATTAATTTGAGATATTTAAAATTTGGAATACACGGCTACGCAACAAAAAGTTAAAAAAGCAAACAAACAAAACAAAACATAAACTACAACACCAGCTCTTGCTAACGAGGTTCAGCGAAGAGCTGGCGACAGGAAAGAAGTATTTACTAAGAATAGCAAGCGGATTTAATCTATATTGCGAGACGATTTTAAGAGAACGAGAGCACGTTATAACGATTTATTATTAATGGACGCAGACTTAAGACCATAAGCTTCCTTAATTTGTCCGATGAACGCTTCCACCAGTTCATGCCTTCATGGAACAAGACCAGGCCTGTCATGTCCAGAGCACCAAACCACCTTTATACCCTTCGTATTCCTTTTGTGAGATGTAAATTCAGCTGGAGCAGCTTCTTTCCATGAACCACGGAGAACAAGAATACCTTATGACGATTTATTATTAATTGACGCAGACTGAAGACCATAAGCTTCCTTACTTAGTCCAGATGGATGCATTTCGGTCAATATTTTTTTTCTTTTAAATCATTTCACACCAAGCAAGGGGATAATGTCATTAAGACGCAAGGGGGTTACTGGGAGTGAGGGGGAATGAGAATCGAGGAGAAAGGGCACTAAAAAAAAAAAACGTTTTCAGGAGGACAGCAGATGGCGATAGGCGTTGTATTTAAATTTCTTAAGATTGTCGGTGACACGGAAGGAAGAAACCGCATCCTTGTATGCCATGAATTATTTTCCACTCTACCTCTTAACCTCAGACGAAACATCGTAAGCTTCTCGCTGCTCTATCACTCTTTCCATGGAAGGTCCCTTAGGTCCACCAGTTGAAGCGTTCATGGAACAAGACGCGGAATGCTATGTCAGTTGAACCACACCACCCTTATACCCTTCGTATTCCTTATTTTCACTGATTTGTGGAGCTAACAATATTGCTTCCCTGATCGCTATAAACTTAAGCGGTTCAAGTCTAGGGTTAACCGTTATCTTTCATAAATATATACACATAAACTGTGTCTCTTACACAGTAACCTTCTGCATTCTACCTTGTAAAAAAAAAGTATGAGTTGTCAAAGATTTGACGGTAGCATCACTATAAGAGAAGTAAGAAATTTTGGACGCAAACCAAATATTATTGGCCCCTCAGCAGATTCAGTCAGTCACACACGCTTGGTTTGATTTGTTTTTTTTTACGGCATATCAACCTCAATGGGTTATTTAATGCCGACAAAATATTTTTTATTGCTGGTAATATGTTTATCTTCCAAAATCTATTTCTGGGAATATTTTTCTTTGAAGAAATCTATAGCTGGTAATATTTTTTCCAAAGAATGTATAGCTGTTTGTATTGCTGGTATTTTTTTTAAAAACATTGTTGATAATAATTTTTCCGTCAAAAATTATTGCTTGCTATATTCTTTTTATTACGAAGTATTTCTGGTATTAAAACCTATTCTTACACAAGTTTGGTTGTCAACTATTTGCCCATAGCTGGGACCCTAACAGGTGCTTCCATCCCGGGTCGGGGTTAACCTGGGAAAGCCAGCAATTGAGAGGTGGCTCCACGCTCTTCAAAATCTCCTGATCAGAGGCTTGCTGTTGGACGTAGTTTATCGTCTTACCCAGGACACGGATTTAGTTTATCGTTATACCCAGGACACGGATGTAGGTTATCGTCTTACCCAGGACACGGATTTAGTTTATGGTCTTACCCAGTACGTCACACACGCTTGTACGATCAATCATCTTTCGATGTATAACTGACAGAAGGATTTTTTCCCGCAGTAGGTTGCCGTTACATTCTGCGTTAGACTGGTTGCCAACAATGGCGATAGAACCGAATCCCTCCTGCTGTTCAACCCACAGATGGGGGAAAGAGATGAATTAATAGCTTTCCAATGGGTATTTGCGCGCTAGTGAATGTAAACAACCCGACTGGAAATCGAACTCGGCACTTCAATTTCCCATTCCGAGTCGCTAGCTATTACACCGCCTCACACATATTATGTTGTTAACTTTCTTGAGAATATTTAAAACGAACTTTCTTTCATTTTCCTTGAGCGATTCTACATTTTAGTTCAGCTATAGGCTTTCTAATATCTTCAATATTGCTTTCTTAATTTTATGTTGCTTTTTAACTATTTCCGTTGCAATTTCACAGCATGTTTCTTGTCTTCACTGTCGACTAATTTTAGATATTTTAAAATGTATTCATACCGAACGCATACTAAAAATATTTAGATTATCTAAGAAAAAAAAACCCCGCCATACTGATGGGGAGACGAGATATAGTCATACTTGATGATATTTGCTTTAAATTCAGTCAGAAGGGTTCTTTTTTGATCATGAAAAAAACGTAAAAATAAATATCCCTACGAGGCAAAACGTTGCACCCTATAAATAGATATCCCTACGCGGCAAAATACTGCACTCAATAAATAGATATCACTACGCGGTAAAACACTGCACCCTATAAATAAATATCCCCACGCGGCAAAACACTGCACCCTTTTAATAAATATATATACGCTGCAAAACACTGCACCTTATAAATAAATATCCCTACGTGGTAAAACACTGCAACCTATAAACAAATATCCCTATGCGGCAAAACACAGCACACTATAAATAAATATACATACGCGGCAAATGGACTGCAGCCTATAAATAATTATCCCTACGTGGAAAATGACTGCACCCTATGAATAAATATCGCTAGACGAGAAAACACTACATCTTATAAATAAATATCCCTACGAGGCAAAACACTGCACCCTATAAATAGATAACCCTACGAGGCAAAACACTGCACTTTATAAATAAATGTCCCCACGCGATAAAACACTGTACCCTATAAATAGATATAACTACGCGGCAAAACACTGCTCTCTATTAATAAATATACATACGCTGCAAAACATTGTACCTTATAATTAAATATCCCTACGCGTCAAAACACTGCACCCTATTAATAAATATACATACGCTGCAAAACACTGCACCTCATAAATAAATATCCGTACGTGGTAAAAACGCTGCACCCTATAAATAAATATCCCGACACGGCAAAACACTGCACCTTATAAATAGATATCCCTACGCGGCAAAACACTGCAGCCTATTAATAAATATACATACGCTCCAAAACACTGCACCCTATAAATAAATATATATACGCTGCAAAACACTGCACCTTATAAATAAATATCCCTACGTGATAAAACACTGCACCCTATAAAGAGATATCCCTACGCGGTAAAACACTGCAGCCTATAAACAAATATCCCTACGCGGCAAAACATAGCACTCAAAACTGTCGAATTATTAAAAAGAGTGAAAATTGTAGCCATCGTTATATATATATATATATATATATATATATATATATATATATATATATATATATATATATATATATATATATATATATTCAGTTGTATGTATATTAGTTTGCAACTCTGTATTTCACGCTTTTAAAGTCATGAGATGAACTGTTTTTTTTTTTTTAAATGGGTCTATTTATGATTACTTACGTCTGATTACGTTTGTATGGTGGAGGGAGGAATTTCATTCTGTTTGTTTGGG
Organism: Acanthosepion esculentum; assembly: GCA_964036315.1. Classification (NCBI taxonomy): domain Eukaryota; kingdom Metazoa; phylum Mollusca; class Cephalopoda; order Sepiida; family Sepiidae; genus Acanthosepion; species Acanthosepion esculentum. The sequence continues at coordinate 23,003,153 of OZ038502.1, read as the reverse complement.
ATGACACGCTCACATACATAGAAACCCATACATACAGGTGTAATCATTTTAGATTGTACAAACACACCCATATAAATATTTTGAGTTTAGGCGCAGTTACACATCCATTCGTTCGAGCATACATATATATACGCAATTTTAATTCTATTTCGGTTTCGAAATTGTAGCGTTACATACTTAGAATGTTCTCTAAAGAAGGAACAGATGTGGTGGTCTTGGAATTTTTTAGACGTTATATATATATATATATATATATATATATATATATATATATATATATATATATATATATATAGCGAGAGAGATATATAGATAGATAGATAGATAGATAGATAGATAGATAGATAGATAGATAGATAGACAGACAATTTTCAGTCTGGAAAAAACGAAATATATAACTGAATAAATTAATAAAAACTGTCCACGTACAAAGAACAGAACGGTAACAATTCGAATAATGTTAACATTGCCCCGAGGATATTTGGCATAGGTAACAACTTTTTTGCGAAAAAAGTCTGCGAAAATTGCTGAAACATGATAAGATAGCAACAATTTAACGCTAAGAGACGAAAAGGAAATGTTTTTATCTCCGAGGGATGACGGAGTAGCTGCATAGGCGAAAGACCAATTCGTTGAGACATATATTCAATTGTATGGAAATTGATATGTTTCTCTCATTCTATCTATCTATCTATCTATCTATCTATCTATCTATCTATCTATCTATCTATCTATCAATTTCACTCTCTCTCTCTCTCTCACACACAAGCACACAATCTATCCATCTCTCTCTTTCATAAACTATGATCCATTTATCTATCCTGATATATAGTAATTCCTCAAAAGCAATTTCTAAGTTGTAAAATGAACTTTTAAAAATAAAAATATATATATATATCTTGAATCTTTTATTTTAATTTTAACGCCAAGCTAATAGATTAAATTTAATATTTACAATAAACAGAATTCGTTGCTTTATTTCAAAACAAATTTGAATTTTTTAAATCTCTAAAAGTCACTGATTTTAGTCATATTTACATTTCTTGCAGTATAATAAAAAAAAACTTTAAGAAATAAAATATGCTTTATTTAAGAAAAATTAGCTTATTTAAAGACTAATCTATCAGATTTGAAACAGATATTACCTTTAGATTAAAATATCGTGGAATAGTATTTATCGTAGAATAGTATTTATTTCAGATCATTTTTTATTTCATATTTTGTTTTCATCTTTTTTTCTCAGGTAGTTTTTAAATTGTATGACCATTAAACAAACATATACTACTTATTGGAAATAATCGTTGAAGTTGAAGAGATTTGAATTTTGATCCCACATTCTTGGGAGACATGCAAGAATCAATGAAACTTTAAGGAGAGTAGAAATAAATAAAAAAGACCCAGAAAGAGACAATTGAAATTTCTGGGACATGAGGAAGAAGTCTTGGAGAATTTAACACTCACAAGCCAGGTCAGTGCAAGTGTCTCGTTCCCCAATCTATGATACCCACCAATCTATGATATTACCCCAGAGTCTATTATACTCAACTATCTCTCAATTTTCATAAGGTAGTAATCATATAAAATACAAATTTCATTGTAACCTAGTTATGTACCATATTGGATCATATAGGTGAAAATTTCAATTAGAAAAATTGAAAATAATTATAATGTATCTAAATACAAATTAAAGACATGTCATAATAGATGATTCAATATTAAATAAATCATCAATGTTTTGTGTGCAATTTTTAATATCAGCTGAAAATTTTTCTTGTTAAAAAGCTGAATAATTTTAAAAATAGTGAATTTTAAAATAGTGTTTTTTCGAGACATAGTTTAGCGGTATTGACGGCCTAAATCAACCCGTACATTTTTTTACTTTACGAATGTGTAAGCAAACGCAAAAGCAACAAGAGAAACAAGAAGGAACACAAAACGGTTTTATGACAACAAGATGACAACGAAAAGGCATTGACAGATTTTGACGGAATTATTTGTCAGCTCAAGAACTAGGTCGATGTTATTTGGACATGATTTAAATATTAAGTGACCAACCTGAAGTTGAGATTTCCTGAAAATATACAGTGTAACCCGGATATAAGATACCCTGATATAAGAGAAACCCGGATATAAGAGAGATTCTCACTGGTCCCAAATTAGAGCCTGTGTTAATGTATATATAATAGACCAAACCCGGATAAAAGAGACGTCTTCTCCGGTCCCGACAACTCTCTTATATCCGGGTTACACTGTATATATGAAGCTTGATAGGCTCTGCGATCCACCTTTTACACAGAAATCGACATTGATATTCGGGTATGATTTAAATATTAAGTGACCAATCAGAAGCTGAGTCTTTCTGAAAATATGTATGAAGCTGGGTAAGGTCTGTTATCCACTTTTTGCACAGATTTGTACAAAATTCAGCATTGATAAGAAAGTGGTAACGGGATGTTAAAAGCCGTTGAAAGCTCTATTTAAATCCTAATGTTTGGCTAATTTAACTATTTTTCTTACTTTAGACATATACGTAAAGTTATGATTAACGAACAGAACGAGGGTGACTTTTTCATATAGTTTCTTTTAAATACCCAGTAATCATAAAATATTCCTACTAATTAAATATTTCATTGAAGTTTAGGTAATTTGGATTTAAATTTACACTAGTTTTCTCATAGTGCTGTGTATAAACGTTTCTATATACGAAAATCTGCACTTTATCTACAGAGAAAATTTAAAAAAAATCTTTTTTAAAATATTGGGGTCGATGAATTATAGTAAATTTGTCAAGTCATCATTAGTAAATATAGTTTTTACTATAATAACAGTATGACCTAACCTCTTCATATTAATACAGAATTTTCAGATTTAAAACTTTATAAATGATTCTAATTAAAATTTACAAAAGTTGAAGAATACACGTAAAAATTCATCCTTTATCGAAAAAAATTCTTAATGTATCAGTGTCTATAATATATCTTATCCAAGTAAAGAAATTAAATATTCTGTAATTAAATAATGCCTGACTTTTATTGCATTTTTATTTTACGATTCAGAGCAGATTTTTGCTAAACTGTTTAAAAAAGGAAAAATGGTGATTTAAATTTTCCAAAAACTGCTTATAAATAATATAGACGTTAAACTGTGCAAAAATGCATTTCCAGAAATTTCATAAAATTAAATAAGCGGCGGTAATAGATGTAAAAGAAATATTTTTTTTACGAATGTTTTCTAAAAAACAAAAACAATTTCACAAATAAATTTATTCATTTGTGAATAAATCCGGAAAGTTTCATTAAAATCCAAGAATTGTTTGATTTTTGCAAGAATTTCTAAATCAATATGTTTTTCACTGCAAAGAGACGCTAAAATTTCTTATAAGCTATGTTCATTCGCAGACACAAGAAAAATATAATATAAAATAAAACGTTGACGATCCTAAAAAGGCTTTAAAATTTTTATGCGTATCGGTCAATCTATAACACAAGAAGATTACGTTGTGCAAGAAACTGGAATCATGCTATCGATGAGGGATATATATATATATATATATATATATATATATATATATATATATATATATATATATATATATATGATGCGGTGGGAACGAAAGTAATATATAAAATATATAAATTCTAACGTTCGCAGCATTCATTCAAAAAAGAGCTCAATACATGTAGTAAGCCATTTCCGACCCTCACCCGTAGATGTGCAGTTAAAATGCACTGAAACCAAGTTGCAGCATTGTTGTGAGTAAAATGGTTTTGTCTATATGATAAAATTATAATAAATATATATATATATATATATATATATATATATATATATATATATATATATATATATATATATATATATAAAATTATTGTCATCCACAGACAGACTGTTTTGCAGCTCTTAAGTGTGGCTAGGAAACCTGACTGAATTGGCGTAAGTCGGAAATTCTACCACTATGCCGTCCGCGTACGGAACGGATGAAGTTGAATTTTAGCGTATTTATTTTTAGATAAACACACAGTGAACGACAGGACTCAATTCGCTTTTGCCGAAGATCACACTATTATATATATATATATATATTGATAAATTTACACATTATCCCTCGGAGTTCATGCACAACGCAAACTTCAGGTTCTGGGTATAATGAGAAACTCTACTATAGCATTGAGTTATTTCGGTCTGTGGCGTGTTAATTAAAAATATATACGCAAGAATTCACCTTTCTCTCTACCGGGCGCCGACAGCTTAGGGGAAGAATCACTGACTGATGCCAAATCAGCCGGGTTTCGATAGCGGCTTGAAGCTATCCGATGTCTAGCCACACTGATGAGTTGTGATACAGCGAAGCAGTATCTCTCTGGATGACGGTATATATATATATATATATATATATATATATATATATATATATATATATATATATATATATATATATATATATATCCATATATATATATATATATATGTAGAGAGAGAGAGAGAGCAAGAAATGCACCTTGAGTCGGTGCAATGCTTAGCAAGCTTGTCTCGCAAGAATATTTACGACTGAGCAGTGAATTCGATCCTGACTACCCACTATTTTCAGCCTTGTGAGAGAGTAGATTCGAAATAAGTGTTGAAAAGTAGGGAAATTAATGTGAAATAGCTGATAATGATTTCTATGAAGGAAACTAGAAGACGGAAAACCTCAACGCGCCGATTTTAGATCCGTTCAAGGAATTTTAAAACGGATTTTCTTCTAGGGGTAAAAAATGTTGGAAATCAGCGAAGCACGTCATTAGGTTTTGGATCAAATATTGGAAGAGTTTGTTTTTCTCACAAAAAAAAAGAATATTTTTCAAGAATAAATTTGGTTCGATTTTTTTAACAGAAATAAATCAGAGAAGTAAACATGTAAGAGGGAGGGGATATGGTGACAAAATATAGAGAGTTTACGAATCTGACAGAGAGAGAGAGAGATAGAGAGAGAGAGAGAGATAAAAAGAGAGAGATAAAGATATATATATATATATATATATATATATAGCGAGAGAGAGGGGGGAGATAGAGAAAGAGAGAGATAGAGAGAGATAGAGAGAGAGATAGAGAGAGAGAGATAAAGATATATATATATATATATATATATATATATATATATGTATATAGCGAGAGAGAGGGGGAGAGAGAGAAAGAGAGAGATAGAGAGAGATAAAGATATATATATATAGCGAGAGAGAGAGAAAGAGAGAGAGAAAGAGAGAGAGATAAAGATATATATATATATATAGCGAGAGAGAGAGAAAGAGAGAGAGAGACAGAGAGAGAGAGAGACAGAGACAGAGAAACAGAGAGAGAGTGAGAGAGGAGTTTTTGCAGTCCAAGACTGAAGCTTGGAAGAAAAAAAAAAGAAAACCTTTTTAAAAAAATGAAAATATTGTGCAAAATAGCAAGAAACGAAAAATGTTCAAAAAATAATCCTATACTTCAAAGTATCTTCTTAAATGTGTGACATCCTATCAGGATGTAGGCGATCATGGATTTCCACAACCTCCTCTTTATTTGCTCTTTGTAATTCTTTTTCTTTTTCTAAAATAAGAATAAACTAACTCAATTTCTCTTTTCTAGGACATTTATATATATATATATATATATATATATATATATATATATATATATATATATATATATATGAACAAACAGAGAAACCGTAAACGTTTGTGGTTGTAATGTGGATCTTTAAAAATATATATTCTTTTAATGCATAATATGTATTTTAGGTTGGTGCAAAAATAATGACGTTCAACTTCACGTGAGAAAACGACATTATTTTTGCACCAACCTAATATTTTTTTAAAAATCACATTACAACCAAAAACTTTTGCGGTTTCTCTCTTTTTAATATATACACTTTTCTCTCATTGGAACAACTATAACCCTTCCCTATATATACATATATATATATATACATATATATATATATATATATATATATATATATATATATATATATATATATATACTAATAGTAATACTCGTTTGGTAAAAAACCTCAGATAGCTCAACTTGTTGATATGGCAAAACGAATCAGTAACCGGGTAAAAAATTGGAACTAAAAACAGATCTTTAGTCCAAAGAAAAATAAACCCAAGCGAGTAGTAATACTAAAACGTAGCGTGCTCAATACGGTAAGTGGAGCGGGAATAACTCTCTTAGGATTTATTTTATATATATTTATATATATGATATATATATATAAACATTCAATATCATCACTTGATAAGACACCAGAAGTGTTGGCTATTTTGTAGTGATTTTATAACATATTTATGTTATAATATAATATAATATATATATATATATATATATATATATATATATATATATATATATATATATATATATATATATATATATATACCCAAGTCTAGGATTGGTGTATACGGAATAAATTCCAATAACCAACAATTACTATTCTTAAAAGAGTGCTCAATACAGAGTAGAGCATATATAATTGTATAATTGTTTATTTAAAATTTACAACATAAAAATGTTATAAAATCACTACAAAAATAGCCATTTTGTTTCAATACCTCCGGTGTCTTATCAAGTGATGATGTTAACATAATACTTCATAAGACACCGGAGGTTTTGAAACAAAATGGCTATTTTTCTAGTGATTTTATAGCATATTTACGTTATAATTTTTAAATAAACAATTATTTATGTGTATATATATATATATATATATATATATATATATATATATATATATATATATGTGTGTGTGTGTGTGTGTGTGTGTGTGTGTGTGTGTGTGTGTGTGTGTGTGAAGGGGGTGGTGTATATATAGAGAGAGTGTTAGAAACTGACACACTGAGAGAGATTAGTTAATATTGATGTTTGAAAACCACTCCAAGTAGACATTTACTTTTAAAATGATTATCATAATTACAGAGTGTTATATGCATCGTAATATACTTAATACATTCTCATATCAATTCAGTTATGCCGCTTCATATACTTTTTCTGTGTCAACGACATATTCACTGAGGATATGGTTAACTGTCATATCAGGTTGTCCACACATCCTGCATTTGCTCACTTCTTGCGATTTATATATCCTTCCTTTCTTCATTATTATTATTATTATTATTATTATTATTATTATTATTATTATTATTATTATTATTATTATTTCTTTAGATTTATTGGTTGATTTCTTTATCTTCGGCTTATCTATCCTCTTCAATATATTTAAAGCCAACAAATATATTTAGATTTTAAGAAGTTTTTTATTTTAGATAACAATGGTTTAAGGGTACAAGTCTTGCTAATTAACCCATCTCTGGTGGGAGAAGTTGCGGGTTCATAACTTTCCAAAGGGTATCTTTTCCGTAACTGAACATAACCAGCCTAGTGAAAATTTGAACACGTCTCTCCGATCAACAATTCCGAACCAGTATCCATTCCACCACTCTTACATCCACTTATAGAGAACCTGGTATTGACACACGGTAGTGACCAGGCTTGGCGTTGCTTAACTTTGCTGATCGTACGGGAAGCGGTGTTTCAACGTGATATGGCCGTAAGCCTAATATTCCATTTGATTTCTGTTCAATACTCATTACCTTGTAGGACAACCTAAGGCTAGAAATGGTATGATGATATTGGTGTGAAAATATATAAATTGATGTAATGGAATAACCTGTCACCCCCATGAGTGGCGGCACCGTAGGTGGTAACCGCCTATAAGTATCCGTTAGGACGGCGGACAGCAGAGTCGAGCTGGGATCTGCGAGAACTAGCTGCCTTCCGATAGCAGCACGCACACAACTGTACTGACTTGCGACTACCGTGCACATAACTATTACTTCCTCGCTTGGTGTACTCGTTTCTACAATAAACTTGTTACTATTTATCCACCGTGTTTGTCAGTTCCATATTCCTATTAGCACGGAATATAACATAAATGGAACAATCTAAAATCCCATGAACAATGTACGTTGATGAAGTCCTTAACGTGTGAGCTGTAGTTGTGAGATCAATTTATTGTTTAACTTTAAAGGCATAGAATACGAGGAATTCCTTCAGTGACTGTTATAACTTTTTATATTTGAATCCAGAGTGCTAACCTCAACTGGATTTATTGATGTCCCCATGTACCATATTTTTCAGATATCCACTTCAAGATTCCTACTTTTTATATGGTTTGAAGATCTTCAAAAATATATTCCAGTCTGCATGAACTGGCATTTCAGGAAGAAAGCACGCTCTGTTTTTGTGGTCTTTGATCACGGTGTTTGATCGTTTAACTTTGATTTTTCTGTGTGCATTGCAGAGTGCCAAAAAATTGTCTCTAATCGGGTCTGGGTGAGGTTCATGCCAATCTTTTGCAGTCTTCTTCCAATAAAAGTTTCAGCTTTTTTTTTATTGTTATTATTGGCTTATTCTATCATGACGAGTTTCATATCCGGTAGGTGCCAAAGCCGTGCAACCTGATACAAGATGGTCAACTTTTTTTCTGGATATTTATCAGAGAATTTGCATTTCGTGTCAACACAATTTTTGAGTGTGTTTGTTTTATTATTTCTCGTCAGCAAGTATTGGTCCTGCGCAGCAAGAATAAAACCTTCAGTTTCATCTTCTAATCTTGCATTACACAATCAGTGTTGACTATGGGGGTCATCTACATCATTTTCTTTCATCTAACTCTGTGTATAGACCATTAAAATGCTGATATGCCATCGTTTCTGTTTTGACCCCTTGAATTTACTTTTGCCTTCATTTTTAGGTCCTTTACCGCTGCATGTCGATAGATTATGGATTACATGATCTTCTTCATCCACTTGGAATTCTCTTTTGAATTTGCTAGCTTCCTTTATTACTGAATAAAGTTTCTTATGTCGTTAATGTTCTTTGGCACATCCTCATCCAGTCTTATGTTATTCTTAGGTATGTTTGGAAACCGATTGTTAATATTTTGTTTATTATTTTATCATTATTATTATTATTATTATTATTATTACTACTACTACTACTCTGTTGGAATAATTAATATTATATGCACAAATACTGACACTGTATACTTCAGTACAAACTCCTACTTAATTAAGAAACAAAACGAACAGTTTTATACACTCCTTTCTAAGTTATTCAGACTAAAAAACAGTAGTAGTGAAGAACTAATTACATATATATATATATATATATATATATATATATATATATATATATATATATATATATATATACATATATACATATATATATATATATATATATATATATATATATATATATATATATATATATAGGAATGGGTAGGATGAATAAACTACATACACGCGTACATATATATATATATATATATATATATATTTAGAGACATTTATATATTATGTTTAACGTTCTTTTTATAGATACAAGTATTTAAGCAAATGCTCTGTTTTGATACTTGTATCTATAAAAAGAACGTTAAACATAATATATAAATGTCTCTAAATAAATTGTCGGGCTATGTCCAATTCTAAAATATATATATATATATATATATATATATATATATATAAACGGGCTATATACATATTCATGTATATAAATATGTGTGTGCGTGTGTATATGTGTGTGCGTGTGTGCATAGGAATGGGTAGGAAAACACTACATACACGCACAAATACTTGCACGTAAGTAGAAATATAATTCTTCCTCTCCACTATTATATATAGTGACTAATACATATATATATGAAACATATTTTCATCTGACGTAATTTATTCAATAATATAGACATAATATGTCTACTTATTGTTGTACTTTTATTGTGAGAGCGTATAGCTTTCTGCCACGAATAGGCAGGAAGATTCTATTGGCCAGCGTGAGACCCAACAGCTGACTGACACGAATGTTAACTAGCATGCTAGTATGCAAAAAAATCGATAGCTGCATTCGTCACAAGTGGGAAAAATTTAAATCTGCATGGCACTTTACTCCAATTGGCTCATTCGATTGCTTAAACTTTAAGCTGATTCTGATTCCGCAGAACTGGGTTGGGTGTGAAAAAGCATTTGTTGTTAACATTCTTTTTCATTCGGTTTTTCCACTTACGAGTCCTTTTTTAAAGCTGATCGTTTTGTGTTAATTTTGTTTAGTTCTTTTTTCGTAACAGATTTAATGTTTAGTATAGAGCTTAGAAAATATTCGCAGTGTGAGATAGGCCAGAAGTAAGGCATGTAGCAACATCAGCACGGCAAAGCACTCCTTTAAAGGCAAAGAAGGGCAAAGATATTTTAAGTCAAGTGATAGCGATTGCTGTATGAGTCGTACGATTTTTGAATCAAGCACGGGCAACGCCGGGCCATGCTGCTAGTATATATATATATATATATATACGTATGGATGTACACTGGTGAAATGGATAGCTTCTCGGAATGGAAAGACGAGAATTCCAGTCGAGTTCGTTACAT
>OZ038502.1:22960208-22987708 GCA_964036315.1 Acanthosepion esculentum | reverse complement strand
TTTGAAGATTATAGCTATCAGGGAAGCGAGTAAGAGGAAGGGTACACTATTTACATTATTCAGGTTATTGTCCTCATCTTTGTCGCCATATTTATTAAAACGTTTCGGCAGTTGTACGCTCCGGCCTTCTTCAGGTGGTTGGAATGTCGAACTGAACCTTATATTTCGCTCGCTGGGGTAGAATGTTCTAGTTCCACGTGCCATGTTTAATGGATGTCAGTTATCAGCTATCTCCTGTTAATTCCCCTCTCCAAGTTCTCCACCGACATAACCAGGTATTTAACTCACACACTTCGAGTCCTATCACTGGATCTAACTAACGCCTTTATCCTCTGTGCCATGTGTCCTCAAGGCGGTGGAAACTTTGTGAAACGTTGTAATAAATATGAAAACAAAGATGAGGATGATGTAAATAGTATATATATATATATATATATATATATAAAATGTAGTTAATACTGTTTATTATAAACAGGGCATTTACGTAAATATCTGTGTCTATAAAAATAACGTATGAAAAAAAAATATATTGAAATAATTTTCGGATTTAGCAAATTGCATAATATCTGTTGCCTTTTGTATACGTTAAGATAAGCATTGAGCAGATATGAGCTTCTAAGAAAACTCATTGGGAATTTGTTTTTTAAAAACAGTCATTTGACTTTGCTAAACAGACGCTTCCTCTGTAGCTAAATAGTATAGTACGTCAGGTTATAAGACGACAGCTTGTAGGATACAGGTTCGATTCCTGTCGAAAGACAAATTTTCTATGAAATTTCTCGGACATTCAGGTCTTAGTTAATTCTGTTTATTATAGACAAAGCATTTACTTAATATTTTATCTATAAAAAAAAACAAGCTATGAACAGATAATTATATTAAATAGTTGTCGGACTTAGTCTATTTCATAATATATACGCGGTTCATTCAATAAATAAGGTGAATTTTTCGGTATAAGGACTTCTAATACAGATAGAAGCTTACTCTTTTTTATTTTTATTTTGTTTTACTTCTTTTTCACATGGATTTAATTTCTTTTGCAGATTAAAAAAAAAACTTTGAGAGGTTTGGCGCTTAACAAAGATGGCCGACCAAGAAGCATGCTCCAGGATTGAACAGCGGTCAGTTATCAAGTTTTTGGTTACTGAACGGTGCAAACCAGTTGAAATTCATAGGAGAATGTCAACTGTGTATGGTGCCACATGTTTCCGCCCCAAAAATGTCTACAAGTGGGCTAAATTGTTTAAAGCAGGACGGAGTACTGTTGACGATGAAGACAGGCCTGGGAGGCCTACAGAAGTGAGGTCTCCTGAGGTGATCGAATCAGTCAATGACCTCATTCAGTCTGACAGAAGGGTGACAGCGGATGACATTGCAAGGACTTTGAGGTTATCTGTTGGGACAAACGCAGGAGTCATCAGTCAAAAGGAATCATCATGCATCATGACAATCCAAGCCCTCACACAGCAGCCCAAACGGTGCAAACCATCAACGAGCTGGGCTGGGAACTGCTCCCTCATCCCCCTTACAGCTCAGACCTTGCCCCTTCAGAATTTCACCTGTTTGGTCCCTTGAAAGCGTTCACGAGAGGCACGAAGTTTAAAAGTGACGATGAAGTCAAAAGTATTGTGAGCGACTGGCTGAGACATCAGTCCAAAGATTTTTACGCTGAGGGAATACGGAAGCTTGTGCACAGATGGAAAAAGTGTGCGACAGTGCTGGGAGACTACGTTGAAAAAAAAAAGTAAGATTCTATCTGTATAGGAAGTCCTTATACCGAAAAATTTACATTATTTATTGAATGACCCTCGTCTACACACAGACACACACACACACACACACATATATATATATATATATATATATATGTGTGTGTGTGTGTGTGTGTGTGTGTGTGTGTCTGTGTGTGTCTGTGTGTGTAATTTGGTAGCAACTTTTCTTTTAAACATGTTGTGTTGAATGTCAAAGACAACATAGTCCTGCATATTCTATTTTGAATTTTCTCATATTTTCTAATGAGACTTATTATTTGAAAATTATATCGAAATAAATATTGTCCGTAAGATAACCGAGTACTTTCGAACATCATTGTTCATCTTCAGGGTCAAAATTCTTTATCAATGTCTTATATATATGTAGAGTCAAAATTTTTAAACCGTTTGCAAATTTTCTTGTAGCGGAATCATGTTGCTACATTTTATTTTTACAAACTAAATAAACGTTGCAAAATCATTTTAATTTCAAAAGACGCGATGGTGTTATATGCAGGACTATGTTGTCTTTGACATTCAACACAACACACACACACACACACACACACACACACACACACACACACACACACACATATATATATATATATATTTATATATATATATATATAAAAGAATGTTTCGTCGTTTTCGGTTGTTATATTAGTCCGACTACATGTTCGCACTAACGAGGGAGGCTAAGAATGTTAATTATGTGTGTGTTACTTGAAACATTAGTTTTATTGGATACACATGTTTGAAATAGACGACCTGTTTTTGTAAACCTTGTGACGCACGTTCATCGCCCTATAAACCCAAGCAAAACTTAGCAAAGTAAAATGAATTTTCGTTCACAATTTGCATTCTTTCTGGAAAAAAAGAAAACGTCTTTCCTGCTTTGTTAGTTTCTTTCTTTCTTTATTTCAATGTTATTTTTCTCTCTCTCTTTCTATCGAACTTTCCCGCTTCTGTCGGGCGTGTAATGGATAGCAACTCGGAATGAGATTTCAGACAGTCGAGTTCGATTTCCAGTCAGCTTCTTTACATTCACCTACGCGCACATAAACCTGGGAAAGCGATTAAATTCACCCTTCGTCACCGCTAGATTTGTGTTAACTAATAAAACTTTCATATAGGCAATTCCGAAGATTCTTAATGAGATAATAACTCGAAAAAAATGGAATTATTTTTGGAGTTCATTTTTGGCTTTAAATTATACCCAAAAGGTTGATAATCTATAAAATTACGAGAGATCAATGAATTCTTTCTTTTATTTTTCCTTGAATTAATCCATTCAATTTTCTTTGTTTTTACTTAAATTTATTTAATAAGTGAATCTTTCTTTCTTTCCTTCTTTCTTTCTTTCTATCTTTCTTTCCTTCTTTCTTTCTTTCTTCCTTTCTTTACTTCTTTCTTTCTTTCTTTCTTTCTTTCTTCCTTTCTTTCTTCTTTTCTTTCTTTCTTTCATTTCTTCTTTCGTTCTTTCTTTCTATTTAATTTTAATAATTGATTCTTTATTTGTTTCTTTTTCATTCTTTCGTTCTTTCTTTCTTCGTTTCAGACAATCACTTTTTCTTCTCTTTCCATTATTCTTTGTTTCTTACTTTTCTTTCTTTCTTTTTTCTTTCTTTCTTTCTTTCTTCTTACTTAACTTTATTTAATATTTGATTCTTTATTTGTTACTTTTCCATTAGTTCTTTCTTTCTTTCTTTCTTTCTTCCTTTCTTTCTTTCTTCCTTTCTCTCTTCCTTTCTTTCTTTCTTTCTTTCATTTCTTCTTTCGTTCTTTCTTTCTATTTAATTTTAATAATTGATTCTTTATTTGTTTCTTTTTCATTCGTTCGTTCTTTCTTTCTTCCTTTCTTTCTTTCTTTCTTTCTTACTTTCTTCGTTTCAGACAATGCTTTTTTTTCTTTTCTTGCTGTTATTCTATCTATCTATCTATCTATCTATCTATCTATCTATCTATCTATCTATCTATCTATCTATCTCAGTCTTTTCCTTATCTATCTATCTATCTATCTATCTATCTATCTATCTATCTATCTATATATATATATATATATATATTATTCTTTCTTTTTACTTACTTTATTTAATAATTGATTCATTATTTGATTATTTTCATTAGTTCTTTCTTTCTTTCCGTTTTTTCTTCGTTTCAGACGATCTCCTTTTTCTTCTCTTTCTTTCGTTTTTTCTTTCCATCATTCATTTTTTTTTCTACGAAATACATCTGAATAAATTTCTTTCGATTCTTCTTTCATTCCTCCAAAATCTACAAGAATAAAAACTGTTTATCCACACCCCCGGGGTTCTAAATAGGCAACTACCTCCCCTCCTCCTCAGAGCACGTGCACTATATATGCCAATGGCAGCCGTGAATAACCTCCGAAACAAACGCGTAAAACAATTCGTCTGGTTCCTGGTTCAAGTTAATTAGTATAGACTGCTCGCATATCTGCAGTCTGAATAGCGGAGATTTACGAACATCCCTTTTTAAAATCGGTCTTCTCTTCACTTTTGTCTTCGCTAGGAGAGAGTTCCCCCATCAGTGCTTCTGGTTCTTTTTTATTTATTTATTTATTTTATCTCTGCCTGTCATTTACAAACCGTTTTTCTTCCACTAGGTTGAATACAGACTGTCAGCGAGAAGCGAACGAATTGACAGTTTAGTGACGCTGACGTCAACAAGACATGAACGCTTTTTTTTATTTTTTTTTTTTTTATAAAAGAATCATTATAAATCTCTTCAATTTTTTTTTTCTGTATTGGGGTTTTAGTTACGTCATTTTTATGTGTACAATTGTGTTGTAAAAAAAATGGATACCTAAGACGGGTTGATCGAACTATATACTTGTCGATGAAGTGATTAAGAATGATACGATATTTTGTTTTATTTGTAAACGAATATAGACATTAATTTGTCATTACAATAGAGAAGGCCTTTCCTCAAACGCGAAATTAAATTAAAAAAAAAAAACAAGAAAACACACACACACAAACAAAACGCAAATATCTTCTATTATGGGCCGTGTCCCTTTAGGACGTAAACGATCATGGCTCTCTATTTCTTCCAGTCGCCTACAGCTCTCAATAAACTTTGACATTATATACATACAGTGTAACCCGGATATAAGAGACTCGGATATAAGATAAACCCGGTTATAAGAGATATTTTATCTGGTCCCAAATTAGAGCTATACTTAATAAACAAAATAGACCAAACCCGGATATAAGAGACTTCTTCTCCAGTCCCGACGACTCTCTTATATCCGGGTTACACTGTATATACTTGTCGCTAAAGTGATTAAGAAAGATACGATTTTTTTGTTTTATTTATAAACGAATATAGACATTAATTTGTCATTGCAATAGAGAAGGCCTTTCCTCAAACGCGAAATTAAATCAAAAATATAAAACACACACAAAATATATTCTATTATGGGCCATGTCTCTTCAGGACGTAAGCGATCATGACCCTCTATTTCTTCCAGTCCCTTACAGCTCTCAATAAACGTTGACAAATTTTTTTTTTAAATTTCTCCCAGACCCTGTTCTGCCATCCACTTCTTCCAGCTCGCTTTCGCTTTTCCCTCTTGCTCTCTATCCGCGCTGTGAATATCAGATTTTCAAAGCGCTCCTTTCTCATTACGTGAACCAGACATTTCAGCTGCTGCTTTCAGATGTTACGTATGGGATTCCTTTTTAACTGCATTATCAGCAAAACCTCATTAATGCTCGGTCCATAGTATATTTCTGTAGAACCCATACTGCCTATACTTCATCGTTGAGGAGACTGTCCAAAAATACCCTATTCACATTAATTTCTGACCACTGCTAATCGCATTTTTTAAAATCAATGTATTTTTTTTTTTTTTTTTTTTAAGCGTATCACCCCGAGCAAGGCCGGTGGCCACTATCACGCAAGGGGTTACAGAAGGGTTGGAGGAAGAGCAGATAGGAGTTGTAAAGGAAGGGTTGTGGAGAAAGAGAAGGACGGAGGGCCGATCGAGATGGGGAGGTTACGGGAGATATAGAGCGAGAGCAGATAGGAATGGAAGATGTCAGGAAGTGGATAGATCAAGGCAACTGGAGATGACGATTGACGCTACACTTAAACCGTTGGAGATTGTATTTGTCAGGGAAACAGTAACAGGGAAGGGAGTTCCATAGGTGAGATGTGCGAGACATGAAGCTATTGGAGTAGAAAAGACGTCTACACCTAACAGTTTCTACGGTGAAGGGGTGGGAACGGGATGCCAGCCTCGTAGGACGCTTGAATTCACGAGGCTTAGGGACAAGTGAGAGAAACTCCTCAGAGCAATTACCGTGGAAGTACTTGTAGAAAAGGCAGAGTGATGCAACATTCCGTCTGTGAGAGAGCGACTGCAGACGAGATGACAGATCAGGGCCAATCACATTGCATATCCGTCTCTGGATCTTATCAAGAACCCCGAGGCAACACGCAGGCGCCCCAGACCATAAATGGCAGCAATACTCCATGCAAGGTGGAATGGTAGACTTATAGACCTGGAGGATCGATTCAGGGGAGAAGAATTTCCTGGCTCGGCACAGGGAACCAACTTTTCTAGCGGTGGATGATGCAATTGACTCGATGTATTTGTTCCATCTCAGATCAGCGGACAGCGTGAGACCGAGCAGCCGCAGAGAGGAACTCTCGAGAAGTTGGTCCTCAGACATTCTGATGGGATGCAGGGATGGGTCCTTGTGGTGGTTAATGGAGAGCAATTTTGTTTTAGAGGCATTAAAGTTGACCATCCATTTCTCTCCCCAGTCCACAACCGAATGGAGGTCCTTTTCAATTTGAGCTGCCAGGTTAATTTTGTCCGCCTCAGTAGATTTGTGCTTGAGGCAGGAGTAAATGGTAGTGTCGTCAGCGTAGATACCGACTTGGGAGTCTATGGCGTCAGGAAGGTCATTTATAAATATGAGGAACAGAGTAGGGCCAAGGATGGAGCCTTGAGGAACACCAGTTTCTTGACAATTTATTAAGAATGCATTCCTATAAAAAGGTAAAGGTAAGCATTTGCATTATATACACATAACTTCAAACGTTACTATAGTTGACACTTATCGGGTTATCTCCTCTTCGTTTCGTAACCCTTTCAACAGGGGTCTCTCTCTCCCGGGAGTATAAATACTGGTTGACCTTTCGCCTCTTTCTCTCTTTTCTCCGCTTACGCGCACGTGCGAGAACTATCTCGATTTCAGCCGCGGGCCGAAACCTCGCACGTGGGGCGAGGTACAAAAACTTTCTCTAACATATCCAATATGTGAAGTCTAATACACAAGCAGCGTTTCCCATATTCAGGGAACACGCTAAAGACAAAATTCACAACCGTACGGACATTTCAACTCAACACACAACACAAACAACTTTCCATACAGACACTAACGTTTTAGTCATGTTTAAATGATGTATTTGTAATTCTTGTATCAATCTGTTTGTCATAATATATATTTGTTTTGTACATATATATCTGTCTTGTTCGTTTTATTTTGCTTTCTTTGGACTCCATCATAGTCCAACATTACTATGTAGCGAGACTGGCCAGCAGGAAGTCTTAGTCCAGAGATTTTATCCTCACATTAACCCGCCGGTCCCCTACACACTTCGTAAGCGAAATAGACGTCTCGTTTTTATTTATTAAACTGCGTATATTATATCTATCGGCCTGTACGTTCAAGAAATTTCAGGTGCGAAGTGTCCCCTTTAAGAAAATTTAACGTCATAAAAATGTCATATTAAAAATAAATTTATTGAGTCTTTGGAGGTTGATTTTGTTTGCTTTTCGAATGTGGGTCTGGGGAGATATGACGCATTCGAGAAAATAATCTAAATGATGAGGATGTGGTTTACTTAAAAAGTGAAAATAGATTAAAAAGTGAAAATAGAACCATGTTTGCTGGGAGGCTCTTCTTAGTCAAGCGGTAAGGCATATTGGATCAAATAGTGGCCTTTCCCGACAAAGCGTGACGCAGGTTCGATCCCTGCAGGGGAACGCACCTTCATTACTAACTGATCTGGAATGTACAGGCCCCAAAATGTGAAACATTTAATATATAAAATAGTGTCCACTATAATACCGTTTCCGAAATCATAAAAATGCCGGGTTAAAAATAAGTCAATTCTTCCTTTGGATTTTACACACACACACACACACACACACACACATATATATATATATATATATATATATATATATATATATATATATATATATATATATATATTCGATTCTCGGTAGTGGATGCGTACTGCTGATGATTCCCAGATAGGACGAAACGGACTTCCAGTGCTTTCTGCATTCTGTTGAGGACTCTAAGCTCGACGAATTACTATATAATATATATATATATATATATCCAAAGGAAGAGAAAGAACAAAAAAGATTTAGAATCCACAGTTCTTCAGCATTTGCTTTTTTTTTTTTTTTAAAGAAGCGCTCAATTCAACGTAGAGCATAATATTATAATGATGGTTTTATTTAAAAAATATTTTTATTTAGACACAAAAAAACTTAACAGACTTCATCCGCAACACACTAGTTGGAAATATAAACATAATAACCTCATCTACATTTTAAAAAAAGTTTTAAAATAATGGAGGCCTTAATAATAAAAAGGGGAGAGGCCAACGCTTAATAATATTAACTACGAAGACGGCCACAATGTGCTGACTGTGTTCGGAAAATAAAACATCTCTATAGCATTAAAAACATACACATAACGCATACACCAAATTAAATTGAAAAAATAAAATCATCCTTGATAATGGCTAAAAGTATAGCCAAAACCATAGAAATTATAAAACATTCGGACAGTTTCTACACACTCTGTGTCAAATAAAGAAAACACTTTTTTGAACACAAGAAAAAGTAAATAAAAAGCTTAACCATATTACCTTGTCTGTCGTCTTTAATGAAACATATATATATATATATAACTGAGTGATCCCTACACACACACACACACACACACACACATATATATATATATATATATATATATATATATGAAGAAATATAGTCTTAAAGTGTGCTATATTTATGGGATAAAGTGCTCAATATCAGAGATAGAGCGTGTGTAAATATAAAAGTGGACATGGAAGTCAGCACTTAGAGGCAACAGTCTGTTTCATGCTAGTGCAATCGCCTGACGATTGCACTAGCATGAAACAGACTGTCGCCTCTAAGTGCTGACTTCCATGTCCACTTTTATATATATATATATATATATATATATATATATATATATATATATATATATATATATATATGTGTGTGTGTATACAGGGTGTCCATAAATTTCGAGTGCACTTTAGAAAAATTATAATTTTATTTGTATTTGCGATTGAAATAATTTATAAAAATTATTAGAAGGAAGTAAATCTGTACTTTTTAAGGTTTTATTGAAATTCTATTTAAGTTTCTACATGCCCTCCATTATTATGAATACAAAGGGTAATACGATTTTGCAGTTCACGGAGAACATTTGCCAACTGATTTACAGTAATGCCTGAAATCTCATTAGTTATTTTAACTATACTTAAAACTTGGTACATTAAACTTTATAACATTTTTTACAGATTATTTCTATCGCAAATACAAATAAAGGTATACATTTTTTCAAGTGCACACGAACTTTATGGACACCCTGTATATATATATATATATGTATATATATAAATAATTTTCGATTACTATGGTTAAACTAAAAAATATTTTACCGCACTAATCGACTATTATGTATGCAATAATCAAATTTTGGTATATACTAATATTAGGTCACTAATCGAAAACGCATTAATCTCGGGATGTCTGTATCTACCAACAGGGCCTCAGACTAAATACAGAAGCTTATCTCAAGAGCCATGTGGAGGTGGTGCTGCCATGAGGGTGGCTACTAGAAGAACCTGTATCTGGCAACAGGACGCTATATCATGCCATATAAGCAGGAGAATCCAGTCATTGCTGTCAGAATATTTCTCCGACCATTTCACCCTTTCAATCTAGCCATCTACCTTTCCAGACAGCAACCCCCTTGATTTTTATATGTGGGACGAAAGACCAAGAAAATCCATGCAAGGATTATGGCATCATTCACCAACCTAAACAAGAAGATCATCCGGGAGATTTGCAGGAAATTCCGAAGACGTGTGGAGGCCGTGGATCCAGCCAATGACGATTTTATTGAATAAATTTACTCTTTAGTATTTCAAGCTATCTGTGTGTAATTTTGGTAAATGTATCTGTTAAAATGAGATTCCACCATTATTTTCACTCTTGCATAATTTACACAACAATTTATCAATAGCACCCTGTATGCTGCTTGATTGTCAAAGCAATCCATTATGAGCAGAATAGTCTAACTTCTTGCAGACGAAAAGAAAATCTCCTGAATTAATTTCATTGTTGTGTAATTTCGACGTCAGTTTATCCATTGCACCCGGTATATTCACGTCACAAGTAAATAATTTAATTTTCAGATTCATATTATCTTTGGAGAAACAAAACCCTGAAAAAATACCAGCAATACAAACAGTTATACATTCTTTGAACAAATATGACGAGCTATAGATTCCTTCAAGGAAAAATATTCACAGAAATAGAATTTTGAAGACAAACATATTACCAGCAATAAAAATTTTGTCGGCATTAAATAACCCATTGAGTTTGATATGACGTAAAACAAAACCCAAACCAAACTGCCTCCGTTATTTAGTAACTTAGGGGTGTTATGCACCGTCATTACCAAAAATAAATAATAGACCATTCCGTTTTGAGGGCAACCCAAGAAAAATTATAGTAAAGACGGTGTTGTGATGTAGTAAAAAAAAAAAGAAAGAATTCATTATTAATAAGAAAGAAAGAAAGAAAGAAAGAAAGAAAGAAAAGCACGTGAGCGAAAGCGATAACGCTCTCAATAAGATTCATGAGAAAATTCAAATAGGAAAACCGTGAAATTTCTACGGGTTTTTCTAGTAAAGAGTAATCTTGTAGATAAAGAGACAACCAGTTCGAAGACGGCTCTGTGCATTAGCAAGGATATCTAGAGAAGTTTGATAGAAGACTATTTTCCGAGTCGCAAACCAACCATGTCTCGTCGTATTGAAGTGGTTATCAAAGCGAACGACAGCTACAAAAATAACTATGAACACCTCATAAACAATGAACAATTCCGTTCTGACCGCGGAAAAACACAAAACTGACATATCAGAGGCGCTACTTGGTTTCACTGGTAAAACGAAAGAAAGAGAATGGAAGATAGATGTGCTTAACGGCTGTTTCAGAGAAATCGATAAAGTTCTCAGTTTCAAATGTTTTCATTTGTACACCCTTACTTCTTCAAATGCCGACAAGCATTCATATATATGGTCGTTATTGTAATATCAAAGTTGAATGAAAGAAAAGCACGATAGAGAAAGCGATGACGCTTTCATACGTTTAACGACTGCTGCAGTGAAACGTAAAACACTTTTTCAATTTTGAATCGTTTATTTTTACTCTTTTGCTTGTTTAAATAATGACCTGCATTCATATTTCTGAATGTTATTGCAATATTTAGTTGAAGTTGTTAAGCTCAAATATTTAACAATGCAATAGGGAAAATTCTATGTGTGGTTTATTATCACAGAACTCGCCATGAACTTACTCTCTCAATAAATTAAGAATTATGATGAGTCATCTGTAAATTCAAATGGGAAAACCATTAAATTTTAATGGATACTACTCGTCGTTATAATACTTTATTAAATAAAGAAATCTAGTAAATTAAATTGGTTTCCCAAAGAGTAATGGTGGTTGTAGCTCTTGCTAATGTTCGTAAGGCAGTTACTTGCAAATTTTCTGATTTTTTAAAAAAGCAATTCGCCCCAAGCAAGGCGGGAGTGCTACTATCACGCAAGGGGTTACAGAGGATTGAGAACAAGAGTAAAGAGGGATGTTTGACGAAAGAATACAGACAATAACGGAGAAGAAGCTCAATGTGTCAGATGTCGATTGACATTAAACTTGAATATTGGAAGATTATAGTCATCGAGGAAGCAAGTAAGGGGAAGGGAGTTCCACGGACAGGAAGTGCGAGAGAAGAAGCTGTTTGCGTAGAAGAGAATTAAGAATTATGAATCATCTGATAATTCATATAGGAAAACCATTAAAATTTCATGGATAATACTCGTGTTTATAATACTTTGTTAAATAAAGAAAGTAAGTAAATCAAATTGGATTTCCCAAAGATTAGTGATGGTTTTAGCTCTTGCTAATTTTTGTGAGGCTGTTATTTGCAAGGTTTCTGATTTCTTTTTGAGTGTTTAAGTTTTCAAATTCTATTTACAATTCTCTTCATCACGACTACGAACACAACGCTCTATTTAATTTGAAGTTATACATTCTTTATATAGTTTTAAATTCCATTATTTTCATTATTAGGACTATTGTCCTCATCTTTGTCGCCATATTTATTACAATGTTTCAGCCGTTGTACGCTCCGGCCTTCTTCAGGTGGTTGGAATGTCGTACTGAACCCTTTATTTCGCTCACTGACTTAGACTGTTCTAGTTCCACGTGCCATAATTAATGGATGTCAGTTATCAGTTATCTCATGTTAATTCCTCTCTCCAAGTTCTCCACTGCCTTAAGCGGGTATTGAACTCACACTCTTTGGTTCCTGTCATTGGATTTAACTAACACCTTTATCCACTCAAGAACACATGGCACAGTGGATAAAGCACCTGAATAAGGCCGGGGTGTACAACAGCCGAAACGTTGTAATAAATATGGCGACAAAGATGAGGACAATAGTCCGAATAATGTAAATAATGTACATAATACCTCATCTCAGAAATGTAGACAGATTTTAAATTCCAGTTCCTCTCTTTGTGTTTTCATATGGAGAGATCAACTATCTGGTCTATTTTTGCGAGTTTGATTGGTTTCGGCGTAGCCCATTTGGCGTCTCTGATTCGGCGTCAGAAAAATAATTGGACTATTTTGAACAGCCATTTTATGCGTCAGACTGTTTCGACGTCACTGTCTTTGACCGGAGGCAACCTCTCCACAGAAAAGGATAAAAACAGTGAAAACACCAAACTTTCAATATGACTTTTCACTCATTTAGAGAATTAAGGATCCTATTAAAACACTAATGGAATAATATAAGATAAAAAACTTAAATTAAAAAATATTTTATTTAAAAAAATAATAAAACTTAGTAAGGCTATCTTAGAAATTACTTCTTCATTTCGTAATTATGAGTAACATCATTCAGGAATTCAAATGATTCTACTTCCATCGGGTATCACTTTGTTTCTTCCATGTTTTGATAAAATATTTGCTTCCATTTTGGAATAAGAGGGCTTTCACGACTGAAAAATATGAAGCTGCACTCAAGGAAATATAAAAAAAACAACTACTCTTTTTCTTAAATTTAAAAATGCCTCCAATTAGTCAAAATGTACAGCTGTATTTAAAATTAACTTGCTTTTGATGAACTGAAGTTTTACCTAACTGTATCCAAAAATAATGCATGTAATATTCACATATTAGTATCGTATTATAAAATACAAACTTAGCGAATATGCACCTTTTCCATTGTTTACGTTTGTAAGATGTTTAACTGTTTCTCGTTCGGTTGTTTATGGCTGTACGCGTTTTACACAACGAGTGTAAATTTAAATTAAAAATATTTTATTTCAAATTTCTTTTCACATAGCCAAAACTTTAATTCAAGATCCCTCTTCCTCGTTACGCCAAAAATTTAAAAAAAAATGGAATCCATCTTGTATCACTTTGATTCTTCCACGTTTTAAAATATTTGCTTCCATTTTGGAATAAAACGGCTTTCACGACTGAAAAATCTGAAGCTGTACTGAAGGAAATAGAATATAAAAATACCTTCAACTACTCCTTTTCTTAAGTATAAAAGTGCTTCCAACAACTGTTTTTCTTAAATGAAAAATTCCTCTAATTACTCCTTTTCACAAATCTAAAATACCTCCAACAACTCTTATCCTTAAATTCGGCTATTCGATCATATAATGACGGAGTATGACTAATGTGACCACTAAACGTTGTAATCTGATGCCTAATCGTCCCTCTGCCGAAAAATTCCTATGTCGAATCGGTAACGCCGTATCACATACGCGAAATGGGCTACACTGGAACGTCCCATCCCCAATTTTTGCTTGTTTCTTTTCTTTTTTTCTTTTTTTTTTTTTTTTACTGATTTGAGATATTCGTTCCTGGCCATGACTTGGTAAAGCGTTTGAATTTCGAAATTCTATAAATTTTTCGTTTTTTTTCTCGCTCGCAATTCATTCTGATTTACACAAAAACCATTTGTTACATTTACGACCACGAGCCCGTTAACCCACCAGAGTTGTAAAGGGTTACCATATATGCTGCAGTCGGTGTCTCTAAGTTAAGATAACCTGACGGAGCCTATCCCTCATCATTATTCTAGATTAGATTACCAACAAATGTAAGATAGTTCAGTCTGTTCTCCTGTTTCACCTATATCTAGAAGAATATTTTAAAAAAAAATCATTTTAGTCCAGTCAAGTCGATAACGCCAGTAAGATGCATGGGGTTTCGCGGAGTGAAAGAAAGTGAGGCAACTTTAGTGAGGAAAAAAAGAAAATACAAACATGAAAGAGAAAAGATGCAATTGATTTTGCTTTTAAATTTTTGAGGATCGTAGGGGGCAGGAAAGCAAGAATTTACATGATAATTCCACAGGAGTGAAGCTCAATTGAAGAAAATATTTGAAGAGAACATACGGTTGGAGCTAGCTGTTTCAACAGGAAAAAGATGAGACCTAGTAGCCAATCTAGTACTACGTTTAAATTAATTAGTTCAAAGTACCAAGAAGGAAATCTGATGAGAACGACTAACGGAAAACTATTCATAGGAAAGAAACAAGAAGTGTGTCCCAGAATACAAAGGTTGGCCGAGCAACAGTTGTATTCGTTTACTCTTGCATATCTTTTAGTCTAACAACTTTTGTGTCTACGTATATTTATATCGTGTTAATTCACTGATCTTTTCAGCCGACCCTCGTTTAACAGTAATCCAAAAAAGATGACCGATGTTGACCATGCCAATGACCTAGCTATAACTGCAGACACCATTACTAATGACACAGTTCTCCTACATCATCTAGTAAATGCTGCTCTGTGTCTATGCTTCTAAAACCTTCAACAAGCAAAGCTCAATAAAAACTGTCTCAGGAGAATCATTAAAATCTGTGAAATATTTTATATGCCTTGGAAGAGAAATAAATTCTAAGAAAATGATGTGAACATTCGCATAGCTAAAACCTGGGCCTACTTGAATAAAATGGATGTTATCATGAAATTTGATCAATAAGACAACCTCAAACGGAGTTTCTTCCGTGCCACTGTAAAGTCGGTTATAATGTGAGGTGCCATTGCTTGGACAGGAACTAAAACACTAAAGTCTTAGCTTGATGTAACCTAATCTCAGATGCTGAGAGGTATATATTACATCTCTTGGAGACAACATCCAACTAAAAACCGCTCTATGGATTCATCACTAATATTTCTACAATCTTACGCGAATACAAAATTCGCTTTTTGAGACAAAGGTGGCGAGCAAGACAAGAACTCTCAGGTGATCTACTGCTCTGGACACTTCGCCATGGAGCAAGACGGGTTGGTCCGTCAGCAACCACCTAAATGTTCATCTATTTTATGACACAGGATTCCCCCCTTGATGAGCTCCCGACCTTGATGGTTGGGCCGATAGACTAATGAATGTCCGACCTTACTTGAACGAATAAAAATAAATAAGTAATAATAATAATAATAATAATAATAATAATAATAATAATATATATATATATATATATATATATATATATATATATATATAATCACAAACCATTTCATATGGGGAATAAGCTATTTTCAACCGACGAAAAATTAAAATTTATATTATTAGGATCCAGTTGGACTATATACCAACGAAGTTATTACCATTACTATCTATCTGACTGACTGTCTGTCTCTCTCTCTCCCTACCCTCTCTCTCTCTCTCTCTCTCTCTCTCTCTATATATATATATATATATATATATATATATATATATATATATATATATATATAGTATTTATATAAGTATATTTATATTTATAAGTATTTTTTTTGGCTGGGAGATCGGTATCAATGTCCTGAATAGTAATTACTTATATCCTCAAATACGAGAACGTCTCAAGAGAGAATGTTGTTAGCCTATATAGAATAGACCATATAGAATAGGTCAGGTAAATCTAAATCTTTTAGTTTCAATTTAACATTCTTATTTATTCACATAACCCCAATTTAATGTCATAAGGTCGATATCCGGGTAAATTGTATAAAACCTCTTCGCTTTAAGGCTTTTACCTTCAACCCTTCCCTTACCACCTCGGACATTTCGTCTGACGGAAAACACCCAAATGTATAAATTCTGTATCAATTTTTCGACTGTTATCAAAGTTAAATTGAAACTTTCTAATTCCGTCACGAACAGTG
The DNA here is from genome assembly GCA_964036315.1 of Acanthosepion esculentum. Lineage (NCBI taxonomy): Eukaryota > Metazoa > Mollusca > Cephalopoda > Sepiida > Sepiidae > Acanthosepion > Acanthosepion esculentum. The sequence continues at coordinate 22,971,401 of OZ038502.1, read as the reverse complement.
TATTCACCGGGGTTGAATAAGACTAATGTATTGCTTATATATGGTTGTTTCAACCATTTCAATATATATGTAAACACGGCAAACGAATCAAATACGAGTGATAGAGATAATACTTAATCAATGCGAAAGACCAAATACAAAACCAATCTTTTTTTTACACTGGTGTTATCCCTATACACGGCCAGAGTGTCACTCAAGGTAGAGGATTACAGAGAAAGAGGCAGAGTTTATGTGATTGTATCACGATTAATTTTTTTACATGACGGGATATACAAATATTTGGTTATTTCAGCATATGAGGGTTAAGGAGGTAGAGGCTAAACTGATGTGGTTATGCGTGGAAGATAAGGGTTAACCCTAGACTTGAACAGGTTGTGATTGTAGTGTTCTGGGAAGCATACTCATTTAGTTCCACAACGCAGGTAGAGGGTTACAGAGGAAGAGACACAGTTTATGTGGATATGTGTGGAAGATAAGGGTTAACTCTCGACTTGAACAGGTTAGGATTGTGGTGATAGGGGAATCATCCTCTTGGGAATAGGTTCCAGAATTGGTTCCTTGGGGAAAAGTTGTTTGAGTGGAATTTACATCTCACCAGGGGAATACGAAGTGAATGATAGTGATTCACTACAATGTGTGTAGTGGGAGCATGAGATGCTGTGTGTTATAAAATTAGATCATCACTTGAATTTTTGTCGTCGATCAGCAGGACAAGCTTAAAATTTTGGCCAAATATTAAATATTATAATTTTTGTTAAAAAACGCAGTCGAATATTATTATTACTTTTTCATATAATCTCCATCTTTTCTGATCACTCCAACTTTTGTAATGTCCATATATATAAAGATCATAATTCTTTTCAGGAGTGGCGGCTTCGCTGGGAGATGATAATCCTCCCCCAAAGTCCTTTCTTAGCTGAAACTTGTTCACCGCTCCCATAAAGGCTTATCTAGATACTCCAAAGATTTTCGATAGGGTTTAAGAATTGTGGATCTCGCCGACCAATGCATAGGTCGATCTATTTTAACCCTCTTCCAGTTTGCTATCCAACGGTTTCGAAGGGATAATGAGCTGAATCATTGTCGTACATAAATACCACATCCCATTTGTTCTTGCTTGCGGCCGTATCACGTTGAAACAGCGACTCTCTTACAATTACAGACGTTAAGCAACGTCGAGCCTGGTCAATATCTAGATGGGTAACCGCTTGGGAAAAGCAGGTGCTGTAAGTTTGGATGGGCGGGTGATGTAATGGATAAACAGCTCGGAATTTCAATCGAGTTCGCTAGCTGTAAATACATCTCCTCTTACCCAGTTTTCGGTTAATCAGTAGGTAAAACTTCAAGAACATCAAAAATCTGTAACGCGAGGGGAAGTGGATAAATCGGGCGTGGCTGGCCACATAGGGAGAGAAAAGGGAGATCACCACCCTCTATGGGATCAGGTTGAATTCATATGCAAAGAACATCATTGGAAAATTCGTAAACTTAAGGGATCAGCACATATGCTAGGCCACAAAAATCTTCTGAGCCGACTAAGCATAAAAATGAATATAATATGGGAACCAGTAATATGTAGTGCCAGAGAAAAGCAATAATAACAACGATAATTGCAATATGAGCTCTGGTAAAAATATGAAGTGATAACAGCAAAAATTGCAATATGAGCACTGGTAAAAATGTTGCTGAAGACATAAAGTTAATAAAACCCAGAAATCCATGCACATATTTCGTTAAGGACACATGGCAAAGTGGATAGAGGTGTTGGTTAGTGACAGTGTGAGTTCAATACCTGGTTATGGCAGTGGAGAACAGTGAAGTGAATTAACAAGAGATAACTGACATCCATTAAACATGGCACGTGGAAATAGAACAGTCTACTCCAGCGAGCGAAATAAAGGGTTCAGTTCGACATTCGAACCACCTGAAGAAGGCCAGAGCGTACAACGGCCGAAACGTTGTGATAAATATGGCAACAAAGATGAGGACAATAGTCCGAACAATGTAAATAGTGTACATAATACCTCATCTAAGAAATATAGACCGATATTGTATCAGTAAATTATTACAATCTCTCCGTGATTCCAATCAAAACATATTTACTGGCTTTAAATAAACACCAAATTGTTGATCGTCCTGGGTACGACGTTAAACTGTATCCAACAGCAAGGCCTCTGATCAGGAGGTTTTGAGGAAGCGTGGAACCACCTCTTAATTGCTGGTGTTCTGACACGGAGTGGTAGCACCTCTTGGGGTCCCAGCTATGAGAAAATAGTGAACTTCCATGTCTTTTCCAGCACATTAAAACACTGATGTTGCCAACTGCACTTTTTTGAAACAATGATGTTGCCAGCAATACGTTTTTGAAACAATTATGATGCCAGCTATACGTTTTTGAAACAATGATGTTGCCAGTTTTTGAAACAATGATGTTGCCAGTTTTTGAAACAATGATGTTGCCAGCTGTACGTTTTTGAAACAATGATGTTGTCAGCTATACGTTTTTGAAACAATGATGTTGCCAGCTATACGTTTTTGAAACAATGATGTTGCCAGCTATACGTTTTTGATATATTTAGTAAATACTGTATCTGGCATTAAATAACCCATAGTGGTTGATATGCCATAAACCCCAAACAACCAACCAAATTTTTGCTAACCCGTAAAAACATCTATCAATCAACCAGTCCTTTTGCAAATATTGAATTCGTTTTTTAATGTTATCAGTTTCAGCATCGTCCATTATAACCTGTAGTGCCTACACGTTACATTATCCTAGATACCTGCTAATTTACGCAAAACTGGTTGAATGAAAGAGAAAGTGAGTGTGAGAGAGAAAGAGAGATAGAGAGAGAGAATAGTGATTTTCTTTGATTAACAATTAAAAAAAACGGAACCGTAGCAGTTGGAATTTGAACTCGGTCTACCATTTTCCATGTTAATAACCTCCATTGCCTTTGCAAAAATTATAAAATCCGTATATTATTAAAATTCTTAAAAGTGTCTTGTTCCCAACAATTTCCGATGAGAAAACCTGTTTCTTTACTCGTCGATGTTAACGTGTTTTTCCCTATGACATCTAATGCAATAACTTCCGATACCCTCTTTCGAATTCTTTAATCTGCTAGGAGAAAACCCTCATGCGGCCCGTCTAACATCTTAATCAATATGGCTAACTCGCCCCTGTCTATTCAAAGTGGACAGCAATCAATTGATATCACGTTTTGGTAATAAAGTTAATTTAGAACCCTAGCAGGAAGCCAGAACATTCCTTTTGAAGATGTTTCCTTGACGGTACCTGCGTCAATCGACCCAAGCAAACATCGTAGATTCGCATCCAGTCTGGGCTGCATACCCACACGCTTTGGTTAGCAGCCAGTTACGCGGTTATATGTGCTCGACAGGGTGGTGGGGTGATAAATATAATTTCACTCACAACATGATCAGTTAATTGGACAGCGTGCAAGCGAAAGAACAGACGATAAGCAAGGACATCTATGGGGACAAATGAATTATTAGTAGAAATAAAAATGATCGATATTATTGATACCAGTCGATCCATTCGTACCTATTACTACTTATATACCGAGGTTAGTAAAGGGGAGTGTTGTTTATGATATATCTGTACCATAGTGCTTCGACAGAGGCGATTCATCTTCATTTCTTTTCTAATGATACCAGACCTCACTTTCTTACAATCACAGAGCTCAAAATCGTTTACGTGGTCTTCTGGAGGAAAACATATTTTCCCGTCTATAATATATATATATATTTAAAAAAAAAAAAAACAACTTTACCACGGAAGCACCATTGCAAGCATATCACTAATCCATCGTTCTTTCCGCTGAAAATGTTCAATCGAACTCTATTTCCACTACTTCAGGCCTTTACATCTCGGACACAGCAGGCTACTTTCACGGTGTCGAATCGCCTCGTTTTCTTCCGTATCGATACCCATCCTCACTTTCCAGTCTTCACAGAAATCGAAATTGTTTACGTGGACTTGCAGGAGATAACGAATTTTCATCACATCATTTATGTGTCGTGCGGGATACACGATTAGGCGATCATGTATATTTCGATACATGACTGATTAAGCAGAGTTTTTATTTCCCGCAGTAGGTTGCCATTTCTTTCTGCGGTAGACCAGTTGCCATCCTAAGCTATAGAACTCGGTCAAAGATATTAGCACGTGACGGAGTATAATGGATTCGGCTGGAATTCGAACTTGGCTACCCGATTCCTCAGTCCGAGTCGATAGCCACCGTGCCCCCTGTACATATCATCACATTACGTTGTCTTCTGGGGAAATCATATTTTCCCCTCTATAAAAAAAAAAAAGAAATAAAAATAAACTTTCCCACTGAAGCAGCATTGCAAACCTATGACTAATTCATTGTTCTTTCCGCTGAATAGATTCAAACTAGCTCTATTCTTTAGTTCCACTAGTTCAGACTTTTACAGCTCGGACACAGCAGGATACTTACACGATGTTGAATCGACCTGCTTTCTTCCGTATCGATACCAATCCTCACTTTCTAGCCGTTACAGAGGTCAATATTGTTTACGTGGTCTTGGAGGCGATAACTTATTTTCCTCTCTATAAAAACAACAAAGGTTCGGACGCTGGCAACGTTGCAAGCTTATCCACAATCCATCGTTGTTTCCGCTTAAAATGTTAATTAAGGTCTATTCTTTATTTCTACTAGTTCTGACCTTTATATCTCGGAAAAATCAGGCTCAATTATGTGCCCTGCTAGATAAACGCTTTGGCAATCATGTCTCTTTCGATACATGTCTGACGATTTTTTTCCCGCAGTATGTTGCCATATCTTTCTGCAGTAGACCAGTTGCCATCCAAAGCTATAGAACCCGGTCTGCTTTACTATTTACCCATAGCTGGTGGGGAGAAGAGGATTCATACCTTTCCCAAGGGTATTAGCACCTAATTAGAGTGTAATGGATTCGATTGGAAATCGAACTCATCACTCCGATTCCTCACTCAGAGCCGCTATCCACCGTCCCTCTTCTAGATACCATCACATATCACAAAATCGTTTAAGTGGTTTTCCGGGTGAAAACATATTTTCTGATCTATAAACACAAAAATAAAACAAATTGCTTCCAGGTTAGCTGCAATCATAAGCAGCGTGAAGACAATTACCATTCTTTATCTATCCTCCTTATCCTAACAATCCTTACTTCCTACCATCTCTTCTTTTTCTCATAACGACGCCATTCATTACAAACATTTTAACATTAAACGTCTACCATGAGTGGCACTTGGGCCTTGTAATGGGGCAAGTTTTAGTAATAAAAAAGAGTAGATATTCTTACTATGGTAAGAAGCAGACTGCCGTTTTGGTTTTAAGGTATCAACGGCAAAAAGACAGAAACTATGAGAGTAAGTCCAAGAGGCGAATTACAAACTTGAGATATTAATATCTAGCACCATTACAGAAATTTAAATACATAGGTCTTTCAACAGAGAATGGACAATGCAACGCCGCTATCCGAACAAACATTGGACTAGAGAATGATGCCTTCCAAAAGCTAAGCAAGGTAACGAGAAACGGAATAAATTCGTTACAAAGAGAGTACTCGATTGGTACGAGTTATTCATCCTCTTTGTATGACAGTGAATGTTGGACAATCGCCCTACGGATGTGAATAAATTTAGAGATAGCTGAAATGTGGTTCCACAGAAGGATACATACAATACTGGATGTAGAGAGTAAGCTACAATGAAATCTCAAAGAAAATGGCAAGAGAAAGAACACTTTTACTCAGAATTAGGAAAAGACAGCTGAAATTCCTTGGACACATAATGAGGAAGGAGGGCTTGGAGAACTTAACACTCACAGGACGGAGCAAGTATGCAACAAGGCAGCCTTAAAGAAAATGGAAAGAGAAAGAACACTCCTAATCAGAATCAGGAAAAGACAGCTGAAATTCCTTGGACACATAATGAGGGAGGAAGGCTTGGAGAACTTAACCCTCACGTGGCATATTCAGAAGAAGAGTGATAGGAAATGTCAGCAAGTTATTTTCTCGACTCGCTTGTACGAATAGATGGCGGAACGGGAGGCGAGAGTTTTAGCAAATCGAGAGAAAAAGTTAATGGGTTACAAGGCATAGGATGTTGTGGAGAGCCATGATCACATATGTCCTTAAGGGATGCAGAACAAAGAAGAAGGAGAATTTAAGTAGGTTGTTTTAATCCGTTCTTGGCATCAATATGTATCTTGAGTGTGAAATCCAGTAAACCCTCTATCCTCATTACGTGTCCGAGAAATTTAACTTCTTCCTGAGTACAAGTGTTTTTCTTTTTATATTTCCAGTTTCCTTAAGAATTTCCTCGTCGTTCGCACATGGTATTCTCATCATCCTACTGTATAACTTAATTTCTGTTGCTTCAAGTTTCCTAATAATCTAGCATTTATTGTCGTTAGGAGGATTGATATTACATAGCAGGTTAGCTGTTTTTTTTCTATGTTTCTAACGGAATTTGGGAGTTTTTTTTTTAAATACTTTGCTTAACTTTTGAAATGCTATTCTAATGGGTCTGCAGATTTCTATGTCACTTTTTCCGTCGTCTGCCAAAATAAATCCACGATTGTTAAACTTGTGGTTTCCATACGGTGTGGTGCGCCGCATAGGTCCGGCGGAAGGGGATAGCCGGTGAGGCGGAATAATTAAACTACAATCAAAGCTTTAAAAACAGTTTCATAAAACTCATATGCCAAAAATAAACGTTATTTCAGAATTTAAAATATTAATATGGATTACTTGTAATTGCATGCATGAGCCCCAGGATAAACAGTTATAAATAATTATTGACCGATTTTATTATTGTGATATTTTTGCATTATATCAAGTATTAAGAATATAGTAACTAGGCTCTGCAAATTGGAGGAGAGAGTTATCAATTACAATGTTCTGATTTTGAATCCATGGTTATATACCTTTAACCTTCTCCCTGTTGCTTTTAATGTACTTAATAAATGAGAATGTCAATGTGTCACTGTGTCATACATTTTCAACTTTACTCCTAGAGGTCGTAGCCCAACATATCATACATTCTGGAAACAGGGCGACTCCGTGAGCAAATTAAAAGTTGTTGAGGTCTGAGTAAATTTTATTTCCGAAAATGCAGCCCAGAGAAAGAAAAAAAGTTTTGTAACCACTGATCAAGACTAAATTGACTTTGATGTCTCCAAGTTGTAGCAAACATCATGTGATGCCCGCTTTGCTAATGACAATAATTTTTGTCTTATCACAATTAATGTTTAGTCCTTTCTTCTCCCTTTCCTTTACTAACTTCTGTAGGAGTTAATAAAGGAAAGTTTCCTTTATTTTAAGCATCCTTGCAGGTTTGGTACTCGGACATTTGGCCAATGGACATTTGACCCACGGAAATTTTAGCCGATGGACTTTTCGCCGATTCGGTTTTGTGACAGTTGTTTTGTTTTCTTTTTTCTTTTTTAAAATCTATTCTATATATATTATATTTTACTTCAAATGTTACTGTAAGATGATAAGTATTTTGAGAAAAAGCACATTTTTGTACAGCAAAAATCTTAAGCTTTTACGATATGAAAGATCGTTCAATTTCGCTTTTAATGATCATTATCTTAAAGGGATGAACTAGCTTTTATATAATTAGGTACTATTTTTTAGCCAAATACACTCAGATATTTTGAAAGATACTAATTTCAATAAACAGATATTGAAATAAAAAAAAAATTAAATTTACATTTAGTAAATGTTCGTTCAGCCAAATGTCTGTCGGCTAAATGCCCGTCGGCCAAATGTCTGTCGGCTAAATTCCCGTCGGCCAAATATCTGTCGCCCTAATGTCTGTCGACCAAATGTCTGTCGACCAAATGTCTGTCGGCGAAATATTCGTCGGCAAAATATCTGTCGGCGGAATATCCGTCGGCCAAATGTCTGTCGGCTAAATGCCCGTCGGCCAAATATCTGTCGGCCAAATGTCTGTCGGCTAAATGTCCATCGGTTAAATGAGTGTCGGCTAAATGTCCGTCGGCTAAATGTCTGTGGGCTAAGTGTTCGGCCACGTGCATGTTTGGTTTTGTGCCTACCATCTCTAACCCACGAAATGACCAATCACAATGTTTTGCATTTTGAAAAGTCAGTCCGAGAACTTTTTGACACGTTTCCTAATACAGAGTTATTTATTCATTTTTCTGTGATATTTGGCGAAGAATAAAATGAATATTGAATAAAGTCTACCATAAAGTTATGTTTTTCTTCAGTAAATTGCTTTGTTTCAAAAAATGCTGTAGAATAATTCAAAGAGAAAGGATTTAATTCGGGGACGGTTATTTAACAACAAAGAGGAATTTTGGATAGCTAGTCTGGATGCTGCGATGTCTAATTCAGTCAAAGAAATGCAACAGCTGTCAAAAACAATGGATGGATTTCTTTGCAATATGATTGGTCATTTATTTTATTAAATTAAAACTTTCTTTATGGATTTGTGTTGTTACAATGCTACTATCTTCATTATTTTGTTCAAATAATCTTTTTAAACGTTGCGCAAGTTCTGTAATTTTATTTAATCAATTCATACCAAAAAAAGGCGATAATGTTACTAACACGCAAAGCTCGACTTGGAATTAAAGAGAACGAGAAAGCTTTAAAAGGAATCAGAAACGCAACCCTAAACAAGAAACAAGTGATAAACCTCTACTCGTGTTTAAAAAGACGGGGAGACCGCAGAAGCTATCGACTCGTATTTATAATATTTTTTAAAATTAAAATATGGATTTAAGACATTTTTTATGTTTGTACGTTCTCTTTATAGATACAAATATTTAAATAAATGCTATATTTATAATAATCAGTATTAACAACAACATTTACCGGCCTGAATGTCCGAGGAATTTTCTTAGAAATTATTCGTCCTCTGACAGGAATCGAACCTGTATCCTATACGGAACCGTCTCTTAGGCTGACGTGCCTTAACCGATTGGACCACAGAGGATCGTTCGGTTAGCAAGGTCGGTTTTACTGTTTTTAAACACATGATTTTCTGTCATTCATTCATATCTGCTCGATGCGTATCCAAATGTAAAGAAATGAGGTCATACATTATGAAATGGACAAAGTCCGACATTTATTTAATATTTATTTGTATCTATAAAAAGAAAGTATTAACATGAAAAATGTCTTAAATAATTGTTGGACTTTCATATTATATATATATATATATATATATTTACTGCATATTTAGGCACAAATCCTTCATTTATACATGTTTCATCAAAGACTACAGACAAGGTACTAAGATTATGCTTTTTATTTAATTTTTCTTGAGTTCGAAGAAGTGTTTTTGTTTTTGGAAACTGAGTTCAAATGTTTTATAATTCTGAGCACTTTCGGCTATACTTTTAGCCATTATCAAGAATGATTTTATTTTTTCTATTTAATTGGGTGTTTGGTTATGTGTATGTTTTTAGTGTTATAGAGATGTTTTATTTTACGAACACAGCACATGTTCGTAGTTAATATTATTAAGTGTTGACTTTTTTATGTTTTATTATTAAGGCTTCCATTAATTTTAATTTTTTTGGATGTGGATGAAGTTATTATCTTTGTATTTTCTACTAGTATGTTTCAAATGGAGACTGGTAAGTCTGTATGTGTATTTAAATGAATTCTAATAAAGCTGTAATCAGATAGGTGTAACGTAAGGCCTCTGGATAGGCATGTAGTCGTGTGACCGATCTAATTATGAATTCTCACAATTCCTTAAGGGGCATTTGAACTCATAAATAATTTTTGTTCGTTGTAATTTTGATTTTGCTGGTGTTTTGTTATTTTTGAGGATGAGGTTAGTTGTTTTCAATTTTTTGCTTCAGGTAATTAATTTGATTTTTTTTTGTTGTTAGTGTACATTGGGGTAGTGTAATAGAAATATCCTAAAGAAATACATTACACCAAGGTAAGGAGCCTCATGCCAAAAAGTGCTCTATTGGACCAGGCACCTATAGTCACGTCAGAGTACATTATATATATATATATATATATATATATATATATATATATATATATATATATATATATATATATATATATATGTATATATATATATATATATATTATAAATTAACTGATTTAAAATATGTTTTTTTCGCTACACATTAATATCCATGTTTCAAAAATGGAAGCTAAAAACTTCAAATTTAATTATATAATTAAATTAAAAGCATTAGGTCCATTTTAAAAAAAAAACCATCGACATGCATTTAACGGTTCTCAGAATTCGTCGAAACATACACCCTACCCTCCCTTAACCTCTTTTTCGAACCTAACTCGTAATTGATACAACAAGAGTTAATAAAAATGAATACGCTACTGCCCCTGTCTGAATGTTTGGATTTTTCTGTATCCTTGGAAACAGTCAATTATGAATTTATGTGTGCTTTTAAAACTCAGTAAATTTAAAAATAAGTATCCGCTTGAAGATGAAATGGAACTAATGCGTTTAATATATTTATCTAATTAACTTGAGTTTTTTAGCTTCCATTTCTGAAACATAGTTATTACTGTGTACCGAAAAAAACATATTTTAAATCAGTTAATTTATATATGCTCTGTAAATTTACATTTAGCACTGTTTTCTAAAAATAAAAATGAAAATATATTAATAAGATCACTGGATTATATATCTTACTGTACTTTATATATATATATATATATATATATATAATTTTAATGTACATAATAAATGAGAATGCCAATCTGTCACTCTGCCACAGATTGAACTTTACTCCTACAGGCCATAGCCCAACATATCATACCATTCTGGAAAGAGGACGAATCTGTGTGCAAATCAAAAACATTCTGGACCGGATTCGGACCAAAAATGCTGACATTTTGGATTCCTAATTTTTCATTACTGAGATTGTTTTCGGATTCCGCCATATTGACTTCTACTGATAAAAACAATTAAAGGGACACGACTCTAACTTTCAATAACTCATGTTCAAATGAAAAACTTACTTTTTGCAAGTTACAGTGTTTCAAAATAAAATTGTCCGTGTTTTCAACTTTACTTTGAGAGGCCGTAGCCTAACATGTTTACCATTTTTGGATCAGGCCGAAACTTTGAGTTAATTAATCCGAACTTGCAATACTGAAAATATTTTGATTCTAAAGTTTTCATTA
>OZ038502.1:22925208-22957708 GCA_964036315.1 Acanthosepion esculentum | reverse complement strand
TGCGAAAATCATTTGATGACGACAGAACACCGTTAACTCAAATTCTCGCTTGACAAGGAAGCGGGTCCAGACGCCTTAACTCTTCATAACTTAAAAAATTATGTTAGGGGTCTCGGCTCTCGCTTTTGAAACATGAGAACTCTTATGTAGCGGAGGAATCATATTTTTAAAAACTAAAAATATTATTATAATATAAGCTCTACTTCTGTATGGAGCACTGTCCTTTTGAAAATAAAGCTAAATATTAAGGAACACCGGATTATCTAACTAACGTGTTCTTTCCTATTCCACTGCATACCTGCATACATATATATATATATATATATATATATATATATATATATATATATATAGAGAGAGAGAGAGAGAGAGAGAGAGAGATATCATAAGTGACATTCTTCATTTGGGAAATGATATGAAAGTAGTCTGTGCAAATAAAATTTGTATATGCATGCATAAATTCATATATATATATCTATATATATATATATATATATATATATATATATATATATATATATATATATATTTATATATATATATATATATAACTTGTGTATACATACATCCATACATAAATGCAAATATACATATATATATATATATATATATATATATATATATATATATATATATATATATATATATGTGATTTAAAAGTAGTTCCTTAATTTGGCACAGATAATGATTCCATATATATGCATTACTCTTGAACATTTCTCACTGTGTGCGTATCCATGTCTGCTTCAGAGAAATTCTTTGAACTTTGCATAAAATGATCGATAAAGATCAATAAAATAAATCAGTAGACATTTGATGGAAAGAAACAAAAAATAACATCAAACATTTTTTATTCCACAAATAAAATACAATTTGCTGGAAGCAATCTATAGATGCAAACTTTCTTATAATTTAATCAGGAGAAAAACTCAAACACATCTTTCTGCCCCTTATTATTATTATTATTATTATTATTATTATTATTATTATTATTGTTGTTGTTTTTGTTGTTGTTAATATGAATATTATTACTGAGTGAGAGAAGAGAACACCAGCAATATGTTACTGGTATATAAATATATGAATCCCATTGTCCCCATTAGGTCACATAGTCTGATTTGGGTATACGAGGTGCATACAACATAGCAGTGGCACCCTTGAAATTAAAAAAAATATCCGGATACTTGACCCTAATGATCCCCCAATGCTAGCATGATCTATTGTACACCAGCCTCTACCAGACTTATTCAACTGCTTATGGTTAGGTAACTGTGGCACTGAACGTGATATTTTATCGTAGCCCATCTTAATTCACCAACACAAACTTTTCTAACACGTTTTATATTAGATCAGAAGGCATGAGATCCGTACATGGCACCAGATAAGAGCATTTATTATTATTATTATTTTTATTATTATTATTATTATTATTATTATTATTATTATTATTTCTTTCGATTTCTGCTGTATACTCATTTCCTTCCGGGTCCTAAACAGATACCTAAGTTCAGAAATGGCGTCACAAAACAACCTAAGATCCCACACAACTTACATACATAATGCTCTTCGTAATGTGTTAGCTGTAGTTGTGAGATTATACATTTTTTGTATTTCTTTAAGGCATGGGCTACCAAGAATCCATCGGAACTTTTTCCAATCAATCTGAGGGCTCCAACTACAACTGGAATCGTTAATGTCCTCATGCGCCACATTTTTGCGATTTCCACTTTGTATTTTGATAGCTTTTGAAGATGATCATTATTATTACTATTATTATTATTATTATTATTATTATTATTATTATTATTATTAATTAATTATCATTAGTAGTAGTATTACTATTATTATTATTACTATTACTATATTATCATTACTATTATTATTACTATTATTATTATTATTATTACTATTATTATAATTTGTAGTAGTATTACTATTACTATTATTATTATAAATACTATCACTATTATTATCATTACTATTATTATCATTACTATTATTATTATTACTATTACTATCATTATTATAAATACCACTACTACTACTACTACTACTACTACTACTACTAATAATAATAATAATTGTTTCACTTACTGACTAGTCAATACATGAATCCTAAGTGTTATAATTTAGATATTTTCTTTCTTTTCTTGCATGGAAACCGCTAATGTCTGACAAGTTTGTATGTGGTTGGGCTGTGTAATTGATAATGACTGGGAATTTTAAATCTAAATACAGTCTTTAACTGCCATTCAATAAAGTGTTATATTCCCTTTCTACGCTAATACTCTGCAAAAAGTTTGAATTCTGCTCTTCTCCGTGCAGATACGAGTTAATTAGGAAAACTTGTATCGCTGAATCATTATTATATGAAAATGTCCCTCAATCTAAAGATATTTTCTGGCTTTAAATAACTCTCGCAGGTTGAAAATCTGTAATAAAACAAATCAATTAAACCTGTAGCCCGTCTTAATTCAGCGAGACTATATGTGTGGTTGCTGACACCTTTCATTTTATACCAGATGCCATGGTAGACAGATGAGAGTATTTATTATTATTATTATTTTTATTTTTATTTTATTTGATATGTGGCGTTTACACATTTCTTTCCGGGTCCTTCCCAGGGATCTAAGGTTAGAAATGGCATCATGACACTTTCCACTGCAAAAAAATAAAAAAATAAAAAAATAATTACATAGATAAAGCCCTACGTAAAGTGTGGGCTGTACTGGAATCTTTTCCAAACAATCCAAGGGCTCCAACTACAACAGGTATTGTTGATGTTCCCATGTGCTACATTTTTGAGATTTCTATTTCAAGGTCCTTGTATTTTGACAGTTTTTCGAATATCTTCAAAGATACATTGCAGTCTGCAGGGACTGCCATATCAATAAGGAGGCACTTATTTTGTTTGTGGTCTTTAATAACAATGTCTGGGCGGTTGGCTTTGATTGTTCTGTCAGTGTGTATTGTGTAGTCCCATAGAATTGTAACAGGTCCTATCTCCGTAACCGGGTCTGGGTGGTGGTCATACCAGTTTCTTTCAGTTTCCTTCCCGTAGAAGTTGCATATTTTCCATTGCAGATATTGGCCCACTCTGTCATGCCGCGTTTTATATTCAGTGGGTACCAATAATGTGCAACCTGATACAAGATGATCAATGGTTTCTGGATATTTATCACAGAATCTGCATTTTGGGCTAACACAGTATTTTAGTATATGTGCTTGATAATTCCTAGTTTATTATTATTATTATCTTTTTATTATTATTATTATTATTATTATTATTATTATTATTATTATTATTATTATTATTATTATTATATTTATTATTATTATATTTTGTCACTCATTGACTCCTTAATCCATGAGTCACATGTGTGAAAATGTAACGATTCTTCTTCCTCTTCTTGCACATTATTTTCTGATGTCTGGTCTTTATCACTGGAGACGAAGTGACAGTAAGTTTTCTCAAATTCACAGCGCCCTCTCGGCCTCAACCTAACTGACTGTCTTGACTCGCTTGAGAGTTAATCTCTAATCTCCAAAAGCCCTCACAGTATATCTTCACAGATTGCATCAACACGAGAGAGTCGGGACAGTCAACTGTTGGAATTGCTAATTCATCTAATTCCGTCTCTGTAGCTTTGCATATATTTCCGAACGTGCTAACAATTCGTCTGGCGGTTCCCCGCAGATTTCGTCAATGCATATCAATTAAGACCCTGTAAAGTCTCCCGAAAACTAAAATTGACGGTGGGCATGAAAAGAAGCACCTAAAAGCATAAATATTGGAGAGAGCAGAAACGGTGAAGGGCTGTGTTCTCTGATAATTCACATTGTAGCAGTTTGTGCGTCAGAATCACAGTCTAGAGACTTCCACGAGAGATATGATAACGTATATACCATACAAAATAGGAAACATTCACCCACCCAGATAATTTTGTAATAGTTGTTTTTTTATATTATAGGCTTTCAAACAAGCATGGATTGTCAAATGTGTCCGTAACTGTTGCATGACGAACTAAATATTCATTTGCACATATATCTGCAGTAGATTTGTGCAAGATAATGCCTAATGCTATAAAGCAAAGAGTATTCAAGGCTGAAGAAGACCTATGTCACTACGGTAGAATGACCTCGCAATAAACCTGACCTTAATTCCATAGAAAACTTCTGGGATTACCCCACTATTATAATTCTACTTGTTTGTTATTTAGTACCTTAGTTAGTTAGCACAACCGTTACGCACTGCCAGTAACTCATAAATAATGAACAATTCCGTTTTGACCGCGTGAAAACACGTAACTGACATATCAGAGACGCTACTTGGTTTCACTGTTAAAACGAAAGAAAGAGAATGGAAGATAGATGTGCTTAACATCTGTTTCAGAGAAATGGATAAAGTTCTCAGTTTCAAATGTTTTCATTTGTACACCCTTACTTCTTAAAATGCCGACAAGCATTCATATATATGGTGGTTATTGTAACATTAAAGTGGAATGAAAGAAAAGCTCGTTAGAGAAGGCGATAACGCTGTCATACGTTTAACGTCTACTGTCGTGAAATGTAAAAAAAACTTTGACAATATTGAATCTTTCATTTTTATTCCTTTACTACTTTACATAAAGGCCAGCATTCATATTTCTAAATGTTATTGCAATATTTTGTTGTTAAGCTCAAATATTTAACGATGCAGTAGGGGGAATTTTATGTGTAGTTTATTATCACAGAACTCGCCATGAGCTTACTCTATCATTAAATCAGAATTAAGAATCATCAGAAAATTCAAATACCGTCCTAGGTATGACGATAAACTACATCCGCATCTAGGGTAAGATGATAAACTACATCCAACAGCAAGGCCTCTGATCAGAAGCTTTTGTGGAGCGTGGAACCACCTCTTAATAGTTGGTCTTCCCAGGTCCGCCCTGACTGGCGTGGTAGCACCTGTTAGGGTCCCAGCTATGGGCAAATAGTTAACCCAGAATCTGAGGTAAAAAGTATTACGAAAGTGTAAACATAGGTTTTAATACCAGAAAAATTTTGTAAAAAATTATTACGAGAAATAAATTTTGGAAGTAAAAAAAAGTATTACCAGTAATATATTTTTAAAAATAATATTACCAGCTATACATTTTTCAGGAAAACATATTACCAGAAATAGATTTTTGACAAAACAAAATATTACCAGGAAAAAAAGTTGTCGGCAGTAAATGACACATTTAGGTTGATATGCCGTAAAACAAAACAAACCAAACCAAAATAAAATTCAAATAGGAAAACCGTGAAATTTCTACGGTTTTTTCTAATAATCTTGTAGATAAAGAGACAACCAGTTCGAAGACGGCTCTGGGCACTAGCAAGGATATCTAGAGAAGTTTGATAGGAGACCATTTTCAGAGTCGCAAACCAAACATGTCTCGTCGTATTGAAGTGGTTATCAAAGCGAGCGACTTTCTACAAAAATAAGTATGAGCACCTCATAAACAATGAAGAATTCCGTTCTGACCGCGAGTAAACACAAAACTGACATATCAGAGGCGCTACTTGGTTTCACTGGTAAAACGAAAGAAAGAGAATGTAAGATAGATGTGCTTAACGGCTGTTTCAGAGAAATCGATAAAGTTCTCAGTTTCAAATGTTTTCATTTGTACACCCTTACTTCTTCAAATGCCGACAAGCATTCATATATATGGTCGTTATTGTAATATCAAAGTTGAATGAAAGAAAAGCATGATAGAGAAAGCGATGACGCTTTCATACGTTTAACGACTGCTGCAGTGAAACGTAAAACACTTTTTCAATTTTGAATCGTTTATTTTTACTCTTTTGCTTGTTTAAATAATGACCTGCATTAATATTTCTGAATGTTATTGCAATATTTAGTTGAAGTTGTTAAGCTCAAATATTTAACAATGCAATAGGGAAAATTCTATGTGTGGTTTATTATCACAGAACTCGCCATGAACTTACTCTCTCAATAAATTAAGAATTATGATGAGTCATCTGTAAATTCAAATGGGAAAACCATTAAATTTTAATGGATACTACTCGTCTTTATAATACTTTATTAAATAAAGAAATCTACTAAATGAAATAGGTTCTCCCAAAGAAAAGCACGTTAGCGACAACGCTCTCATTAAGATTCATGAGAAAATTCAAATAGGAAAACCATGAAATTTCTACGGGTTTTTCTAGTAAAGAGTAATCTTGTAGATAAAGAGACAACCAGTTCGAAGACTGCTCTGGTCACTAGGAACGATATCTAGAGCAGTTTGATAGGAAACTATTTTCAGAGTTGCAAACCAACCATGTCTCGTCGTATTGAAGTGGTTATCAAAGCGAACGACAGTGATAAAAATACGATCAGCATTTAAAAAGATGACGGAAAAACTGATGTAGAACTGGAAATAGAAGACTGCTCTTTGATTTCCAGAAACATATCATTCACACCGACTGTTTTTAAAATTAATATAAATATTTTTGTTTTAAAAACGTATAATTTCTAATGAAATTTGTTTGGAAAATAATGCCTTATTTCAAAATAAACCTTTTAATTTTGTTCTAATATATTATTTTAGTAGCTGCACAAAAATATATCGCTCATTTCTAATGATTAAAGTGTCCTTTTTGGTAATTTTACATCAATCAGTTTCAGAATTTAACCTGTAGGTTGTCCGGAAAATAATGTCCAATTTTAGAATAAATCATTTAATTGAATTCTAATATATTATTGTAATAGTTGCACAAAAATATATAGCTTATTCCTAAGGATTAAATTGTCGTTTTTGTTAATTTTATATCACTCGCTATCAAAATTTTGTTCTCAAATACATGTTGCATCTTGTGTGTACACTGGAGAATATTAAGATGTTGTTCGGAAAATAATGTCCGATTTTAGAATAAACATTTTAATTGTGTTATAATATATTATTATAAGAGCTGCACAAAAATATATTACTCATTATTAAATATTAAAGTGTTTTCTTTGTTAATTTTACATCAATCACTTTCAGAATTGTGTTTTAATATATTATTATAATAGTTGCACGGATATATATTAATCATACGTAATTATTAAAGTGTCCTCATTGTAAAATTTTATATCAATCTGTGTCAGAATATAACATATTAGGTTGTTCGGAATACAATGTTAATTTTAGATCAATCTCTTTCACAATTTAAATTATTAGTTTGTTCGGAAAATAATGTCCGATTTTAAAATAAAAAAAAAAAAATTTCCGATATTAGAATGAACCATTTAATCGTGTTTTTATATATTATTATAATAGCCGCACAAAAATATATTACTCATTCCTAATGATTAAACTATCCTCTTTAATTGTATATCAAATTTTTTTCAGGCGGTTGTTCTGAAATACGTGACGCATCTAGTAGGTACACTGGAAAATAATATGTTGATCGGAAAATAATGTCCGATATTTGAAAAAAAAAATTAATTGTGTTATAATATATTATCATAATAGTTGCACAAAAATATATTACTCATTTCTAATGATTAAATTGTCGTATTTGTTCATTGTATATCAATCGCTTTCGGAATTTTGTTCTCAAATACGTGACGCATCATGTGTCTACACTGAAAAATAGTATAATGTTGTTTGGAAAATAATGTCCGATTTTTGAAAAAAAATTGTGTTCTAATATATTATTGTTTAATAGTTGCACAAAAATATATTACTCATTTCTAATGATTAAATTGTCGTATTTGTTAATTTTATGTCAATCGCTTTCGGAATTTTGTTCTCAAATACGTGACGCATCGTGTGTCTACACTGAAAAATAGTATAATGTTGTTCGGAAAATAATGTCCGATTTTTGAAAAAAAATTAATTGTGTTCTAATATATTATTGTTTAATAGTTGCACAAAAATATATTACTCATTTCTAATGATTAAATTGTCGTATTTGTTCATTGTATATCAATCGCTTTCGG
Source organism: Acanthosepion esculentum (assembly GCA_964036315.1). Classification (NCBI taxonomy): domain Eukaryota; kingdom Metazoa; phylum Mollusca; class Cephalopoda; order Sepiida; family Sepiidae; genus Acanthosepion; species Acanthosepion esculentum. The sequence goes on along the minus strand of OZ038502.1, from coordinate 22,949,748 downwards.
AATTTTGTTCTCAAATACGTGACGCATCGTGTGTCTACACTGAAAAATAGTATAATGTTGTTCGGAAAATAATGTCCGATTTTTGAAAAAAAATTAATTGTGTTCTAATATATTATTGTTTAATAGTTGCACAAAAATATATTACTCATTTCTAATGATTAAATTGTCGTATTTGTTCATTGTATATCAATCGCTTTCGGAATTTTGTTCTCAAATACGTGACGCATCGTGTGTCTACACTGAAAAATAGTATAATGTTGTTCGGAAAATAATGTCCGATTTTTGAAAAAAATTGTGTTCTAATATATTATTGTTTAATAGTTGCACAAAAATATATTACTCATTTCTAATGATTAAATTGTCGTATTTGTTCATTGTATATCAATCGCTTTCGGAATTTTGTTCTCAAATACGTGACGCATCGTGTGTCTACACTGAAAAATAGTATAATGTTGTTCGGAAAATAATGTCCGATTTTTGAAAAAAATTAATTGTGTTCTAATATATTATTGTTTAATAGTTGCACAAAAATATATTACTCATTTCTAATGATTAAATTGTCGTATTTGTTCATTGTATATCAATCGCTTTCGGAATTTTGTTCTCAAATACGTGACGCATCGTGTGTCTACACTGAAAAATAGTATAATGTTGTTCGGAAAATAATGTCCGATTTTTGAAAAAAATTAATTGTGTTCTAATATATTATTGTTTAATAGTTGCACAAAAATATATTACTCATTTCTAATGATTAAATTGTCGTATTTGTTCATTGTATATCAGTCACTTTCAAAATTTAAGTAAAAACATTATATAAACATCACCTTGAATAAGAAAAAAAAAGACTAGTTTATTGTTTACATGAGTCAAAGCTTTGTCATAAGGGTCCTCAAGCTTCTGCAAACATTAATGGAAGAGTATGACGTTGGTTTCTGAGGTTCTGCTTTAGGCTACGAGTCTTGAGGATCGACGAAACAGAGAATGTTCATGCGAAAAGGTTACAGAAGTTTTGGAGGAAGAGCATATAGGAGTGGTAAAGGAGAGGATGTGGAGAAAGACAGTGGATCGATCAAGGCAAGGGGGTTACAAGATTTGGAGCGAGAGCAGATAGCAATGAAAGGTGAAAGGATGTGGAGAAGGGAAGTGGATAGATCAAGGCAACTGGAGATGTCGATTGACGTTACACTTAAATAGTTAGGTTGTATTCGTCAGGGTAACAGGAATAAGGAAGGGAGTTCCATGTGCGAGACATGAAGCTATTGGAGTAGAAGAGACGTCTACATCTAACAGTTTCAACGGTGAAGGGGTGGGAACGGGATGCCAGCCTCGTAGGACGTTTAAATTCATGAGGCCTAGGAACCAGCGAAAGCAGCTGAAGAACTCGATAAATGGGTTCAACATGAACTCAGTGACAGTTTAGGAGTTGGGCGTTTTGAAGTTCGAAAAATGGTGCATCTGCAAAATTCGAATGTTTCATTTGTTGATCTAACTTGCCATCCTTTTACACAGGCTCGTTAGGTTGATTATTTGATCTTTTCCTCAGTCGCTTCAACGTGGGCGATCATGACTCTCAGACTATTTCTTCGTCACACTCAGTCATATACTTTTATTTTCGGTTGCAATCCCTATTCTGCCATCCATTTACACAAGATGATTAGGTAGATTCCTCAATGTTTCTCTCTAACGATCGTTTATGCCAATCAGAAAGCGATCGTCTTAACTGCTTGATGATAGTAGTGTCTGAGCATGATAAACATCTGATGTAATCACAGATGAATGCCTTGTTTTTCAAGGCCAACACATTTTATCAGACAACCAGAAAACAGATTCATATTATTGCACTCCATAGCAAACGACCTAATCTGAGGAAAAAAATAGAAATCGATTACACCCTGTCACTCCAGTGGATCTAAAACTGGCCGTATGGTGAACGAAAGAAAACTAAAGTGTTTGCTTCAATTATTGTCCGAAACCAAAATATCACCAGCAGAAGATTATGGTGATTGTGTAGTGGTTCAAAATTGGCGTTATCCATTACAATTTTCTTGAATCTAAGCAGAGCATCTCTGCCAAAGTTTACTGCCAGCAGCTGGATGAAATGTATGTTCCGTTAAGTAAAATGTCAGCGGCACTTATATATCGATGAAGTCCAATTCGGCTTCATCCCAATGCTCGATCACATATTGCCAGGATGACAATGCACATGATCACCGACTTGAGATACGAGACTATGACACATCAACCATATTTCCCTTGAACTCTCGCCTACTCTTTTAAGCCAGAAAAACATTACGTTGCAAGGATACAGAAAGTGCATACAAGGATTTCTTGGTATCCAAACTTTTAGAGATTTATCTTAAAAGCACGAAGTCGGTGGCAGAAATGTATAGATGTTCAGGGTTGATATTTTGACCGGGTTTAAATACATTAATTCAGGAAACAGCGTTCGTTCTAAAATCTAACATTATGTACCCATTATGTAGAACCTGAAAAAAGAAGAGATGCATTTACTATTTTTTGGCAGCATTACAAGCTTGATAACCTACTGCTAACATTAACAGAACATAAGGCAATGGATCCACTTGTGATTGTTGAGTGCTGAAATTCCGCAGTGGGGATACGCGTCTTGAAAATCAAGGCGGTAGAGGACGTCCATCTGCCATCTACAGAATCCGAAAACACTAGTGGAATAAAACCCACTTCAAAGTGTCAGAGAAATGTCTCAGATAATGAGTGTCAACATTTTAACAATATCGGAACGTTTCAAGAAAATCGGCAAGGTGAAGGAACCCGATAAATGGGTTCCACAGGAACTCAGTGAAAGTCAGAGTGTTCGACGCTTTAAAGTGTGTTCGATGTTGCATCTGCGAAATTCGAATGATCCATTTCTTCATCGAATAGAAACTTGTGATTATAAATGAATCCTTTATATGAATCGTAAACGATCGGCCCAGTGGCTTGATCATGACGAAGCAACCAAACATTTTCCAAAACCAAAATTGCACCAACAGAAGATAATGGTGACTATCTAGCCGTCTACCATCAACGTTATCCATTACATTTTTCTTGAATCTAACCAGAGCATAACTGCCAAAGTTTACTGCCAGCAGCTGGATGAAATGTATATTCAGTTAAGTAAAATGTCAGCGGCACTGGTATATTGTTGAAGTCCAATTCGGCTTCATCCCAATGCTCGATCACATATTGCCAGGATGACAATGCAAATGATCACCGACTTGAGATACGAGACTTTGCCGTATCCACCATAATTCCCCTGATCTCTCGACTACTGGTTACCATTTTTGACAATCGCCTTGACAAATTTTTTAGCCAAAAGACAGGAAGTCAATCAAAGTGAAAGTGTTTGACGTTTGGAAGGCTGGTAGATGTTGCATCTGCGAAATTCGAATGATCCATTTCTTCATCGAATAGAGACTTGTGATGATAAATGGATTCTTTATGTCAATCGTAAACGATCGGCCCAGTGGCTTGATCATGACGAAGCACCCAAACATTTTCCCAAACCAAAATTGCACCAACAGAAGATAATGTTGACTGCCTAGTTGTCCACCATTGGCGTTATCCATGACAGTTTTCTGGAATCTAACCAGAGCATAACTGCCAAAGTTTACTGCCAGCAACTGGATGAAATGTATATTCCGCTAAGTAAAATGTCACCAGCATTTGTTAATCGAAGAAGTCCAATTCAGCTTCATCCCAGTACTCGATCACATATTGCCAGGATGACAATGCAGAAGATCACCGACTTGAGATACGAGACTATGCCGCAATCACGATATTTCCCCTGATGTCTCGCCTACTGACTACCATTTTTTGACAACCCTTCTTGACAATTTTTTTAAGCCAAAAGATATTCCGTTCCCAAAACACAGAAAGTGCATACGAAGATTTCTTGGTGTTCAAATCGTTAGTGTTTTATCGTAAAAGCACGAAGTCGATGGCAGAAATGTACAGATGTCAAGGGTTCGTATTTTGAGCGGGTTTAAGTATATTAATTCAGGAAAGAACGTTCATTCTAAAATCAGGCATTACTCTCCGAACAACCTAATGCAAAAAAACAAAGTGAATATTTCAATAATTATGATGCTTTTTTGGCGGGAAAAAGAAAGGAGGATCAATGTAGTAGCTGTGCACCACTGTTTTAACATAAATTTTCACTTTCTTTCCCTAGGCTTACGATCTGTGTAGTATCTGTTATCCATCTTTCGTCGTGTTTCTGTATTCGGACAGTTCAAAGAAAACTTTTCAGAGATGCCTGGGCACGGGAAATAATAATAATAATAATAATAATATATATATATATATATATATGTTCAGGTCAGGTGAGAACGAATAGAGTCCAATTTCAATGTTCGTACTATTTTATTTAAAAGAAGGCTCAATACAAACTAGAGCAATATTATTTCTTTTAGGATATTACATAGAAAACATGACGACATCACTACGCAATTGCAGTCGTGTTTCGATACGTATCAACACATCTCATCAGGCTGTAAATTACTGGCGAGGGAACGATTTATTTAGATTTAAAAGCAAAACAAACCTCTTTTTACAAAAAAAGAAAGAAAAAAAAGGGGGGTAAGGATTTTAATTTTTGCTTCTTCGCTTAGTTTAGATTTAACGTAGGTCATATTTGATTGGTTGATTAGATTAAAACCCACACATATTATAACTCCCTTTTTTCGTAAAAAGAGGTTGTATTTTGCTTTTATATCTAAATTAATCGTTCACTCGACAGTAATTCAAAATCGCATGATGAGATGCATTGATACGCATCGAAACATGACTCCAATTTTGTAGCGCTTTTGACGTCCTCGGTGCAATATCGAAGTGCTTATACCGAAAAATTCACATTATTTATTGAATGACCCTCGTATATATATATATATATATATATATATATATATATATATATATATATATATATATATATGTATGTGTGTGTGTGTGTGTGTGTGTGTGTGTTTGTTTAATACCCATAAAATTTATCACTTACCAGGGGAGGAAATCAGCCACGATTTTATCTTGACCAGATCAACTTGCCCTAGAAAAGGTACGCTTAAATGAATACCTATAAGATTTCTGTCCTCAACATGTTTAGTTGCTCAACGAACAAACCAAGGCCTGGTTCTGATGATGACGATTATCTAATCTTTTTTTTTTTCTGCAAGAAATAACGCAGATCGTCTTTCTACGTCCTTATGTAAAAATCCGTGATCGTAAATAAAGCAAGACGCTTGTACGAATCCGTGACTCGCATCAGTTTTGCCCCTGCAGACCCAGGAGTTGAGCTACGGAAGTCAACGTTCGAAGAAGATCAAGTCTAACCGTAGAGACATAGTTTCCGCTAAACGCCTGGCGGTTCCATCTGTGATCTTTTGTTCAACTATTATCCTGTTGTGCGTACATGTTTGTGAGATCATATGACGAGTTGAGAAATAATCAATGATGAACACGAGACAGAAAACAAACAAGGGAAATTTGAAATGAAAGGGAAAAGTATCAAAGGCTGGCGAAAAAGAACAAAAGAAAGAAAATTAAAAGAAAGAAAAAGTTCGAAAAAATTGAAAAACTTATTTTTCTAAAATAATTAACGAATAAAACAAAGAAAATCAAAAAAAAATCAGCTTAAAGTAGGCAACATAAGACAAAAAAAAAAACACTGATAAAAAAAGAAGGAAGAAATGAAGGAAGACTGGGGAAAATGGAGAGTAAGAAAAGGTACGGGAGAAGAATTTGAAGGGAAATAAATCGTTGATGAAAACTGTTAGAAATTATCAAGATAATGAAGAAATGGAGTCGTCCTTGCTTTGAAAACAGCTACCACACCTTGTGTCGTGTTCATACTGTACATTTCCAGATTCTTGACAAAATCCAAAGAATTATCCGCAATGTTACTGCACGTGACCTGGCATCTAACCATCAGTCACTTTCTCACCACCATAATGGAGCTTTACTCTGCTTTTTCTATAAATATTTTCATGGTAATTGGTTTGATGAACTTTACTCTATGGTAAATATTCATTTGGATTTAATTTTTAAATATTGTCGATTCTCTCCCTGCCCAGAAAATATGGGAACTAGTTAGGAATTCATAGATACTTCAAAACATTATGGCAGCTGTAGTAAGAATGGTAAATGTTATGGTCCAGTATTCTCGCACCACGGTTATGATCTATGGTAGAACCAAGGAAGACCAACACGAACACAAGATATATTACAACAGAAATATGATACAAGAAGTTGAAGGTGTTAGTATTAACTGTCAGTCTGGTTTAGAGTGAACTACTATGTCTTAACTCGTTAGGTCTCAAATGATTCCTCCTATCTCTCTCTTAGAGAGGCGCAGTATTTGTAGAGTCAGGAAGAGTCCATTCTCGTTATAGGTAAGTTCCCATAACAGTAAGTCAGAATGTGTTGTTTTGGTGTAAGGAATACTGTGTTTGGGTACGTTTAACACAGATTGAAGCCCAGGCTTCTGTCACCCACAGTTTCGGCCTTGTGCTACATTTCTGTATTTTCAAAATAAATATTACTTTCCTCCATAGTCAGTCAGTTATGTGCCATGCGTGGTACACGCGTAGGCGATCATGTATCTTTCGATACATGACAGACGAGGCAGATATTTTTCCCGCAGTAGGTTGCCATTTCTTCCTGCGGTGGACCAGTTGCCATCCAAGGCTATAGAACCGGGTCTATCCTGCTATTTACCCATAGCTGGTGAGGGAGAAGAAGAGGATTCGTACCTTTCCCAAGGGTATTAGCACGTAAGTGAATGTAATGGATTTGACTGGATTTTGAATTTGGTTCTCCGATTACTCAATTCAAATCGTTATCCATTACCCGACTGTGCATCCAAAATGCTCACCTTTACAGGGCCCAAATGTAAGGCGTTGTGGAGGGCCACGATCAACCACATCATGAAATTACATGATGACATTTAATAAACAGAATAGTTGATTTGGTCAGTAAAACAATAAAATGTTTTTTTTGTTGTTTTTTTAACTAATGCTCACCTTTCAGTTAGTTATGTGCCATGCCTGATACACGCTTAGGCGATCATGTATCTTTCGATACATGACTGACGAGGCAGAATTTTTCCCGCAGTAGGTTGCCATTTCTACCTGCGGTGGACCAGTTGCCATCCAAGGCTATAGAACCGGGTCTATCCTGCTATTTACCCATAGCTGGTGAGGGAGAAGAAGAGGATTCGTACCTTTCCCAAGGGTATTAGCACGTAATTGAATGTAATGGATTCGAATGGAATCCGAACTCGTCTCTCCAATTCCTCACTCCGAGACCTAAGCTTTAGGAATTTAAGCGCAAAAATTTACAAAACTAACCTGGCCGTTAGTCACGAAAAGGACCTCCAATCGGTAGTAGTCTGGTGCAGGAATTGGCTGGTTAACTTTAATGTTTCTAAAACAAAACTGCTCTCTATTATTCACCACAGGGAACCATCCCTGCCACCCATTAGAATGTCTGATTCTCAACTCCATAAGAGCACCTCTTTGTGACTGCTTGCTCTCACACCGTCCGCTGACCTGAGATGGAACAATTACATTGAATCAATTGCTTCATCCACCGCAAGGCAAGTTGGTTCCCTGTATCGGACCAGAAAGGTTTTCTTGTCCGAATCCATCCTTCAAATCTATAAAGCAACCATTCGCCCGTAGATGGAATACTGCTGCTATATATGGTCTGGTTCCTGCGCCGTTCGCCTTAAGGTCCTCGACAACATCCACAGACGGATATGCAATGTGATTGGTCCTGATCTGCCATCTCCTCTTCAGTCGGTCTTTCACAGACATCGCCTCCCTCTGTCATTTCTACAAACACTTTCACGGTAACTGCTCCGACGAGTTAAATTTGCTAGTTACCAGACTGCATGCATTTAGCATGCTACTAGGCTGGCATCACGGTCCCACCCTTTCAATGTCGAAACGGATAAATGTGTCCGTCTTTTCTACTCCAATAGCTTCATGTCTCGCACCTCCTGCTTGTTGAATTCTCTTCCTATTAATTGTTTCGCTGATAGCTATTATCTCCAACTATTCAAATGTAATGTCAATCGACATCTCCAGATGTCCTGACTTATTCCATTCCTTCTTTTCTACACCACGCCTTTTTACTCTCGCTCTCACTCTGTAACCCCTTGCGTACTAGTAGCATCCCGCCTTGCTTGGGATGAAGTGCTTAATATATATATATATATATATATATATATATATATATATATATATATATATTGATGGCAAGGTCTCATAATTTTACAGTTGAAAGGACTAGATATAAAGGTAAGTTCTATGCTAACAGTTTCTTCTCTCACACCTCGATTGTGGTATTTTTGTCCCGGCCCCTTGCTTTCCAGACAACATAAATTTAAATGTCATGTCAATTGTCATCTTCTTTCTTCTTAATTCCTATTGTTTTATTCTTCACTCTCCTTAATCGTAGTTTTTCTGCTTTCATATATAACACTCAGTAACCTATTGCTTGTTAGTGGCTTTATTACCTTACTTGGGGTAAAATGATCAAACAAATGCAGAATGAACGAAACTATAAAAGATGGAAGAGAAAAAAATGGAAGGAAGGGATGAGTAAAGAGGAGAGGAAGAAAGGTAGGGAGATAGGAAGGAAGAAAACAAGGAGTGAGAGAAATTGAGGAAAGAATCGAAGAAGAAGGGAAGTAGGTAAATAGTGCAGAAGAAAAGAAAGAAATGGAAAAGAAGGATAGGGAGACTAGAAGGAGAAATAGGAGGAATGTGGCAAGACGGAAGGAAGGTCAGAGGCTGAAAGCGAGAAGAAAGAAAGAAAGAAAGAAAGAATGAAACAAATGGAAAAGATGGATAGAGAGACAAGAAGGGGAAATAGGAGGAATGTGGCAAGACAGAAGGAAGGTCAGAGGCTGAAAACGAGAAGAATGAAAGAAAGAAAGAAATGGAAAAGATGGATAGGGAGACTAGAAGGGGAAATAGGAGGAATGTGGCCAGACAGATGGAAGGTCAGAGGCTGAAAGCGAGAAGAAAGAAAGAAAGAAAGAAAGGAAGAAAGAAAGACAGAAATGGAAAAATGGATAGGGAGGCAAGAAGGGAAAATAGGAGGAATGTGGCAAGACATAAGGAAGGTCAGAGGCTGAAAGCGAGAAGAAAGAAAGAAAGAAAGAAAGAAAGAAAGAAATGGAAAAGAAGGATAGGGAGACAAGAAGGGGAAATAGGAGGAATGTGGCAAGACGGAAAGAAGGTCAGAGGCTGAAAGCGAGAAGAAAGAAAGAAAGAAAGAAAGAAAGAAAGAAATGCAAAAGATGGATAGGGAGACAAGAAGGGGAAATAGGAGGAATGTGGCAAGACGGAAGGAAGGTCAGAGGCTGAAAGCGAGAAGAAAGAAAGAAAGAAAGAAAGAATGAAAGAAATGGAAAAGATGGATAGGGAGACAAGAAGGGGAAATAGGAGGAATGTGGCAAGACGGAAGGAAGGTTAGAGGCTGAAAGCGAGAAGAAAGAAAGGAAGTAAGAAAGAAAGAAGGAAATAAAGAAAGAAAGAAAGAAAGAAAAGCGAAAAAAGTATGGAATGAAAGAGGGTGGAAGAAAGGAAGGGAAGATGTAGATAAAAGGAATAGAGAAAGAAGAAGCGAGGAAAGGGAAGAGCTAGCGGGTGGGAAGACCGAAGTGAAGGAAGCAGGTAAAGAAATATGAAAATAAAAACGCACAAGACGAAGGAATGACAGATAGAAAAAAAAGAACAGAAGAAATAAAAGAAGGAAAGGAAAGAAAGGGAAAGGAAGGAAGCAATAAGGAAGGAAGGAAGGAAGGAATTAAAGGAAAGAGCAGGAAGGAATGAAGGAAGGAAGGAGGGAAAGAAGGAAAGAGCAGGAAGGAATGAAGGAAGGACGGAGGGAAAGAAGGAAAGAGCAGAAATGAAAGAAGGAAGGACGGAAGGAAGGAAAGAAGGAAGGAGTAAGGAAGGAAGGAAGGAAGGAAGAAGCAGGAAGGAAGAAAAGAGCAGGAAGGAAGGAAGGAAAGTGCGGGAAGGAAGAAAGGAAGGAAGGAAGGAAAGAAAGAAACAAGGAATTGCTATTAGTTTGGTACAAAAAATAATGTCGTTTTCTCACATGAAGTTGAACGTCAAAAAACGACATTGTTTTTGCACCAACCTAATACAATAATAATATCTGATATATTGCTTCAAGAAGAAAATAAGAAAAAGATAAACGTTAAACTCAAACAAGATTAAATTCGTCAAAAAGAATTAAATATTCTTAAATATCTAAAATATTTTTTAGTAGAACCGTTCTTTAAAGATAACACTTTTAATTCTATAGGATAGCACACATAGAAATGAAACTACCGGAAGTCTTAGAAAAGCTTGTAAACGGAAGTGAATAAAAAGGACTAAACATCAGCTGACAGAATGCTTTTTAATAATTCATTTAATCCCAAACAAGATATTAAAGCCAGTAGGAACCAGAGGATTACAAGGAGTGAAAGAGAACGAGAAGACTTTAATATGGAAAAGAACGAATTGTTGATTTTTGTGGCAAGGAAGCCAGCAAACGTTAGAGAGATCCACGTGCGAGAAAAGAAAATATTAGAATAAAACTGATGGTTGCAGTAAGATAGTTCAACAATAGAATGGTGAGACTTAATTGCCAATCTAGTAACACGGTTGAATTCTTAAGGTCGAGGCACTAAGGGAAAAAAATCTAATCACCACAGATTCCATGAAAAATATTTGTAGAAAAACACTGGGGGATCCACGTCACGACGGTGAGAAAATGACCGAAGTCGAAGTGCCATAACATTGTCGAAGACATTACTATCCGTTCTTTGAATATTGACAAGAATCTCGAGAGATATAGCAGGAACACAAGACCAGGTAGCTTAATATTATTATGTAATAGGGTGGGCAAGTTAGGGTTGATGTAGAAGTAATCCTGAATTGATATTATTTGAGTTTTGTTAAAGTTGTAAGGGACCGGACGTGTGGAGGTGGATGGAAGAAGTAGAGAAGATGAATTATCTCTGGCCGGTCCAGCCACATTAAAATGTTGGACTTTAATGGAGTCCAAAGGAACAAACAAGACAGACATATGTATGCGAACAAATATATATTAACAAACAGGTTAAAACAGATTGATACACGAATTTACAAATACAAATTTAAAACATGTATAAAACGTTTAGTGTCTGTGTGGAAAGTTATTGTGTGTGTCTTTGAGTCGAAATGTCCGTACGGTTGTGAAATTTTGTTTTAGCGTATTCCCTGAACATGGGAAACGCTAGTTGTGTGTGAGAGTTCACATACTGGAAATACCTCGCACCACGTGCGACGATTGCCGACCTCACGCGAGGCCAGTTGGCCGCCCGTGGGCGCAGCCGTGGAAAGAGCTGTGGAAAGAGAGAGAGAGACCGAGGCGAAAGGTCAGCCCGTATTTATACTCCCGGGAGGGAGAGACCCCTGGTGAAGCGTTAAGAAAATGAAGGGGAGCTAACTGCGACAAAGTAATAACTTGTGTAGATGGAATCATTTTCTCTTTTTTTGTATTGAAAACGAAATGAATTAAAACGTACAGTAAAAACATAAACAATAAAAATTTGCGGCGCATGTTGACATTAATAGAAAAAAAAACTAGATTTGTCACTTCATTGAATTGTTATGGTCTAGAATGATTTTATGTCATCATTCTAAAAATAACCTTGTCATCAGTAATGATAGAAAAATAAGTGTATTTCATCATCCTTCCCTCGTCATTATAAATTCGGCCCTTCCACCACAAGAGAATCACTAGAGTAGAACCTGGAACAGGAGAGTAGACTATGGTACCCTATAGCAGTAGACTACTGGAAAAGTAGTAGGAGTACAGAAACTTACGTGCTAATACCCTTGGGAAAGGTATGAATCCTCTTCTTCTCCCCCCACCAGCTATGGGTAAATAGTAGGACAGACCCGGTTCTATAGCCCTGGATGGCAACTGGTCCATGCAGGAAGAAATGGCAACGTACTGCGGGAAAATATATCCCTCGTCAGTCATGTATCGAAAGATGCATGATCGCCTTAACGTGTATCACGCATGGCACCTAACTGACTGAAAGGTGAGCATTAGTTAAAAAAACAAAAAAAAACATCTTATTGTTTTACTGACCAAATCAACTATTCTGTTTATTAAATGTCATCATGTAACTTCAGGGTGTGGATGATCGTGGCCCTCCACAACGTCCTACATTTGGGCCCTGTAAAGGTGAGCATTTTGGATGCACAGTTGGGTAATGGATAACGATTTGGAGAGAGTAATCGGAGAACCAAGTCGAAATTCCAGTCAAATACATTACATTCACTTACGTGCTAATACCCTTGGGAAAGGTATGAATGGCTAGCAGTAAGAAGAACAGGCCAGTACACGAATGACGAATTGGTGATAGAATAATCAAACAAATTAAAAAATGTAAATATCTTGGATGTGTTTTAATAGTGTGGGGACGCGAGACCGGAATCTCCTGACTCATTGGATAAGCGATAGATGCATCTGTAAGGTTAAAGTAAAGTAATAAGAAATAGATATAAGCAGTGTAGAATCAATACATGGTAACTTCACACACACGCGCGCACACACACACACACACACACACACACACACACACACACAAGTGCGTACACACGAATGGAGAGAGAGAGAGAGTGAGAGAGATGCACAGACGCCAACGACTCCAATCTTTTATCTCTCTCTCTCTCTCTCTCTCTCTCTCTCTATATATATATATATATATATATATATATACATATATATATATATATATATATACATATATATATATATATATATATATATATATATATATATATATATATATATATATATATATACATATATATATATATATATAGATAGATAGATAGATAGCCATAAAATTGTTCTCGTCAGAATCAATTTTATATATTCATAAATCTAGAAAAAAATTATATGTTATTTTTGTGAGTTGAATTACAGAGTATCGTGCTTTTCTCGCACGTGGATCTCTCTAACGTTTGCTGGCTTCCTTGCCACAAAAATCAACAAAAATTAAATGCAACGTCAGGGTGTGTGTAAAAATGTTCCCACTGTCTTTTGTTTAAAAGTCAGTGCTTAGTTGGTTTGGTTCAAGAATTTCGTTTGTGGGGATGCGTTTGACATAGAAGCTAACTTTAAAAATATTTTTGCATATTACAAACTTCTTTTAAAACTATTTAAAATTGACAATTCTTAGATACATAAGAAATATTATATAAAAATATCTATCTCAATTTGTCCATATCTATCTATCTATCTATCTATCTATCTTTATATATATATATATATATATATATATATATATATATATATATATATATATATATAATAAATATTTCTGATAACTAAAGTCCTTCAATCTATCTATCTATCTATCTATCTATCTATCTATCTATCTATACATACATATCTGTGTATTATCTGTGTGCCTGCCTCTTTGTTTTATTTTATGAGTTAAAACGAACGAAATTTAAAGAGTATTTTATAATGTCTAATGGAGCTGAACATTATTTCTATGTTTAGATGCATTTAAACTGATCAAATTTTATTTCAGAGAACAATAAAATTAAATTCTGTTTGATTAAAACCCTGCTAACATGGAAGTACACAAGAATCATTTGAGGCACATAATGCTTTATGAGTTCAAGAAAGGAAACTCAGCAGCCGAAGCGGCTAGAAACATTCACTCAGTTTATGGAGAGGAATGTGTGAATGAAAGAACTTGCAGAAGATGGTTTGCAAAATTCAGATGTAGAGATTTCACCCTTGAAGATGAAGATCGAACCGGACGTCCATTTGAGTTTGATGAAAAGCTTATTGAAGCAGCCCTTGAAGAAAATCCTGCTTTATCAGTTGAGGAATTGGCAGTGGTTCTCAGTTCAAACCATACAACTTTTCCTAAACTTGGAAAATGGGTGCCTCATGAATTGTCTGAAAACAACCTCAAATCCCGAGTTGACATCTGCTCTTCTCTCCATTCTCGCCAAATTGTTTCAACTTTTTTGGATAGACTAGTGATTGGCGACGAAAAATGGAACTTTTATCGAAATGTTAAGCGTCGTAGACAGTGGCTTGGTAAAGGGGAAGGACCCCAGCCACAGCCGAGAAGGGAACTTCATGGGCAAAATGTTCTTCTCTCAATCTGGTGGGATTGCCAAGGAATAATCCACTTTGAATTCTTACCATTTAATGCAACAATTAATGCTCAAATATACTGTCAGCAATTAGAGCGTTTGAACCAAGCTTTGAGGAAAAAAAGACCTGCTCTAGTGAATCGAAAACGGGTGATGTTTCATCAGGACAATGCGCGACCACACACAGCAAGAATCACGTCACAAAAGATCGAAGAACTTGGTTGGGAGAAAATTCTTCATCCACCTTATTCTCCCGACCTTGCTCTTTCAGACTACCATTTGTTTCGTAGCTTACAGAATAATTTGAAAGAAACAGCTTTTGTAACACAGGAAGAGGTTAATACTGACATTTGTGAGTTCTTCGAATCGAAGCCAAAAGAATTTTACAGTAATGGAATTAGTAAGCTTGTTAATAGATGGAAGGAAATCATAGGTAATCAGGGAAAATACATTGTTGATTGAATCTGTAATTAGATGTAACATTTGGTCACTTGTTTTCTTTATTCAAAATTCGAACAGAACTTATGGGATGACCTGATACATACATTATATATATATATATATATATATATATATATATATATATATATATATATATATATATATATATATATATATAAATTAAAAACCAGCAAATAATAGTCAGAACAAAACACAACATTCAACCCCAAAATTCAATAAATAGCTTTAATCACTAATAAATAAACAAATATATAAATAAAATACACAAAGGAAAATAAATAAAAACATGCAAAACAATTTGACCCAAATAAATAAGCAAATAAACGACTTCCGGTAAATGACCGCCATAATAGACTACCGACAATAAGCAATATAAAGAAATTTTTACTACGTTAATAGAAAACACCGATCAAATTAAAAAAAATGAATAAATAAACATATAAGATAAAAATTAAAAATAAATTTAAATAAAACAAGCAAAATAATTTCACATAAATAAAAAAACAAATAAACGACTTCCGGTAAAAGTAACCGCCAAAATAGCCTACCAACAATGCACCACTGACCCTTATATATAAATAGCCGAGAAAAATAACAACACTAGTTGCTTGACGATTGCATCTAGCATGAAACAGACTGTCGCCTCTAAGTGTTGACTTCTCTGTTCACTTTTATATTTACACACGCTCAACAATAATTGCAAAATAATACTAAATTTATAAATAAAAGTTTATTGAATTAGTGAAATAATTTAACCACCTTTGCCGTCATTGTCATAAAGTTTACATAAATAAAATAATATTTACTTATACTCGATAAGAATAAATAATTTTAAATACTGTAAGTAATCCTAATACATTTACTTGGTTTTTAAATAGAAGTATAGTATATTAAATATTAAAAATAATTTTTTAGAAAGGTGGATAAAACATATTCTAACCTAAACAATCCCCCAAAATCTTTAAATATACAAATAGAAAAAATACCATAAGAATTTTTGCCGTTAGAAAAAAACCCAGATGACATGAATTTAGCGGATGTCAGAATTTGTTAAAAAATACATCCCTACCCATCCCTAAACATAACCCCGCTTTCAAACGTAACTATTAACTGATACAACGAAAATTAAAAATTGAACCCTCTACCAACCCTTGTCTAGATGAATGGATTTATCGGTAACCTTGGAAACTCTCAAACTATGAATCTTTCCTGTGCCGTTAACAACTGTAAATTTTAAAAAGTAAGTTACTCCAAAATTCGCTTGATGAGGAAATGGAACTAATGTCTTTGGTTTAATAACAAAATTAAATTCAGGGGCTTTAGCTTCCATTTCTGAAACATGGTTATCACTGTGTAGCGGTAAAACCATATTTTAAATCTATTAATTTATAATATATATATATATATATATATATATATATATATATATATCATCTAATCAAATTTGAGAAATTAACCTGAACTGCGTCAATTGAGCAAATAATTAAATCGCACTCTTTCTATTTAGTGAACTGCACAATTCAGTTGTGGCTGGAAAAATCTTCTCTGAACGTCAAACAATAAAATAAAATTGAAAATAACAGAAAATAATGAAACGGTAGCAACGATTATTTCAATGTTAATTGCTTTCTCTGTAATAGGAAACATTATTTGTTCATTGTCATTTGCAGTTATTGTTTTGTTTTTTCCTTGCTTCAGTGACGTCAATCTTGAAGCCACGATGGCTCTTTCAAAAATAATCGTTAACCATTCATTGGCAGCAAACGCCACATTAGAAAGTGAAAGAGCAGGAGTCTTGCCTCCCCAACTCTAAGCGTCTGTGATCACTGTTGGCTCCCAGTCGTTTGCTTGTCTGTTCAGTGACACATCAACTCCTTATAGGTCATTTAATGCCGAAATTTAATTTTCTCGGACGCATTATTTATTACGAAAACCCATTGCTTCTATAAATGTTTTTCTTTTCACTATGAATACTTTTTGTTTGTATTGTCACTATAAAAATCTACTTTTGTATTTTCATCGTGTTTTAACCCCATTTTGGGGGTTCACTATTTGCCCATAATAATTTTACGATAAATATTTATTATTGATAAATTTACTATAAATGTATATTGTTAGTAATTTTCCTACACAAATGTATTTTTACATTTTCATCGTGTTTTTTTGGGGGGGGGGGTCACTATTTGCCCAAAAGTGACCCTCATATGTGCAACCTACCCGGGTCAGGGTGGACTTGGGAACAACAGACATTAACAGTTGGTTCTATGCAGCTCAAAATCTCCTGACCATAGGCTTTATTGCTGGATGTAGTTTATCGTCAGACTCAGGACGTTCCCAGCCGTAAGGAAATGATGGTTTAATATTCCGCACTGTTTCCGAATTAATAAACACGCCGCCTGGCCGGTAATGTGACCAGTAACGTCCTGTGAGTGAAACGCATGTCTATACAGACAGGGTTTTGCCGGTAGTCGCTTAAAGCCTGTGATCGTGTGACTGGTGGTTTTGAGGAGCGTGGAAGCCACCTCTTAATTGCTGTTGTTACCAGGGGCACTCTGGCAAGAGGTGGAAGCACCAACTATGGGAGGATACGGAACCCTCAAAGAAAAACACTACAAAGTATAAAAATATTTTTAATAGCAAAAATACCAGCAATATTTTTTATATAGTAAAATTAACAATAATACCTATATAACATTATGAACAATACTAATTATCAGCATTAACTATAGAAATTTTTCCAGAACTTCGGCATAGTCTTGTCTGAATTACTATCTGTGTGGAGGCAGAGAGATCAAGAAGCAGATTATTAGCAAACCCGGAGGTTTTGCCGTCTCACTATTTACCCAAATTCTCTCCAGAAGGCGGGATGTGGTACAACGCCGGTTATTTTACGTGGACCTATTTCGAGCCTGTAGGCTAGGGCAAAAATTGTCGTAGATCCCGTATACATGACGTTCGTGTAGCTGTCTACCTCCCCATACGAGACTCTGCCATTTAATTAAATTAAATCTTAATCGCTGTGGCTAGTCTGTCGTCTTTAATGACACATGTATAAACAAAAGATTGCTGCTTAAATACACAGTATATATATGTATATATATATATATATATATATATATGTACGATAAGTGTAGAGATATTTACTTGATACCCTTCTGAGTCAGGTTGTGACACAAGGGCCGTTTTTAACGTGG
This sequence comes from Acanthosepion esculentum, assembly GCA_964036315.1. NCBI lineage: Eukaryota > Metazoa > Mollusca > Cephalopoda > Sepiida > Sepiidae > Acanthosepion > Acanthosepion esculentum. The sequence goes on along the minus strand of OZ038502.1, from coordinate 22,931,894 downwards.
GGACCCGAGTCTCTTTACTCGGGCCGCTGGTCTTAGCTTGTCCAAGCTGGTCATAGCTGTGATACTACCAGCACAGGGACGGAAGACTGTGACCGGCAAGTATCAGAATGTGTATATCACGAGAGAGAGAGAGAGAGAGAGAGAGAGAGAGAGAGAGAGAGAGAGAGAGAGAGCGAGAGAGAGAGAAAGAGAGAGCGCGAAATTTACACACTCAAATGATTTTCTAAGCGTGGCTTAGATGTGGCACAAGGCCGAAAGTATTGGGCACCCAGAGAGGCTTGAACTCACTATACAGTCGTAATTGGTCTAGCGAGACAAGCTTGCTAACAATTACATCACACCGAGGTACCCAAGAATGATTTTCTAAGCAAAGCTTAGATGTGGCACAAGGCCGAAAGCATGGGGTACCCAGTGAGGATCGAACTCACTGCTCAGTCGTAATTGATCTAGTTAGACAAGCTTGCTAGAATAATTACACCGCCTCGAGATGTGTTGTTAATTTTCTAAGCGTAGCTTAGATGTGGCACAAGGCCGAAAGTATTGGGCACCCAGGGAGGATCGAACTCACTACTCAGTCGTAATTGTTCTAGCGAGACAAATTTGCTAACAATTACACCACGCCGAAGTTGCCAAGAATTATTTTCTAAGCAAAGCATAGATGTGGCACAAGGCCGAAAGTATGGGTCAATTGATTACTTGATCTAGCGAGACAAGCTTTCAATCCATAACACGACGTCCAGTTGCCCTATATACGGTGATTGTAAGTGTGTATGCAGAGTGAATGTGATTCAGGTATTTGACAATTAGTCAGTTGCTTGCGAGTTTATTCATCTTAAACACCAATACAAATGTATAAGATACACTCATTTCTTTTTCTCGCATTTCCACATAAGCGAACGAGCACCGACTCGAAATAAAAAGCTTTTCTACAAAAACAAATATGGAAGCACCCTAACAGAGAATTCTGTTTTCTTCAGCAGTTAACAACAAGTTATTGGGTGTATTGTACTCCACCCAAGCTTAATTATCCCCGTTCGAGTGCCACTTCACCCGAGGTATTTCCATATCCTTCGACCTCTGGGCTTTTGCTTCACTTGAAACCCAGCCCTTTCTACATAGTTAGTCCTCTTAAATGTCAGGGGTTGGCTGATCGGCCCCCGCCTCTCGGTCCAAGGATCGTTTACTAGTGTGTTTTCGTAACCTTGCAGTCTTTTAAGAATCCACGTGCCTTGCTATGCTAGAAATTCCTACGTCGCCTGACTTTATCCCACAAGCGGGGAAAAGAAGGTAAAACAATCATAAAAATGAAGTAAGTATTTATTTATTTTTTACCCAGAGCAGAATTCAATATACTCAGTTCGGTAAACGGGATATTCGCCATCTTGATTTCATCAAGAACAACTAAACAGAAAGGTCAAATTACTGAGTGGCTTAAACTCCATAAAGTTCCTCGCTCGTCGCCTGCGCCTTTTATTTTTTGCTTTTAGATTTCTTTCTTTCTTTCTTTCTTTTTCTTCTTTCTTTCTTTTATTTGTTTGTTTGTTTCTTTCTTTCTTTTCCTTCTGTCCTTGTTCTTTTCTTTTTTTTCTGTCTTTCTTTCTTCCTTTCTTTTCCTTTCTTTTTTTCTTTCATTTCTTTCTTCCCTTTCTTTCTTTCTTTCTTTCTTCCCTTTCTTTCTTTCCCTTCTTTTTTCTTTCTATCTTTCTTTTATTTGTTTGTTTGTTTGTTTCTATCTTTTCCTTCTGTCCTTGTTCCTTTCCTTTTTTTCTGTCTTCCCTTCTTCCTTTCTTTTCCTTTCCTTTTTTCTTTAATTTCTTTCTTCCCTTTCTTTCTTTCTTTCTTTTTCTTCTTTCGTTCTTTTATTTGTTTGTTTGTTTGTTTCTATCTTTTCCTTCTGTCCTTGTTCCTTTCCTTTTTTCTGTCTTCCCTTCTTCCTTTCTTTTCCTTTCCTTTTTTCTTTAATTTCTTTCTTTTATTTGTTTGTTTGTTTCTTTCTTTCTTTTCCTTCTGTCCTTGTTCCTTTCCTTTTTTTCTGTCTTTCCTTCTTCCTTTCTTTCCCTTTGCTTTTTGCTTTCATTTCTTTATTCCCTTTCTTTCTTTCTTTTCTTTTTCTTCTTTTTTTCTTTTATTTGTTTGTTTGTTTGTTTCTTTCTTTTCCTTTCTGTCCTTGTTCCTCTCCTTTTTTCTGTCCTTCCTTCTTTCTTCCTTTCTTTTCCTTTCCTTTTTTCTTTCATTTCTTTCTTCCCTTTCTTTCTTTCTTTCTTTCTTCCCTTTTTTTCTTTCCCTTCATTTTTTCTTTCTATCTTTTCTTTTTCTTCTTTCTTTCTATTATTTGTATGTTTCTTTCTTTCTTTTTCTTCTATCCTTCTCCTTTCCTTTTTCTGTCTTTCCTTCTTCCTTTCTTTTCCTTTCCTTTTTCTTTCATTCTCTCTTTCCTTCTTCCTTTCTTTTTCTTTCTTTCTTTCTTTCTTTCTAGTCATGTCATATGTTCTTTCTTTCTTATCAATCTCCTGTTATTTTTTTCATTCATTCAACTTTGTCTATCAGTATAGCGTTTTATTTCTTTCTTAGGTTATTTTTTTTATCCATGTTTTAATTTCTTTTTTTATATTTTATTTTTTTATCAATGCTCTGCATTCATACATCCTTCTTACAATATTTTTTCGGTGAATGACGATCTTTCTTTCTTTCATTTATTTGTCTTTCTTCTTTCTTTCATTCATTTTTCTTTCTTTCTTTTATTCAATTTTCTTTCTTCTTTTTTCATTCTTTCATTCATTTATCCTTCTTTCTTCCATTCATTTTTCTTTCTTTCATTCATTTTCTTCTTCCTTTCATTCTTTCATTCTTTTATTCAATTTTCTTCTTTCTTTCATTCTTTCATTCATTTTTCTTTCTTTTATTCAATTTTCTTCTTTCTTTCATTCTTTCATTCATTTTTCCTTCTTTCTGGCATTCATTTTTCTTTCTTTTATTCATTTTTCCCTTTTTTTCATTTATTTTTCCTTCTTTCTTCCTTTCATTTATTTTTACCTTCCTTCTTCGTTTCATTCATTTTACTTTCCTTCTTCCTTTTATTCATTTTCCTTTTTTGCTTTCATTCATGTTTTCCTTATTTCTATCTTTCATTCTATTTTATTCTTTCTTACGTTCATTCATTTTTCTTTCTTTATTTATTTCATTCATTTTTCTTTCTTTTACCCGTTTTCTGTAATTCTTCGGTTTGCTTTCTATTCGTGTCTTCTTCATTCTTCTTTTTTTCTTTGTTTTCTTCTTCAGGCAATCTTTTTCTTTTATACTGTTTCATTCATTTTTATTTTTATTTTTGCCTTCTTAATTGCTTTTCATTCGTTTTTCTCTCTCTTCCTTTTCGCTTTTTCTTCTTCTTTTCAATTCTCATTCTTTCTGGAGTCCGGTACCTTTTCTTCGGCCCAGCAAGACGGCGCATTTTCCCAGAGGTGGCTTTATCACCGAAATATTTCAGAATGTTGAACAAACGAAATAACCCTGCTGGGTATTTTCATAGGGCCTCAGTTATTCGCCAAAATATGTGAGCGCGAATTGATCTAAATACAAGTCTCATCTAAAAGGATGCACTTGAAGCGATGAACAAACAAAAATTAGGAATGTTGAAAAATATTCTTGGGGCATTATAGAATAAATATTCTCCAAAATATTACAGATACATTTCTAAACAAAAACGTGTAAAAAATGATTATCTATCTGTCTGTCTGTCTATCTATCTATCTATCTATCTATCTATCTATCTATCTATCTATCTATCTATCTATCTATCTATCTATCTCAGCCCTTTTCGTATCTATCTATCTATCTATCTATTTTATATATATATATATAATATAAATATATATAATATATATATTATATATAATATATATTTTATATATATATATATGTGTATATATATAATATATATTTTATATATATATATATGTGTGTGTGTGTGTATATATATAATATACATTTTATATATATATATATATATATATATATATATATATATATGTATGTGTGTGTGTGTGTGTGTGTGTGTGTGTGTGTGTGTGTGTGTATAATATAAAAAGCTCAAACACTAATATTCCATAGTTTGTTTGTTCTGTTTTTCTTTATTCTGGTTTTGTTTGGTTTGTGTCACGGTATATCAATTTCAATGGGTTATTTAATGACGACAAGATATCCATTGCTGGTAATATTTTTTCCTCAAAAATGTATTGCTGGTAATATTTATTTTCTTAAAAAATGAATTGCTGGTAATATTTTTTTTCTCCAAAAATGTATTGCTGGTAATATTTATGTTGAGGGATCTCCCCCTTTTACGCAAATGGACTCACCCAAGGTATTCATATACTACTGCCAGTGAATACCCGGTAGTACGTTAAGTCAAGTCAAGTCAGTTGTAGTAGTGGAAAGTTGAGTCGGTCGGTAGAATAACGTAGCGGCAAAAGTCACAATAACGTACACGTAGACTCAGTAAGAAGTCACACAGCGATACGTCGATACCAAAGACTATATATATATATTTTCCTACTAACCCTCATTCCTGGAACTACTAACCTGCATTACCAGTTTGTATTATTACGTTAATACATTTATTTACTATATTCATTCTTGGCGTTTGTTATTATTTGATACCGGATTTCATCCCGGAATCCACAATTTATTTTCTTCAAAAATGTATTGCTGTTAATAATGTATTGCTGGTAAAAATTATTTACAAAAATGTATTGCTGGTAATATTTTCTCATTTAAAAATATAGTCCTGATAATGTTTTCCTCAAAAATGTATCGCTGGAAATATTTATTTTTTTCAAAAATGCATTGCTGGTAATATTTTGTTTCTTCAAAAATGTATTTCTGGTAATATTTATTTTCTTCAAAAATGCATTGCTGGTAATATTTTGTTTCCTCAAAAATGTATTTCTGGTAATATTTATTTTCTTCAAAAATGCATTGCTGGTAATATTTTGTTTCTTCAAAAATGTATTTCTGGTAATATTTATTTTCTTCAAAAATGCATTGCTGGTAATATTTTTTTTCCTCAAAAATGTATTTCTGGTAATATTTATTTTCTTCAAAAATGTATTGCTGGTAATATTTATTTTTCCTCAAAAATGTATTGCTGGAAATATTTATTTTTTTCAAAAATGCATTGCTGGTAATATATATTTTCTTCAAAAATGTATTGCTCTTAATATTTATTTTTTCCAAAATATATTGCTGGTAAAAATGTATTGCTGATAATAATTTTTCCTCAAAAAAATTATTCTTGGTATTAAAATCTATATTTACATCTTTCAGTGTTTAACCCGCAGTTTGGAGATTAAATATTTGCATATAGTTGAGACGCTCAAATGTGCTGCCACCCCGGGCCAGGGTGGACATGGGAACATCAAAAATTAAGAGGTGGTTCCACGAACCTCAAAAACTCCTGAGGCCTTGCTGTCGGACGTAGTTTGTCGTCTTACCCAGGACGCGGATGTAGTTTATCGTAACTGTATTTGGATGGCTTTCTACGATAAAACGGTCAATACAATATAGATACGACATATAATCTTAAAGTGTGAGCTAGGGAGATTATTATTTATCGAATTTTTGTTCTTTCTTTTTCATATTTATTCATGCGAAATGATACGTGCCTTTGTGTTGATTCACGCATGCGCATTTATGCGCCGTTTACGACAGGGACGAAACTTCCTTTTATGTATTTTGGGATTTTAAGAAGAGGCATTCCTATTTTTCTTCCATCAAGGCCGAAAGTTGGTGGAAATTATATCAAATAAATTATTTATGGATTCAAATATTTTTTATTAACACGCATCCACATTTGCATATATATCTGAAAACATATGCAATTCAGTGTATTCACATCTCTATCGCTTTCTCTTTATTTTTCTTTCTCTCTATCTTTCTCTCGCTCTATCTCCATCTGTCTCATTGTGTTCATCTTTCTATCTATAATTTTGTTTGCTTTGTTTTTCTTTGTTTCTATTCATATCTATCTATCTATCTATCTATCTATCTATCTATCTATCTATCTATCTATCTATCTATCTATCTATCTATATCTACTCAATTCCTTTCATATCTATCTATCTAGTATCTATCTATGTCTACTCATTTCCTTTCATATCTATCTATCTATCTATCTATCTATCTATCTATTTATCTGTCTATCTATGTATGTCTACTCATTTCCTTTCATATCTATCCATCTATCTATCTATCTATCTATATCTACTCATTTCTTTTCATATCTATCTATCTATCTCTACTCATTTTCTTTCATATCTATCTATCTATCTATCTATCTATATCTACTCATTTCCTTTCATATGTATGTATGTATGTATGTATGTATGTATGTATGTATCTATCTATCTATCTATCTATCTATCTATCTATCTATCAGTCTGCTTATTTCTACACCTCTATCATTTTCTTACTTTTGTTATTTCTTTCCAATCTCTCTCTCTCTCTCTTTCTCTCTCTCTCTATCTATATATTTCTCATCTCTGCATCTTTCTTTTTCTCCTTCACAATATATACATATATATCTATGCTGAAAAATAATCATTAGATTTATCCTAATAAAGAGACTCAGTGGACGAAACGCGTTGGTAAAGAAATATTGTCTTTGTCTCTTAATTTCTATAGCCATCTTTCTC
>OZ038502.1:22920208-22922708 GCA_964036315.1 Acanthosepion esculentum | reverse complement strand
ATGAAAATGATTTATTTGGTAAACTAGAAGACAAATCATTACCTCATTTGAAAGTTTAGAAGGAGGCGGGAAACCCTAATTTCTAAATTTTCTAAAATATATAGGGTATGTCTACATTAACCAATTAAGTGACAGATCTAAGCTAAAGGGGAAATGAAAAATAAGGTCAAAGGTTATGGTTACATTTTGACAGGTCTCACAGCAGACAAACTGTTGCAGGCAAAGTTGAGACAGATTTATATATAACTAAAAGTTAGTTTTTAAGAATTATTTTCAGAATTATTTTTCTACTACAAAAACCTCTTAAAGGGGTCGCTAGTATAATTTAAAAAAATTTTTGTGTAGCGATGTAAAATAGTATAAAAATATTATAATAATATTTTGCTCTACGTTATATTGTGTACTGTTTTAAAAAAAAACTAAATGCTAAGAACACTGAATTCTTAATTCATATATATATATATATATATATATATATATATATATATATATATATATATATATATATATATGAAATTATTAGGAGAATTTGATAATTATATTTAAGTAATTCCTCGAGATTTATCAAATTCTCCTAATAATTTCATATGTATATCATTGCTTGAACCGGCGTCTAATGCTCTGGAGTGAGCGGCTTGGTGATAGTAGTCGTGGCTCCGGGGGACACAGTGCTATGGTTAAAGAGAATCTCAGTAGAGTTCCACCACGGAATATGTGAGCGAGCGGCGCTACATTGAGTCTGATCTGCTATCTCTTCTTCACTGAGGCCCCTTGGAACAGTTGGTATGGCGTTTGCTTCAAAACCTAACTGTCAGGTTTTCAATTCTCGGTAGTGGATGCGTACTGCTGATGAGTCCCAAATATAGGATGAAACGACCGTCCAGTGCTTTCTGCATTCTGTTGAGGTTTCGGACTGGATGAATTACTTATATATATATATATATATATATATATATATATATATATATATATATATATATATATATATATATATGTATATGTATGTATATATATATATGTATATATATGTATATATATATATATGTATATATATGTATGTATATATATGTATGTATATATATGTATGTATATATATATATGTATATATATGTATGTATATATATGTATGTATATATATGTATGTATATATATGTATGTATATATATATATGTATGTATATATATGTATGTATATATATATATGTATGTATATATATATGTATATATATGTATGTATATATATATATATATATATATGTATATGTATATATATATATGTATATGTATATATATATATGTATATATATATATGTATATATATATATGTATATGTATATATATATATGTGTATATATATATATGTATATATATATATGTATATATATATGTATATTTATATATATATATATATATATATATATATATATATATATATATGTCTGTGTATACATACACATATTAAAATAATAAAAAAAGAGCGGTAGCATTAATTTATTTGAAAAAAAAATAATCAAATTAAAAAACTAAATAAAAATGCCAAAATTAACCCAATATTCAATACATATAACTGCCTTTAGTTTAATGTAATTAATATCTGTTCCTAAAAATGTAGACAAAAAGACACATATAACACACGAAAGGCTGTTTCGGAAAGCAGAAATTACATATCCCCATCCGACCTTTAACCTACTTTTTTCACTTTTGCATCTTGTTTTCTGATTCGGCACAAAAGACAACACCAATTTAAATTTTTGAAAACTCATTCCCGTTCCAATTTAATCTCTTAAATATAGTACTACTTTGCTAAAAATAGCAAATATTTTTTTTCTGAAGTCATTCAACATCCCTTGAGAATGGGAAAAAAATTCATTTTGAATTTTTAGTTCCGAAACACAGTAATTTCTGTGTCACGATGAAAGTATATTTCTAAATAATAATAATAATAATATTACTAATATATATATATATATATATATATATATATATATATATATATATATATATATATATATATATATGACCATGAGAGCCGGGTTCGAATCTCACCATGGTTGGTTTCTAAGGAAGTAGATTTCCTGATGTTATCGATCCATGTAATCCCAGCGTCCATCACTTTTGGAAAGTGCCTGAAAACATTAGCAAGGATTGACTCAAGCCTTGCGAGTGAAATTAGGTAGACGGAACCCGTAGGGGCCATCGATAACTGTACTAGCACGAAGTCTCAAGTCATCGTGACCGAGGGTTTCAGTGTGATGGCCTTGTTTAGATTGTTGATCACGCTAGATAACATGCTATCTCCCAGAAAATGTAACTAAGGTCTGCTCAACATAGTTGCAGTATAAGCCACAGGTAGGCTCTATAGGAGCTGAACAAACACAAATGTGCCTGAGTGAGCGTCTACAATAAGGATTGTCTAGCCGCCCTAATAGACGGGTATTCTCAAATATAGGTGGCCAGCTGTTGTATATATATATATATATATATATATATATATATATATA
>OZ038502.1:22872708-22912708 GCA_964036315.1 Acanthosepion esculentum | reverse complement strand
CCTTCGTTTTATTTACCTATTTTGTTTATTATTTGTTTATTATTTAACTATTTTTATTATTTGTTTATTTGTTTAATTAATATGTGTTTATTATTCATTTATTAATGACCTATTTTGTTTATTATTTGTTTATTATTTAACTACTTTTATTATTTGTTTATTATTTGATTGATATATGTTTATTATTTGTTTATTATTTAGCTATTTTTTATTATTTGTTTAATTAATATTTCTTTATTATTTATTTATTAGTTACCTATTTTGTTTATTATTTGTTTATTATTTAACTATATTATTTGTATATTATTTCACCATTTTTAATATTTGTTTATTATTTACCTATTTGTATTATTTGTTTATTATTGTTTAATTAATATTTGTTTATTAGTTACCTATTTTGTTTATTTTTTAAATATTTTTATTATTTGTTTATTATTTTACTATTTTTTATTATTTGTTTATTATTTGATTGATATCTGTTGATTATTTGTTTATTATTTACCTATTTTTTATTATTTGTTTAATTAATATTTGTTTATTATTTATTTATTTATTAGTTGCCTATTTTGTTTATTATTTGTTTATTAATTACACATTCTGATTATGTTTTTATTTAGATTTTTTGTTTACTTTTACGGGGTTTTGTTTTCTTATTTGTTTAGCTTTTAGTATTGACGTTGTCTAAAACATGTTACATTATCTGCTTTGCATTATCTGCTTTGCATATAAGGCATATGTTTGCATTTTACAAGGTATTCGCTTTTAAATTCCGATTTTCAAATAACGCGTTAAGAGTTTGTTTTCGTGTCTGACTTTTAAGATAAGTTCTGATCGGTTGTGTAGTAATGTGAGTTGACCTGGGAAGGTGATTATAGCTATTTTTCTGCAAGCAATAGTTACCATGAATCAGCCTATATAAATAGTCGGGACAACCCTCATGGCCTGAAGATTTCCTTCAATCATCAAACAGTCTGTTGCCGCTTTGTGTGGACCCCAATCTCCAGTTTAATATGAACATAGGCTCTATACCTCTATCAAGCACTTTTACCCATAAACATAGTGTTGTAATGGGATGTTCCCCTCTCCCTATTACCTATTGTGGACTGACTATATCAGTAATATATATATAGAGAGAGAGCACAGGACAGACCAGTTTCCATCTGTCTGTCTGTCTGCCTGATTGGCTTCGGGAAGTGTTAGTTGATTTCCCTGTCTTTCACTAGTTTTGCTGTTCCTTCCACTCGAGTACCCCCTTTGTCTGTTAGTAACCTTTTTAATAATACAACACATAGCATGCCTTAAAATCATATTTTTATCACACAAACACACACATCTATCTATCTATCTATCTATCTATCTCTATCTCTCTCTCTCTCTCTCTATATATATATATATATATATATATATATATACTTACTAATATTAATTATTAAAACTGATCCACAGAGAGCTCGATGTTTTTAACAGAGCATATGAATTTTTTACAGCAAGAAAAAAAAAATCTCAACATAATGATAGCCTATTTCAAGCCGTTCTATTAGGGGCTGATGATAGCCGTGTACAGAACGGCTTGAAATAGACTTCCTCTATGTTGAGATAATTTTTGTTTTTTTGGTGTTTATATGCACACACACACACACACACACACACACACACACACACACACACACACACACACACACACACATATATATATATATATATATATATATATATATATAAAGAAATTATTGATGTCATTTAAGATTACGATGTAAAAAAGGAAAAATTCAGAGTAGGCTGTAGACGACATGACGAATCAATTTTGACATTTCAAACGTTACCTGATCTTTAGAAGCGAACGGTCTTCCTGAACACGTGGAGGGCTACATTCTAGTTCAGTTTGATCGCTGGGAAGAGGATCATTCTGTTTGACGGGAACCTTTTTAGCTAATAGGTAGCTTGTCACTTTTTTTTCTCCATTTCTTACTTAGATGGTTGTTTTTTAGAACATAGCAAGCTAAAACCAGTACGAAAGTGAACGGAATCAAACACATCAAAATGGCCTCCTCTGTCCAGACATGGCAGGATAAAACGACATCTTTTCCTTCAAAGAATTATAAAACAAAATTGAAAAAACATTAAAGCAGTTTGATCGTTTCTCTTAACAGGGTTGACAATAGTTTCTTTAAGTTACTTTCTCGTATTTTCTTTATTATTTTTTTTCTTCAGTTTCGATTATTTAGTAAATAGATGCTTCAGAGTTACTTTCGTTATTTACTTAGGAATATAGGTAAGTATGTCGACGCAAACGATCCGCTGGACTGAAAGCAGAATTTATTTAAAATTTCTTTTCAAGGTATTTTCAGAATTGGGGTCGGTACTAAAATAGGAACAGAAAGATTTAAAAATACAAAACAAACAGAGGCGTAATTAAATAATGAAGACAAAAAATACAAAGATATATTGAATGTCACTTAGAATTTATTAGAACAACGCTCTCAAACGAGAACCTTTCATATTCGTCCCCCCATGTTTGTTTAATTTCTATCTAGAAAAGTAAAGAAGACCTGTGATAGGCCTACAGAATTTGGACGCAGGACTTTTTATTAAATGATTTCGAAATTGCTCATATTTAATAACAGGAGTATGACTAAAGCCAAAGAAAAGCTATATTTGAAGAAGTAATCCTAGACATCGTTGCTTTCTAATATTACATCTGAATTCTCACTGAATTAATATACTGTCCTTAGCGAAAATTTTCGTCTAGTTTTATTATGTAAAAGTAGTTCATCAAAGAATCAATTTTACTCACAAATGACGCGTATAACGATTTTCTGTATTTATTTCAAGCAAAATAGACGAGCGGTCAGTTATTTGTTTGACATGCTTAGCTGGTTTGGTTTGGTTTGGTGTGTCGAAACATTTCTAGTATTTTTTTTTTATCGAATTGCGAGATGAAAGTTATCTATAACGGCTAATCTTCTACATCTTTTCCCATTAATGCAGACGTCCCTAAGTGCTCTATCTTTGAACCTACGATTTTCCTAATTTTCATCAAAGACCTTCCCGGTGACAGTTCTCAACGCGGATCTATACTGAGGAAGCGGCTACTTACCCATGTCATACTAGTAAGTCCTATCAGTCAAATTGGCAGTTGAACTAAAAAAAGACATTAAATTATGTTGCTAACTGGTCAAGTAATACAAACAAAACACTGACAGAAATGGTATAGGGGCACAAGAGAAAAAGGAGACAGAAAGAATAATTTTTTAATTTGTAAGATTATTTTCAAGATAACGATTTAGTGATACAAAATAGCTGTGGAATAAGAAGTGGATTCTTGCCTTTCGCAAGGGTATTTACGCATATTTGAATATAATGAACTCGACCGGAATTAAAACTTCCGAGTAATTGTCCTTTATATCACACGCATAAACATGGATACCACAGCTGGATTTCTACAGTGGTTACCCATGTAGGTACTGATCAGCCTTAATTTTGCTTAACTTCACCGATTATAAAAACAATTAAGAAAATTAACAAACTAAAAGAAAACGAAAAGCATTTAATCGGTTTATTTATCCCCTCTCATCAGAGCTCAAACGAAGACAAGTTTTGTGCACAACAACTAAACAGAAGAGCAACAAAGACCAGATCACAAATAATAATTTTCCTGCTTACGAAGAGATGGCTAATAGGACTTAATATAACTTGACTCTAAAACATTAAGCTGAAAATCAGTGCGAGCCTTCCTCAATACCTAGTCAAATTGGCAGCTGAACACAAAAATGATATTAAATTATATTTTTAACTAGACAAGTAATGCCTTGTTAATTTTAACGTTCCAAAAACAAAACAGCTCTTTATTAAACGTCTTACAGAAATCTTTCCGCCTTTCATCAACATGGCTGATGCTAACCAACATGGCAGTGACTCTTGACTTCACGACTTAACGTTTTCCGTTGACATGAAGTGAAAATGTAGTAAAAAACAGTTAGTAATCAGTTACTGCTGGAAAAGTTAGTACATTGCTTTGTGTTAAATAATTTTTTTCCTTAAATATTTATATTCGTCCATGCTTTGAATAATGCTGGAATCCAGGCATTTTTTTTACAGTAAGCTTCATCTGTAAATGACGTAGGGCCCACTCGAGATAGAGGGATAGGTTAAGGGATAGTTTATACGGATAAGAGGAAGAGATAACGGTTGACTCTAGACTTGAACAGGTTAAGATTGTAGTGATTGGGAAAATATCCTCTTGGGAGTCTTTTTCACAGGGCAGTGGTTCGTGGGAAGAAGTTGCTTGTGCTGAACTTGCTTCTCACCGATGAGATACGAAGAAATGAGGGTTTGCTATTATGTTAGTGGCATGGCGGGTCCTAGTCGTGAAAGGCAGAGCTGATGGAAATAGGAGATGAAATTCGTCCGAGTACTTTCCATGATAGTAGCGATAGATTCGTCACATCCCGCCTGTGAGAGAGATATTGGGGTGTGGAAAATAATTGTTCCCCAACAAGGACTCGGAGACGCGATTGATATTCTATCAAGACTGGAAAATGAGGTCTGGGCAGCTACTGCCCAAATATGGAAAACATTTCGGCCTGATTTGGCTTTTAGAAAGGTAAGGCTTCAGACACTTTTACAACGCCGTAATGTAATTTCCTTGCGTCTTTTCTCTAAATACTTTTATAGCAATTGTGGTGAAATTTTCTTTATGGGTGTTGCATTCCAGTCAAGATTAATCTTCAAAAATATAAATGTGATATCAATTGTTATCTACTGTCTTCTAAATCCATGTTCTTTATTGCTCTCGTTCACTAATAACCTTTTTCTTATATTATCTTGTATCCATTAACACTTTGCACCTTAGTATTTTTATTACCATGCTTGCGGTAAATTGATTAAAGTATGTACATATATATATATATATATATATATATATATATATATATATATATATATACAAGTCTAGGATTGGTGTATACGGAATAAATTCCAATAACCAACAATTACTATTCTTAAAAGAGTGCTCAATACAGAGTAGAGCATATATAATTGTTTATTTAAAAATTATAACATAAATATGTTATAAAATCACTACAAAAATAGCCATTTTGTTTCAACACCTCCGGATCATCACTTGATAAGACACCGGAGGTGTTGAAACAAAATGGCTACTTTTGTAGTGATTTTATAACATATTTATGTTATAATTTTTAAATAAACATTTATATATATCTCTATATATATATAGTTAAACCTAGAGAGCCAGACAAACCTACCAAGGTTTAACCTAAGTGGATCGTCAGGGAAGGATGGCTAAAGAGGTAAAGAAAAAGGAAACGGTATACTTATAGTCAATAAACAAAAGACTAAACCATGTGATCAAGGCCAAAAAAAAAACAAAAAAAACAACAACAACAGGGAGGGTTGGGGAAGAAGGTTTATTTGAAAAATTGCTTAAAAGGCTTAAAGGTTTCCCGAAACGGGTGTAGTTACTTATATTTATAAGATTACTACTATTACTACGAATATATATATATATATATATATATATATATATATATATATATATATATATATATACATGTAAATATAAATAAAAAAGTGAACATAGAAGTCAACACTTAGAGGCGACAGTCTGTTTCATGCTAGATGCAATCGTCATGCATCTAGCATGAAACAGACTGTCGCCACTTCTCAAGGACACCTGGCACAGTGGATAAAGGCGTTGGTTAGATCCAGTGACAGGACCCAAAGAGTGTGAGTTCAATACCCGGTTAAGGCAGTGGAGAACTTTCAGAGGGAAATTAACAGGAGATAACTGATAGCTGACATCCATTAAACATGGCACCTGGAACTAGAACAGTCTTCCCCAGTGAGCGAAATAAAGCGTTCAGTTCGACATTCCAACCACTTGAAGAAGGCCTGTGCATACAACGGCCGAAACGTATTGATAAACATGGCGATAAAGATGAGGACAATAGTCCGAATAATGTAAATAAGGATCGATTACGTCGCAGATTTTTCTTTAGATTTTGTCCAGAAACTTGAGAATGTGTAGCATGAACACCTGACCAAATATGGCAACAGTATTCAAAGCATGGACAAATATTTTTAAATATTCAAGATGGATTCTGACGAGAAAAAAAACCGACTGGCACGAAACAGCGACCCTTGCAATAGATGCAACTATTGATTCAATGTAATCGTTCAAGTCATTTGAAAACGTAAGGCCAAGAAGGCACATGGAAGTTTCTCTATGGTGGTTAATTGAGTGCAGTTTAGTTCGGGAGCCAGTAAAATATACAAACAATTTCCTGTCCCAGCTAACCAGTGATTGGGAGACCTTTTTAAGAGCAGCAACCACGTTATCTTTGTCAGCTCTGATGGATTTGCTATTGAGAATATGATGGTGTCATTTGCATATATGCCTACTTGGGAGGCGAAAACATCGGGAAGACCATTGATGAAGATCAGAAACAGAGCAGGACACAGGACAGTCTTTGGTGACTTTGATTTGTGTGAAAGGGTTCGAACCGAGCACGCTCAGAACGACCTTCATTTCATGATTTGATAGGAATGATTGGAGTAAATAAAAGAAGCGACCTGTAATATCTGAGCCCTAAAGCTTAAGAAAACATAAAACGAAAGCCATATTGTTTGTCAGTCCTCAATCTCTCTATCTGTCATATATTGATATCTTTCCCCTGCCTTTTCCGTTACCAAAAATAACCCCGGAAGGCAATGTACCCACTTAAATTACAAAATAAAATCACGGTGGGCGAACAGAGGACAATTTACCGACGTCTAAATTTGAATTCTTCCTAGGATTATGAGATTAGCTTTTTCGCCTGCTACCCATATGGTGAGGATACCATGGACTGAACATGTGAGCAAGGACGAGGCTTTGGAGAAAAGTGAAACAAAAAGGAAACTTATGCTTAACATCAGGAAGAGACTGTTGAAATTTCTACAAAAGGATTCTGAGGATACCATTGACCGAATATGTCAGCAACGACGAAGTTTTAGAGAAAATGGAAACAAAAAGGAAACTTATACTTAACATCAGGAAGAGACATTTGAAATTTCTACAGAAGGATGCTGAGGATACCATGGACCGAATATGGGAGCAACGACGAAGTTTTAGAGAAAATGGAAACAAAAAGGAAACTTATACTTAACATCAGGAAGAGACAGTTGAAATTTCTACAGAAGGATGCTGAGGATACCATGGACCGAATATGTGGGCAACGACGAAGTTTTAGAGAAAATGGAAACAAAAAGGAAACTTATACTTAACATCAGGAAGAGGCAGTTGAAATTTCTACAGAAGGATGCTGAGGATACCATGGACCGAATATGTGAGCAACGACGAAGTTTTAGAGAAAATGGAAACAAAAAGGAAACTTATACTTAATATCAGAAAGATAGAGTTGAAATTTCTACAGAAAGATGCTGAGGATACCATGGACCGAATATGTGAGCAACGAAGAAGTTTTAGAGAAAATGGAAACAAAAAGGAAACTTATGCTTAACATCAGGAAGAGACAGTTGAAATTTGTACAGAAGGATGCTGAGGATACCATGGACCGAATATGTGAGCAACGAAGAAGTTTTAGAGAAAATGGAAACAAAAAGGAAACTTATACTTTACATCAGGAAGAGACAGTTGAAATTTGTACAGAAGGATGCTGAGGATACCATGGACCGAATATGTGAGCAACGAAGAAGTTTTAGAGAAAATGGAAACAAAAAGGAAACTTATACTTAACATCAGGAAGAGACAGTTGAAATTTGTACAGAAGGATGCTGAGGATACCATGGACCGAATATGTGAGCAACGAAGAAGTTTTAGAGAAAATGGAAACAAAAAGGAAACTTATACTTTACATCAGGAAGAGACAGTTGAAATTTCTACAGAAGGATGCTGAGGATACCATGGACCGAATATGTGAGTAACGACGAAGTTTTAGAGAAAATGGAAACAAAAAGGAAACTTATACTTTACATCAGGAAGAGGCAGTTGAAAATTCTACAGAAGGATGCTGAGGATACCATGGACCGAATATGTGAGCAACGACGAAGTTTTAGAGAAAATGGAAACAAAAAGGAAACTTATACTTAACATCAGGAAGATAGAGTTGAAATTTGTACAGAAGGATGCTGAGGATACCATGGACCGAATATGTGAGCAACGAAGAAGTTTTAGAGAAAATGGAAACAAAAAGGAAACTTATACTTTACATCAGGAAGAGACAGTTGAAATTTGTACAGAAGGATGCTGAGGATACCATGGACCGAATATGTGAGCAACGAAGAAGTTTTAGAGAAAATGGAAACAAAAAGGAAACTTATGCTTAACATCAGGAAGAGACAGTTGAAATTTCTACAGAAGGATGCTGAGGATACCATGGACCGAATATGTGAGCAACGAAGAAGTTTTAGAGAAAATGGAAACAAAAAGGAAACTTATACTTTACATCAGGAAGAGACAGTTGAAATTTGTACAGAAGGATGCTGAGGATACCATGGACCGAATATGTGAGCAACGACGAAGTTTTAGAGAAAATGGAAACAAAAAGGAAACTTATGCTTAACATCAGGAAGAGACAGTTGAAATTTGTACAGAAGGATGCTGAGGATACCATGGACCGAATATGTGAGCAACGAAGAAGTTTTAGAGAAAATGGAAACAAAAAGGAAACTTATACTTTACATCAGGAAGAGACAGTTGAAATTTGTACAGAAGGATGCTGAGGATACCATGGACCGAATATGTGAGCAACGAAGAAGTTTTAGAGAAAATGGAAACAAAAAGGAAACTTATGCTTAACATCAGGAAGAGACAGTTGAAATTTGTACAGAAGGATGCTGAGGATACCATGGACCGAATATGTGAGCAACGAAGAAGTTTTAGAGAAAATGGAAACAAAAAGGAAACTTATGCTTAACATCAGGAAGAGACAGTTGAAATTTGTACAGAAGGATGCTGAGGATACCATGGACCGAATATGTGAGCAACGAAGAAGTTTTAGAGAAAATGGAAACAAAAAGGAAACTTATGCTTAACATCAGGAAGAGACAGTTGAAATTTGTACAGAAGGATGCTGAGGATACCATGGACCGAATATGTGAGCAACGAAGAAGTTTTAGAGAAAATGGAAACAAAAAGGAAACTTATACTTTACATCAGGAAGAGACAGTTGAAATTTGTACAGAAGGATGCTGAGGATACCATGGACCGAATATGTGAGCAACGACGAAGTTTTAGAGAAAATGGAAACAAAAAGGAAACTTATGCTTAACATCAGGAAGAGACAGTTGAAATTTGTACA
Organism: Acanthosepion esculentum; assembly: GCA_964036315.1. Classification (NCBI taxonomy): domain Eukaryota; kingdom Metazoa; phylum Mollusca; class Cephalopoda; order Sepiida; family Sepiidae; genus Acanthosepion; species Acanthosepion esculentum. The sequence continues at coordinate 22,903,388 of OZ038502.1, read as the reverse complement.
GAAGGATGCTGAGGATACCATGGACCGAATATGTGAGCAACGAAGAAGTTTTAGAGAAAATGGAAACAAAAAGGAAACTTATACTTTACATCAGGAAGAGACAGTTGAAATTTGTACAGAAGGATGCTGAGGATACCATGGACCGAATATGTGAGCAACGAAGAAGTTTTAGAGAAAATGGAAACAAAAAGGAAACTTATGCTTAACATCAGGAAGAGACAGTTGAAATTTGTACAGAAGGATGCTGAGGATACCATGGACCGAATATGTGAGCAACGACGAAGTTTTAGAGAAAATGGAAACAAAAAGGAAACTTATACTTAACATCAGGAAGAGACAGTTGAAATTTGTACAGAAGGATGCTGAGGATACCATGGACCGAATATGTGAGCAACGAAGAAGTTTTAGAGAAAATGGAAACAAAAAGGAAACTTATACTTTACATCAGGAAGAGACAGTTGAAATTTGTACAGAAGGATGCTGAGGATACCATGGACCGAATATGTGAGCAACGAAGAAGTTTTAGAGAAAATGGAAACAAAAAGGAAACTTATGCTTAACATCAGGAAGAGACAGTTGAAATTTGTACAGAAGGATGCTGAGGATACCATGGACCGAATATGTGAGCAACGAAGAAGTTTTAGAGAAAATGGAAACAAAAAGGAAACTTATACTTTACATCAGGAAGAGACAGTTGAAATTTGTACAGAAGGATGCTGAGGATACCATGGACCGAATATGTGAGCAACGAAGAAGTTTTAGAGAAAATGGAAACAAAAAGGAAACTTATGCTTAACATCAGGAAGAGACAGTTGAAATTTGTACAGAAGGATGCTGAGGATACCATGGACCGAATATGTGAGCAACGAAGAAGTTTTAGAGAAAATGGAAACAAAAAGGAAACTTATACTTTACATCAGGAAGAGACAGTTGAAATTTCTACAGAAGGATGCTGAGGATACCATGGACCGAATATGTGAGCAACGAAGAAGTTTTAGAGAAAATGGAAACAAAAAGGAAACTTATGCTTAACATCAGGAAGAGACAGTTGAAATTTGTACAGAAGGATGCTGAGGATACCATGGACCGAATATGTGAGCAACGAAGAAGTTTTAGAGAAAATGGAAACAAAAAGGAAACTTATACTTTACATCAGGAAGAGACAGTTGAAATTTGTACAGAAGGATGCTGAGGATACCATGGACCGAATATGTGAGCAACGAAGAAGTTTTAGAGAAAATGGAAACAAAAAGGAAACTTATGCTTAACATCAGGAAGAGACAGTTGAAATTTGTACAGAAGGATGCTGAGGATACCATGGACCGAATATGTGAGCAACGAAGAAGTTTTAGAGAAAATGGAAACAAAAAGGAAACTTATACTTTACATCAGGAAGAGACAGTTGAAATTTGTACAGAAGGATGCTGAGGATACCATGGACCGAATATGTGAGCAACGAAGAAGTTTTAGAGAAAATGGAAACAAAAAGGAAACTTATGCTTAACATCAGGAAGAGACAGTTGAAATTTGTACAGAAGGATGCTGAGGATACCATGGACCGAATATGTGAGCAACGAAGAAGTTTTAGAGAAAATGGAAACAAAAAGGAAACTTATACTTTACATCAGGAAGAGACAGTTGAAATTTGTACAGAAGGATGCTGAGGATACCATGGACCGAATATGTGAGCAACGAAGAAGTTTTAGAGAAAATGGAAACAAAAAGGAAACTTATGCTTAACATCAGGAAGAGACAGTTGAAATTTGTACAGAAGGATGCTGAGGATACCATGGACCGAATATGTGAGCAACGAAGAAGTTTTAGAGAAAATGGAAACAAAAAGGAAACTTATACTTTACATCAGGAAGAGACAGTTGAAATTTGTACAGAAGGATGCTGAGGATACCATGGACCGAATATGTGAGCAACGAAGAAGTTTTAGAGAAAATGGAAACAAAAAGGAAACTTATGCTTAACATCAGGAAGAGACAGTTGAAATTTGTACAGAAGGATGCTGAGGATACCATGGACCGAATATGTGAGCAACGAAGAAGTTTTAGAGAAAATGGAAACAAAAAGGAAACTTATACTTTACATCAGGAAGAGACAGTTGAAATTTGTACAGAAGGATGCTGAGGATACCATGGACCGAATATGTGAGCAACGAAGAAGTTTTAGAGAAAATGGAAACAAAAAGGAAACTTATGCTTAACATCAGGAAGAGACAGTTGAAATTTGTACAGAAGGATGCTGAGGATACCATGGACCGAATATGTGAGCAACGAAGAAGTTTTAGAGAAAATGGAAACAAAAAGGAAACTTATACTTTACATCAGGAAGAGACAGTTGAAATTTCTACAGAAGGATGCTGAGGATACCATGGACCGAATATGTGAGTAACGACGAAGTTTTAGAGAAAATGGAAACAAAAAGGAAACTTATACTTTACATCAGGAAGAGGCAGTTGAAATTTCTACAGAAGGATGCTGAGGATACCATGGACCGAATATGTGAGCAACGAAGAAGTTTTAGAGAAAATGGAAACAAAAAGGAAACTTATACTTAACATCAGGAAGAGGCAGTTGAAAATTCTACAGAAGGATGCTGAGGATACCATGGACCGAATATGTGAGCAACGACGAAGTTTTAGAGAAAATGGAAACAAAAAGGAAACTTATACTTAATATCAGAAAGATAGAGTTGAAATTTCTACAGAAGGATGCTGAGGATACCATGGACCGAATATGTGAGCAACGAAGAAGTTTTAGAGAAAATGGAAACAAAAAGGAAACTTATACTTTACATCAGGAAGAGACAGTTGAAAATTCTACAGAAGGATGCTGAGGATACCATGTACCGAATATGTGAGCAACAACGAAGTTTTAGAGAAAATGGAAACTAAAAGGAAACTTATACTTAACATCAGGAAGAGACAGTTGAAATTTCGACAGAAGGATGCTGAGGATACCATGGACCGAATATGGGAGCAACGACGAAGTTTTAGAGAAAATGGAAACAAAAAGGAAACTTATGCTTAACATCAGGAAGAGACAGATGAAATGTCTACAGAAGGATGATGAGGATACCATGGACCGAATATGTGAGCAACGACGAAGTTTTAGAGAAAATGGAAACAAAAAGGAAACTTATGCTTAACATCAGGAAGAGACAGTTGAAATTTCTACAGAAGGATGCTGAGGATACCATGGACCGAATATGTGGGCAACGACGAAGTTTTAGAGAAAATGGAAACAAAAAGGAAACTTATACTTTACATCAGGAAGAGGCAGTTGAAATTTCTACAGAAGGATGCTGAGGATACCATGGACCGAATATGTGAGCAACGACGAAGTTTTAGAGAAAATGGAAACAAAAAGGAAACTTATACTTAACATCAGGAAGAGACAGTTGAAATTTCTACAGAAGGATGCTGAGGATACCATGGACCGCATATGTGAGCAACGAAGAAGTTTTAGAGAAAATGGAAACAAAAAGGAAACTTATGCTTAACATCAGGAAGAGACAGTTGAAATTTGTACAGAAGGATGCTGAGGATACCATGGACCGAATATGTGAGCAACGATGAGGTTTTAGAGAAAATGGAAACAAAAAGGAAACTTATACTTTACATCAGGAAGAGACAGTTGAAAATTCTACAGAAGGATGCTGAGGATACCATGGACCGAATATGTGAGCAACGACGAAGTTTTAGAGAAAATGGAAACAAAAAGGAAACTTATACTTAATATCAGAAAGATAGAGTTGAAATTTCTACAGAAGGATGCTGAGGATACCATGGACCGAATATGTGAGCAACGACGAAGTTTTAGAGAAAATGGAAACAAAAAGGAAACTTATACTTAACATCAGGAAGAGACAGTTGAAATTTCTACAGAAGGATGCTGAGGATACCATGGACCGCATATGTGAGCAACGAAGAAGTTTTAGAGAAAATGGAAACAAAAAGGAAACTTATGCTTAACATCAGGAAGAGACAGTTGAAATTTGTACAGAAGGATGCTGAGGATACCATGGACCGAATATGTGAGCAACGAAGAAGTTTTAGAGAAAATGGAAACAAAAAGGAAACTTATACTTTACATCAGGAAGAGACAGTTGAAAATTCTACAGAAGGATGCTGAGGATACCATGGACCGAATATGTGAGCAACGACGAAGTTTTAGAGAAAATGGAAACAAAAAGGAAACTTATACTTAATATCAGAAAGATAGAGTTGAAATTTCTACAGAAGGATGCTGAGGATACCATGGACCGAATATGTGAGCAACGAAGAAGTTTTAGAGAAAATGGAAACAAAAAGGAAACTTATACTTAACATCAGGAAGAGACAGTTGAAATGTCTACAGAAGGATGCTGAGGATACCATGGACCGAATATGTGTGCAACGACGAAGTTTTTGAGAAAATGGAAACAAAAAGGAAACTTATACTTAACATCAGGAAGAGACAGTTGAAAATTCTACAGAAGGATGCTGAGGATACCATGTACCGAATATGTGAGCAACAACGAAGTTTTAGAGAAAATGGAAACTAAAAGGAAACTTATACTTAACATCAGGAAGAGACAGTTGAAATTTCGACAGAAGGATGCTGAGGATACCATGGACCGAATATGGGAGCAACGACGAAGTTTTAGAGAAAATGGAAACAAAAAGGAAACTTATGCTTAACATCAGGAAGAGACAGTTGAAATTTCTACAGAAGGATGCTGAGGATACCATGGACCGAATATGTGGGCAACGACGAAGTTTTAGAGAAAATGGAAACAAAAAGGAAACTTATACTTAACATCAGGAAGAGGCAGTTGAAATTTCTACAGAAGGATGCTGAGGATACCATGGACCGAATATGTGAGCAACGACGAAGTTTCAGAGAAAATGGAAACAAAAAGGAAACTTATACTTAACATCAGGAAGAGAGAGTTGAAATTTCTACAGAAGGATGCTGAGGATACCATGGACCGAATATGTGAGCAACGACGAAGTTTTAGAGAAAATGGAAACAAAAAGGAAACTTATACTTAACATCAGGAAGAGACACTTGAAATTTCTACAGAAGGATGCTGAGGATACCATGGACCGAATATGTGAGCAACGACGAAGTTTTAGAGAAAATGGAAACAAAAAGGAAACTTATACTTAACATCAGGAAGAGACAGTTGAAATTTCTACAGAAGGATGCTGAGGATACCATGGACCGCATATGTGAGCAACGAAGAAGTTTTAGAGAAAATGGAAACAAAAAGGAAACTTATGCTTAACATCAGGAAGAGACAGTTGAAATTTGTACAGAAGGATGCTGAGGATACCATGGACCGCATATGTGAGCAACGAAGAAGTTTTAGAGAAAATGGAAACAAAAAGGAAACTTATACTTAACATCAGGAAGAGAGAGTTGAAATTTCTACAGAAGGATGCTGAGGATACCATGGACCGAATATGTGAGCAACGACGAAGTTTCAGAGAAAATGGAAACAAAAAGGAAACTTATACTTAACATCAGGAAGAGAGAGTTGAAATTTCTACAGAAGGATGCTGAGGATACCATGGACCGAATATGTGAGCAACGACGAAGTTTTAGAGAAAATGGAAACAAAAAGGAAACTTATACTTAACATCAGGAAGAGACACTTGAAATTTCTACAGAAGGATGCTGAGGATACCATGGACCGAATATGTGAGCAACGACGAAGTTTTAGAGAAAATGGAAACAAAAAGGAAACTTATACTTAACATCAGGAAGAGACAGTTGAAATTTCTACAGAAGGATGCTGAGGATACCATGGACCGAATATGTGAGCAACGACGAAGTTTTAGAGAAAATGGAAACAAAAAGGAAACTTATACTTAACATCAGGAAGAGACAGTTAAAATTTCTACAGAAGGATGCTGAGGATACCATGGACCGAATATGTGAGCAACGAAGAAGTTTTAGAGAAAATGGAAACAAAAAGGAAACTTATACTTAACATCAGGAAGAGACAGTTGAAATTTGTACAGAAGGATGCTGAGGATACCATGGACCGAATATGTGAGCAACGAAGAAGTTTTAGAGAAAATGGAAACAAAAAGGAAACTTATACTTTACATCAGGAAGAGACAGTTGAAAATTCTACAGAAGGATGCTGAGGATACCATGGCCGAATATGTGAGCAACGACGAAGTTTTAGAGAAAATGGAAACAAAAAGGAAACTTATACTTTACATCAGGAAGAGACAGTTGAAAATTCTACAGAAGGATGCTGAGGATACCATGGCCGAATATGTGAGCAACGACGAAGTTTTAGAGAAAATGGAAACAAAAAGGAAACTTATACTTTACATCAGGAAGAGACAGTTGAAAATTCTACAGAAGGATGCTGAGGATACCATGGCCGAATATGTGAGCAACGACGAAGTTTTAGAGAAAATGGAAACAAAAAGGAAACTTATACTTTACATCAGGAAGAGACAGTTGAAAATTCTACAGAAGGATGCTGAGGATACCATGGCCGAATATGTGAGCAACGACGAAGTTTTAGAGAAAATGGAAACAAAAAGGAAACTTATACTTTACATCAGGAAGAGACAGTTGAAAATTCTACAGAAGGATGCTGAGGATACCATGGCCGAATATGTGAGCAACGAAGAAGTTTTAGAGAAAATGGAAACAAAAAGGAAACTTATACTTTACATCAGGAAGAGACAGTTGAAAATTCTACAGAAGGATGCTGAGGATACCATGGCCGAATATGTGAGCAACGACGAAGTTTTAGAGAAAATGGAAACAAAAAGGAAACTTATACTTTACATCAGGAAGAGACAGTTGAAAATTCTACAGAAGGATGCTGAGGATACCATGGCCGAATATGTGAGCAACGACGAAGTTTTAGAGAAAATGGAAACAAAAAGGAAACTTATACTTTACATCAGGAAGAGACAGTTGAAAATTCTACAGAAGGATGCTGAGGATACCATGGCCGAATATGTGAGCAACGACGAAGTTTTAGAGAAAATGGAAACAAAAAGGAAACTTATACTTTACATCAGGAAGAGACAGTTGAAAATTCTACAGAAGGATGCTGAGGATACCATGGCCGAATATGTGAGCAACGAAGAAGTTTTAGAGAAAATGGAAACAAAAAGGAAACTTATACTTTACATCAGGAAGAGACAGTTGAAAATTCTACAGAAGGATGCTGAGGATACCATGGCCGAATATGTGAGCAACGACGAAGTTTTAGAGAAAATGGAAACAAAAAGGAAACTTATACTTTACATCAGGAAGAGACAGTTGAAAATTCTACAGAAGGATGCTGAGGATACCATGGACCGAATATGTGAGCAACGACGAAGTTTTAGAGAAAATTTAAACAAAAAGGAAACTTATACTTTACATCAGGAAGAGACAGATGAAATTTCTACAGAAGGATGCTGAGGATACCATGGCCGAATATGTGAGCAACGAAGAAGTTTTAGAGAAAATGGAAACAAAAAGGAAACTTATACTTTACATCAGGAAGAGACAGTTGAAAATTCTACAGAAGGATGCTGAGGATACCATGGACCGAATATGTGAGCAACGACGAAGTTTTAGAGAAAATGGAAACAAAAAGGAAACTTATACTTAATATCAGAAAGATAGAGTTGAAATTTCTACAGAAGGATGCTGAGGATACCATGGACCGAATATGTGAGCAACGAAGAAGTTTTAGAGAAAATGGAAACAAAAAGGAAACTTATACTTTACATCAGGAAGAGACAGTTGAAAATTCTACAGAAGGATGCTGAGGATACCATGGACCGAATATGTGAGCAACGACGAAGTTTTAGAGAAAATGGAAACAAAAAGGAAACTTATACTTAATATCAGAAAGATAGAGTTGAAATTTGTACAGAAGGATGCTGAGGATACCATGGACCGAATATGTGAGCAACGAAGAAGTTTTAGAGAAAATGGAAACAAAAAGGAAACTTATACTTTACATCAGGAAGAGACAGTTGAAAATTCTACAGAAGGATGCTGAGGATACCATGGCCGAATATGTGAGCAACGACGAAGTTTTAGAGAAAATGGAAACAAAAAGGAAACTTATACTTAACATCAGGAAGAGACAGTTGAAATTTCTGAGGAACGTCATGACGGCTTGAAAAATCTGATACCAGAAGGACAGAAAGAAAGACAAAGGAAAAGCAGCGCGTAACATACTTGCTGGTTTTGTGCAAATGTATGGTAGTACAGGGTTTGTGAGAGAAAAAAAAAAAGAAACTTATTAACAGCTACAAAGGGCATGAGAAAGTGGAGGGCCATAATCGCCTCGGCCCTGAAGGGACACGGCACATAACAGAAGAACACACTTCTCCCACAGGTTTCTTTTCTTTTTATGGGCCATGTCGTTTCTGGATGTAGGCGATCATGGCTCTCCACCTCCCTCTATCTCTTGCGGCTCTCAACAAGTTCCTTCCCTCTGCCATCTCCCTCAGACCACGTTCTGTCATCCTCCTGCTCAAGGCTGCAAGGAATATCACGCACTGCTTTCCCTTGTCTCTTTTCCCCTCTATTCGACACGTGAGTATAAGATTCTCCAGCCCCTCCTATCTTATTATATGTCCCAGAAATTCCAGCTGCCTCTCCCTGATGTTGAGCATGACCCCCTCTGTCTGCATCCTCTCCAAGACCTTATCGTTGCTCACACGCTCGGTTCATGAAATTCTCAGCATCCTTCTGTAGAACCACATCTCCGTCTCCTCGAGTCTTTTTTTTAATCCTTGAGGAAATCGTTCAGCATTCGCTGCCGTAAAGAAGGACAGATGTCACGTAACAGCTCAGTATCCTTTTCTTTGGTACCCCAAAGGCTAGTGCCAGCCAATTAAATCGGACACTGATAGCGATGGAAGTTTACAATTTTCAGTCGGAATAAATATTTATTCACTTGACTAAACTGAATCTATTGATAAGAAAAAAAGAAATCCTGGTGAGTGGCAATAATGTAAAAAAAAAGAAACAAAAATGAAAAAAAAAATAGAAGTAGGCGTATTATGGTGAAAACGACTTGTTCTGTTTTCTTGACAGCATAAAAATGGCGACAGTTTTCTTTTTTTTTTTTACATTAAAGCTACTGAGAAACATCAAATCGACTCTTTTATTTATAGATTTAGATTTAACTGCCATCGCAGTATGCCCGTGAAAAACATCCCTCGCAATTAATCCGTCTTCGGAGGTGTGTGGGCGGAGGGAGGCTTGTTTCGGATTTCTTTCTTTTCTCTCTCTGTCCCTCTTTTTTTTTTTTTTAGTGCTATTCTCACGAAAGAAACGGGACCCTTATGATGGCCAACCTTCCAAAGAATTTTGTCGCGATAAGAAAATGTTAACTTCGGCTAAAGTAAACAGAAACGTATTTAGGGCAATTGGATAGAATTAGCGACCTTTGACCACCATCCCCATATTTACTGGCGTACATACACACACCTGTTCTTCTTTTGGCCTTGGGAGGTGCCTGGCTTGTATACTGATTAAGGTAAGAAGGAATATCATATGGCAGCCACCTTTTAAGCGTCTGACATTCTCATTTAAACATTACTTTATTCGGAATTTTTTATAACGAGGGTGAAAAGGATGTATCAGTAAGTCCGTATCCAGGCACGATATTATTAACTGGAACTTCAACTGAAATTTTCATTGTATGATTTTCCGTGCCATTATCACTTACCAAAACAAAAAAAAAGAAACATGGACATTTACCAAAGGCGATTATGAAAATAAATGAGTTAAATAATTGTACCTGTTGGTGAAACAAAGGATTAGAATATCCGCTTTCTAAACATTATTCCCAGGTTCGATTCCGACCACTGATGTGCCAGGAAGGTAAATCGGTTACCGAACTGGAGACGCTATTCCAACATACTTAGCAAAATGCTTGAAAAATGTTTAATTAATAAACCGACTGAGGAACAGTATTGTAATGACAGAAGTACACAGATGTAGGCTTTAAGAAAGATTTATTCAAATGAGCGTCCAAGGTTCGCGTATAGTGTCCTTTTATAGTCCCAGTAAACAGAGATAGCTCTCTCAAAGAGGAGAGTTACAAAACAAGTGGAGACAGCACATGATTAGTCATAGCAAGCATATTCGCGTGTATTTCATGAATAATAACAACGCACACATACAACATTAAGTCTGACCAATTATATTCAGTCACCATGAGTGAGCTGAAATTGGTTCCATCAAAGGCGAGGATGACGGAATTAGTAACCAGTTGTGTGACTAAGCATTGAATAATCCTTGAAAACAAATGGAGTATCATTCGAAAAATAAGTCCATTACATGTAAAAAAATTCAGGCAACCTGGTTGAAAAACTCTTGGAAACAAATATGAACGACTAACCCATGGCCAGTCTAGATATAAAATTAGTCAGCTATGTGCCATACATGATACATGCTTAGGCGATCATGTATCTTTCGCTACATAACTGACAAGGCAGATTTTTTCCGCAGTAGGTTGCCATTTCTTTCTGCGGTACACACACACACACACACACACACACACACACACACACACACAAAAACATATATATATATATATATATATATATATATATATATATATATATATATATATATATATATATATATATATATCATAATAATAATAATAATCTTACAAATATAAGTATAGTCGTCCGGAAAAACCTTAGGTGTTTTGCCTTGGTTTGGCTTGACGATCCGCGTAGGTGAAACCTAGGTAGGTTTGCCTGGCTCTTTAGGTTCATAGTTATATATATATATATATATATATATATATATATATATATATATATATATATATATATATATATATATATTAATAATTATCGTAATCGAATTAAGTCGACTACCCATGAAAGATTATTACCTGTAGAACAACATTTCCGCCTAGAAAAAACACGATTTTAAAACCCATGCCAAATTCACTATAATTGAGAGAATAGAAAAGTCCAGAGCAGATGACATTAGAAAGATTTTAGACTTCCGTGAAAATATGTGGATACAACGTTTAAAAAGACACTATCCAGCCGGACTTAATCACAAAATTAACAATATAGATAGTATTAATATATAACCCCACAAATCAGGACCTACCCACATTTCTCACCCACACAAGACAGACATGCTTACGGAGGTGTTGAGGCCTCAAACATATACACACACCCACACGAATATACACACTTACACACATCATACTCACTCACTCATTAACGAGCCAAATGATAGCACACACCAATAGTAATATACACGCTTGCACACCTCATACTCACTCACTCCCTAAGAACCAAATAACACTCACACACTTAACAGAGACACATCCCCTCTCCAGGAACTAATAAAAATGTCAAAATGACCAACATGATCCAGCTCTTATTTTAAATAAAAACTTAAAAGTGACTGTTTGACCAACACAAGGAATGACCAAAATTCATGTTAAAAAATAAAAAAAAAACAAATGAAACTACAGACAAAAGTTCATTTTCTCCATAAAGACATTCATTTCTGTAGTTCACTGCTACCAGCAAACAGAAATTTTTTCTTCTCCTGACGATAGCCATGTTGGCAAAAACTAGTCGAAGAATCTAAATGAAATAATAATAAAAAACGAAAGAATATTAATATAAAATCAAGTGTGTGTGAAGATTTTAATTTTTAATTTATTTCAAATTCTTTAAATTGTTCAATATATATATATATATATATATATATATATATATATATATATATATATATATATATATAGTGATAGATAGATAGATAGATAGATAGATAGATAGATTACTTTAATTCTGTTCACACCTGGGAAACCTTTTAAAAGCATTTACAAACATATTAATTCTCACAAATCCTCCTGATTCTTTTTCTCTTTTTTTATCCAAGTAAAAAGAAATTAATTCCGTAAACATTTTTGCAAATGTCTTGGAGGTGTGGGACAATTTCACATTCACCCCACCTTCCCAAACAGAAATCTAAGGTGTCTTACGGTTGTGAGGTCTGTAATCCAACTGACAAGTGCTACTTGGCCCTTTTGAAGTAAAAGTGGGGGTCGTTTCAGACGGAGGGAAGGAGATGATAGAATGTTTATATAAGTTGATAAGAGCCTTATAAATTTGCTTTGTAACTGAATATTCTTCAGTCAAGTATTTCACAGAAAAAAAAAAGTTCTTGCAGAAAATCCGAAAAAAAATAAAGCAATTAACCGCCATATTCATCCTCATCTAACTCTTTGAGTTCTCATCGAAAAGTATTCGAAATGAAATAGAAATAAAAAAAAAATCCTCCTTAGGGTAAAGGCACATTTCAGGACATAGGTAACCCGGACGCTCCAAAGGTTTCTTTTTTACGGAGGGTTATAGTCAGGTAGGTTCTTCACGGACAGGGATTCAGTGTTTTTTTGTTTTTGTTTTGCTTTTTTGCTTGGATCGGATCCTATCCCAAACCGTCTCTATCCTACTGAATACCGAATACACATTCAGGACTTTGACAATTATTATCCTCTATAGATTTTTAAAAAAATCATTAACACCCCCAAGCAAAGCACCACCGCCACTAGGACGAAAGTGGATATAGGGGTGTGGTAATTAGGGATAGAAATTTAATGAGCAGAAAGAGAAAGGTGTAATCAGGAGGACGATAGATAACGATTGACATTACATTTAAATTCTGGCAGATTAAATTTGGCTTGAAAGCACTGAACCGGAAGGGAGTTCCACAATCGAGAAGAAACTGATAGCATAGCATTTACGGTTACATTTAGCCAGCGCAACTCTAAATCGCCACCAGTTTAGTACTGTGCTTAAATACATGCAGTCTAGGTGCCATAGGGAAGAGCCATATTTATTTCTGCTATGTACTGAAAATGTGGCACAAGGCCAAAAATGGGGAACGAGAAAAAAGGACAGCCTTCTTCTGTCTTGAATTTAAACTTTGCTAGCCACAAACACTGACCCCAACATAAAAAAAACAATAATCCTAACACCAAAACAACGCATTCTTTCTTACCTTTCTTATTACATTCGCCATAATACCACAATGTCTCTATGAAAAACCTAACTAGTTCCCATATGTACAATTCATAGCGAAGAGCTGATCCCAACAATTACCATGAAAGTATTTATAAAATGTCACAGAGAGGCAACCTTACTGCAGTGGGCAAGGGAATGAAGCTGAGACGCAAGATAAGGAGCAATTATATTGCTACTTCTTTGGATCTTATCAAGAAGCTCCAGGTAAATAGCAGGGGCACCGGACCATAATGCCACTAGAACGTAGGTGGTTACCAGGAATTAAAGAACTTTTAATCGTTATCACGCCATTTATTTCAGTAAAGCCACTAACACACAAAGGATCACAGGGTGTGGAAGAATTTGGAACAGAAACATTAATAATGAGCGGAAAGAGAAAAGAATAATCAAGAGGTGATAGATGGCGATTGATATTGCACTTAAATTTTTGAAGATTAATGTTGACTGCAAAGCATGGAGCTGGGAGGGAGTTCCACAAGCGAGAAGTGCGAGAGAAGAAACTGTTAGCACAGAACTTACGGATACATCTAGCCAGCTCAACTCTAAATTGATGAGATCTCGCCAACGCATTTAGTACTGCGCTTAAATTCATGCAGTCTAGTTGCCATAGGGAAGAGCGATATTTATTTCTGCTTCAGTACAAAAAATGTGGCACAAGCCAAAAATGGAGAATGGGGAAAAGGACAATCATCTTCTGTCTTGAATTTAAACTTAGGTAGCCACAAACACTGACCCAAACATATCACAATATTCGTAACCTCAAAACAACACATTCTTACCTACCTTTTCTTACTGCATCCACCGTAATACCACTTGATCTCTATGAAAATCCCAACTAGTCTCCATATGTACGATGCAATGTGCCATAGCGAAAAGCTCATTCGAGCAATTGCTATGAATGTATTTATGGAAAAGTCACTGAGAGGCAACCTTACAAGTGACTAAAGCCGAGCTGCCAGATCAGGACCAATAATATTGCTGATTCTTCTTTGGTTTTTATCAAGGGGTTCAAGGTAAACAGCTGGAGCACTGGAGCATATATGGCAGCAATATTTTAAGCATGGACGAAAGGTAAACTCATATGCAAGATATTTTTTTTTATTATTATATGTAGCATGAGCAAACATAGGTGGTTGCCCGTTGCCTTCTACAAGTCTGGGATTACTTGTAGATCTTATCCTAGACTGGCTAGAGAACCCCATCTACGCTGGTACCAACTTGCAAGAGAGTGGACTTATTGTGCACTCTCGGGCTGACATGAAGTGAAAAGATTATATTGAATCAACTGCAAAGTCTGCCGTAAGGAATGTTAGCTCACTGTATCGTAATAGACAATTTTTCTAGCCAAAATCTATTTTACACATTTAGAGGTTTACCATTCGACCAAGCACTGAATATTGCTGTCAAATTTAGCCTTGTACTTCTTCTATTTAATAGCAGCTTCCGTGCACCTTCTCTATAATTATTTTCGTGTTAATTGTTCTGGCGAGCTTTCCACATTGGCACTTAGACATTACGAAATTAGGCGCGGTAGGAGATTTCATCATTTTGCAGTTGAAATGGCTAGATGCAACCGTAAGTTCTATGCTAACAGTTTCTTCTCTCGCACTTCTGAATGATGAAACTCTTCTTAGACTTCTTGATTTCCAGTCAACTTTGATCTTCGAAAATTTAAATGCAATGTCAATTGCTATTTTCTGTCTTCATAATTCCTGTTTATCTATTGTTCTCTCTCATTAATAATGCTTTCTTCCTTTTTATTACATATATTCATACTCAACAAATAAAATGGGATGACAGGGTAAAGAATAGGGCAATCTTTTCGCCTAGAGGACTTACACTTCTCCATGGAATCCAGTCAGCACAGTGGATTAGTTGTTAGCTGCTCGGATTAAGATATATATATATATATATATATATATATATATATATATATATATATATATATATATATATCCTTGAAAACGGTTAAATATTAATATGTTCAGACGATTTATACATAATTAGTGTCCATAAAAACTTATAAGAATACAAGAAAAATTTAAAAAAAAAAAGTTAACCGCAGTTCTTTGTTAGTCGAATTTTACCTAAGGGAGTGATTGCTACCGAAATACAATATATATATATATATATATATATATATATATATATATATATATATATATATATATATATATATATATATACTTATTACTACTGCCCGTCATAAATATGTAAATTTCTTTTCATTTTTTGTTTCAAGCTTTAGAAATAAAATCTGATGATCCGCGGTCCTTTAAAAGGGCTGTGGTGAAATAATTTATTATATGGAACCTTAAAGTGGTCTGTTTTATTTTATATATATATATATATATATATATATATATATATATATATATATATATATATTATCCTTTATAAATTATGTTATTTATCCTTGATAAATTCTTTCAAACAGCGAAAGCATTTCGACTCATTATCAACATAAAATAGTTCTGAGCTATTGTGGCAGCCAGTATCAGGCAATCCATCTCTCACAAATCCTTCCGTATTCATTGATAGTACGGCATTAAAAACTGTTGAGGTATTCCCATATATTGAATCAACAGCATATTCGGATGGAAAAATAGACAGCGATATCCAATCCAAAATAGCCAAACCCAGCACAGCATTCGGTAAACTTAAACATAGATTTGTGGAACGCCAAAGACGTGTCTCTCAGGGTAAAGGTCGACATATACAAATCAGTCGTTCTCTCAATCCTTCTTCAAGAATCTTGGACCCTGTACAGTATGCATATAAATCAATTTGACGTCTTTCACATGCGCTGTCTTCGTGCCATATGTGATATAAAATGGTTTGACAGGGTCAAGAATAGTGCAATACTGAAGAAATGTAAGAACATCACAGGCAATGAAACCATTCTAGCAAAGATACAACTTGGGTGGGATAGTTATGGTGTGAGAATGGATGAACATAGGCTTCCAAAAAAGGTACTGTATGGACAACAACCAAACTCCAAGTGTTCAGATGGACGTCCACTCCTACGCTACAAAGACAAATTGAAAAACAACTTGAAACGTCTCAACTTTGATCTGAAAACCTGGGAAGCCCAAGCATCAAACCGAAAGGAGTGGTCTAAGACATGTTTCCTTAAATTAAAGACTTTTGACAGTACACTGAAGCGCCGTGATCAGCTTTGTCAAGTTCTGAAGCAGAGACGCCATCAAAATCCTGCTTTAACATATTTCCTCTCTCTCAGTGTGGCTTTGTCGCCCGCAGAAAAGCTGAGCTATTATCACACTTAAGAAAGCACAAATGAAATATGTCTTTCCCTTACCTGATTTTCTCCACAATAGCCCCTGCTAGCATGCATAAATGCTGAACCTTATTTATCGTTCACGATAGGAGAGTCCACCATTCAAACTCAGTAACCGCTTGCCTCTTAATGGTTTTATTGCCTTGTTTGGGGTGAGATGATTAAAAGAATATGTTTCTGGATATAAGACCACATGGCTTTCCATAGATATTTTTCTTTATTATGAAATGTCGTGACCTTTTGGGAGAATGTGTAGTCGATTTCTGTTGCCTACGCTTTGGTTTATATTTAAGTGTTTACTTTGAATGTCGCCCAAGCTTATATAGCCTTGTCTACCCTGACTTAATTAAATATCATATCCTTTCAGTAGGTAGACAAATATGTCTGTCCATGGATTTCGTTTTTTTTTTATTATTATTATCTGCGAATTACCATGTCGTCTTGGGAAATATATAGGACTGGTTTCCCGTTGCCTACTCTTCAGTTTTGGATTTCAGAGTTTTCCTTCTGTCAGATTGAATAATCTCAAAGGCTTAGGAGCCCACTCAACTCTGCTATTTAAAAAAATAATAATTTCAGTAAAAACGAAGTGTCTTCAGGATGTTGACTATAAGGACTCTCCGTAGATGTTTTCTTTAATATTATTGAAATGTGAAGACTTCTTGAAAATGTATTAGAGCAATTTTGTGTTCTAAGTCATATATATATATATATATATATATATATATATATATATATATATATATATATATATATATATATATTAAAAAGAAGAGAGGTACCGCAAACGTCTTTGGTTGTAATGTGGATTTTTAAAAAAAATATTATGCTTTATTTTTCTTGAAAAATAAAGCATAATATTTTTTTTCTTGAAAAATAAAGCATAATATTTTTTCTTGAAAAATAAAGCATAATATTTTTTTCTTGAAAAATAAAGCATAATATTTTTTTCTAGAAAAATAAAGCATAATATTTTTTTTCTTGAAAAATAAAGCATAATATTTTTTTTCTTGAAAAATAAAGCATACTATTTTTTTTCTTGAAAAGTAAAGCATAATATTTTTAGAAAAAATCCACATTACAACCAAAAACGTTTGCGGTACGTCTCTTCTTTTTAATATACATACTTTACTCTCGTTGGAACCACTATAAACTCTTCCTTTTATATATATATATATATATATATATATATATATATATATATATATATATATATATATATAGCGATAGATAGATTACTTTAATTCTCTTCACACCTGGAAAACCTTTTAAAAGCTTCTACAAACATATTAAATCTAACAAATCCTCTTGATTCTTCTTCTCTTTTTTTATCCAAGTAAAAAGAAATTAATTCCGTAAACATTTTTGCAAATGTCTTGGAGGTGTGGGACTAATTTACATTCACCCATACCCTACCTTCCCAATATATATATATATTTGCATCTGTAATGCCGGACTTTTAGGGTGACAGAACTAATTTCAACTGGGAACCACAAATGGGCAATTTACATTTCAAGCCACGCGCTCAGTTTCTAATAAAAATTTCCCGAATAGTTCCATTCAGGTGTAAATGTACATGCTTAATTCGACAAATAACAAAGAAATTTTGTAAAGATCTTGCCTTTTGGAGTTATCGACAATAAAATTTGGGACTTTTTCGCGTCGTGGTGGGTGAGGATTAAATTAATTCTTCACCTCGATTTTTATCTACTCATTTAACTCTATCATCAAAAAGGTTGGCTCAGTCTGGTTTCCACTGAAATCAAATGTCCATGTGGTTCTGATTTAGATCTGAATCTGCAAATGTTGATCTTTTCAGCGATGGTGCCTTACCCGTCACCAGCAAATCTAGTGAGCATATTCTAAGTCAAGGCATGACTACAGGTTTTTCTGAATTCCTCCTGGAGTAATAAAGTTCCGACTGACTTTTCGACAAAGCTGCACGTTGTTTACTTTATACCTATGATTCCCACCGGTGGTTCTACAGAAGGATGCTGAGAATATCATGGACCGAGCGTGTGAGCAACGATGAGGTCTTAGAAAGTTTTGTAAACAAGGCGGAGGCTTATACTTAACATCAGGTGAAGTTCCTAAGGGAGATAGTGAAGAAGGTGGGACTGGAGAATCTGATACTCACGGGTCGAATAGAGGGAAAAAGAGACAAGAGAAAAACGCATGGCATACCTAGCGGTTTTTATCAAGTGGATGATAGAACGTGGTCTGGGGGAGGTGGCGGATGGAAGGAACGTATTGAGAGCTGCAACGGATAGAAGTGCGGTGTAGAGCTATGATCGCCTACTTCCTGAAAGGACACGGCACATAGAAAGAAAAAAAGAAGAAACTATGTAATAAAAGAAGAAACGATGTATTAGAAGCGATGTGCGTTGTGGTGTGATTGGTATCAACTCGGAATAAGAAATCGGAGAGATCTAATTCCAGTTGAGTTCGTTATGTGACGAGGTGTCGTAGAAGGCAAGTGAGGGAGACCCCCCCCACCCTCTCTTTGCAACCCATCGGCCACGAAAGCAGAGATCAATTGTGTAGCAGCCGTTGAGGGAGGGGAAAGGAAGCAGTAAAAGTTATCATGTCCTCTCCATACAAACCCTAGGCGAACGAGGAGAGAGAAAAAATGCCCACTCTCTCTGCGCGAATAGTGTGCCAGCAGTTGGATAGTGCGTATGATGGTCAGCCGAGAAGAGGAAGAATGTTGGCGCCAAAAAGCGACCCACGTGGGGAAAATCGTGGAAGTAAAAGTCAGTTATGAGCTGATGTTCGCCGAGGCAGGGTCGAAGATATCATAACTCCGAGGCACATCCAACCCCGTAAGAAGAAGATCCGCCAAAAAGAAGACAAAATCCCCTTCAGAAAAGGGAATAAGATAAGTACCGCCATTTCAGAAATTATATCCTATGCAAAGGTTAACGGGCCTTAGAAATGAAAAAGAGAAGGAAAGATAGAACAAACGAAACCCTAGTGACTCGATTTAGTTTCCAAGAAAAGAAAAAGGAAAGATCTGTAAATGCACGTGTGTTAAAGAAGAAAAGAAAAAAAGAAAGGATCCTATAGATATATATATATAAAAATGGAAGAAAAGGGATAAAAGACGTTAGCCTTGGCCAGGCTCTATAAACTTTATGACAGAAAGAGAAAGACATTTTTTTTATTATAGTTACGATTGTGTTGCTCTTTTATTCATGTTGTATGTTGTGTTGATAAATGTTAGTCATTGTGTAAATATATGAATGAATACGTACATGCATTGCTTTGCTTTGATTATTTGATGTCCATCAGTGTTGTTGCCTTGTCCCCCCCCCCCGAGTCAACCAGGATCGATAAAATCCCGTCATCCAGCTTTGGATAATTACCAGTCTAATCGAGAAAATCCCGTCATCCAACTTTGGATAAATTACCAACCTATAAGTTCATCTCCGGACAGACAAAAAAAAAACGGGAGACGGAGAAGAATTTGGTGGTATATGAACCAACGTCGTGGTCCTCCCTGTCACTTCACTGATTTGCCAGAAGCACTCCCCGCTTAGTAAACTCAGTGCAACGTCACAGTTATATTCACTTAAACACAAACACACTTGAGAAAGACATGAATCCAATCCCGTCATACACAGCTATGGGTTGAATAGCAGGACAGACTGGGCATTATAGCCGCGTTTTGCAACCAGTCTCCCGCAGAATGAAATGACACCCTATTGCGGGAAAATCTTTTGCCAGGTCCAAAGATTCCCGATGTGGGACACATGCCCCAACGGTGGGGCACATGCCCCAACGGTGGGGCATAGTAATATTTTGGTAGGGTATGCGTAAGATGTGCACCATTCGGTTTGCTATACCGACAGAATAAGTTATTAACAGTGAATTGTTTTCTAGTGAGCTCAAATTTCATTTCGCCTTATTATTTCATAATTAAAATCATCAACCTATATTACAGAATAAACTTTCATTCAAATATTTTATATTTCTGCCTTTCAGTTCTCTATAATATGTTTTGAATCTGTCTATATTTAACTAACTTTTTTGCATTTTTAAAAATTTGTTTCTCTTTCATGCACGCCATATTCTTTGGAGGCTTGTTTAGAGACCAAGTTAATGGCTTTTTAAGTTTTCTCCACGTGAATTACAGTAAAATTTAGAATATGTAAGAATTAATTATTACCTGGGGGTACCAGAATTTTAGAAATACCAAAGTGGGGCATGTCCCCAAATCTGCTTTATGCAGAGATTCCTTGTTAGAGAAAGAGATTTTTTCAGACTCTATTTCTTTTATTTTCAATTCGTTTTAGAATGTTAATTTTCACACAGTACAAGGCCCAAGAGTGACTCAAGATAGAGGCTTACTAAATATGGTTGTAAACGCACTAAAAGAAAGAGCAAGAGGTGCGTATTATGAACATAAATAGGATAGATAAACCTTGAAGAGATTAAGATCGTATTGAAAGGTAAGTATTCCCATTTCCCACAATGCAACAGTCCTGGTGAAGAAACTTTCTGGGAGGAACTTTCGGGTTACCAGTAGAATATGAAAGAAGTGCGAATGGCAGCTAATATTCATTGTCGATCATTCGATATCGCTTTTCACAATTATAATGGTTATTTATTTCTTACTGAACCTCTTGAGAGAATTCCTTTGATTTCCTCACTGAGAAAAGCTTTGCATATCTCATCGAGAAATTTAGTCTTTCTTCAATATACACTCAGGAATTTGTTACGTAATCTAGTTTTGAGAATAGCTCGATTTTTTATAGCTTATCAACCCTTTGTGAGTTATGTAAAGTGGCGACATATTATGGATTGTAAGAATAATTCGTAATTATTTTTCCAGACACAAGTTCTATCATTTCGTCCATAGCTGAAAGGAGAAGAGCTAGATTAAAACCTCTCGCAAAGGGATTTGCGCAGAAGTGAATGCAGTGAACCCGGTTGTTATTCGAACTCGGACTTTCGATTTCATCATTCGCTTTCTATGACACCACTCGCATATCCATAGTGATCGATGAAGCATCGTTTTAGAAGTAGCAGTTTCTCGGGAAGAATGTGTCTGAGATGTATTTCCTCCGTACCAATGGAATATGAAATTTACAAGGATGACCGTTCATACTGAACTGTAAAACCCAATTCATAGACATTCAGAAAAAAAAATACTGAGAGGTGTCCGGTCACGGGGAATATCTTCCCGTGGCAGTACTCCCACATTGCACTAGAAAGGGTGTGGTAGTTGTTATAGCGATGTTAGTGCAACCGACGATGGCTGGAGCTGGTCAGTGTTACGCTGGCCAGGACATACGCGCCTGGGTTCCCCGCAGTAAGCATGACCTTATGTCACGTCTCAGTGGGTGACGCGGTAAATATCAATATAGAAATGTATGCTCAAATTACACGCAGGAATAAGTGTGTGTGTCCGTGTGTTTGCATTTGTATGTGTGTGTGTATCTGTGTGTGCATGAGTGTATGTGTGTGTGTGTGTTTGTGTGTGAGTGCGTTCGGATGGAATAATGGATAGCGACTCAGATTGAGAAATCGGAGAGCTGAGTTCGAATTCCAGTCGAGTTCGTTAGTGGCTTATTTTCAAATACCATTGAGAAAGGAACTAATCCAGACTGCTCTGCTGATTAAATCTTAGCTAGTAGGAGAAAGAAATGGTTTCATTCCATTCCTGTGGATAATCTACTAATGATGAAGGAGGCGATAGCTAGTCATAGTTAGGATAGGAATGGTCGCGAATAAAAAAGAAAAAAAAGAAAAAAAGAAGAAGCTATAATCTTTGACAAGTATTTCAAGATGTAGGAATCAAGATAACCATTGCGAAAACAGAAACAATCACTTGAAATTCGAATGAAAGCAGTGATGACGCATTCCCAAAATCCATCATAAAAATTCAGGATGTCGATTTCATCATCATCATTATCATCGTCGTCGTCGTCGTCGTCGTCGTCATCGTCGTCGTCGTCATCGTCGTCGTCGTCATCGTCATCATCATCGTCATCGTCATCGTCGTCGTCATCATCATCGTCATCGTCGTCGTCATCATCATCGTCATCGTTATCACCATCGTCGTCATCATCATCATCATTATCATCGTCATCGTTATCACCATCGTCACCATCGTCATCATCATCATTGTCATCATCATCATCGTCGTCATCATCATCATCGTCGTCATCATCATCATCATCATCGTCGTCATCGTTATCACCATCGTCACCATCGCCATCATCATCATCGGCATCATCATCATCGTCGTCATCATCATCATCGTCGTTATCATCATCATCATCATCGTCGTCATCGTTATCACCATCGTCACCATCGTCATCATCATCATTGTCATCATCATCATCATCGTCATCATCATCATCATCATCGTCGTCGTCATCGTTATCACCATCGTCACCATCGTCATCATCATCATCGTCATCATCACCATCGTCACCATCGTCATCATCATCATTGTCATCATCATCATCGTCATCATCATCGTCGTCATCATCATCATCATCATCATCATCATCGTCGTCGTCGTCGTCATCGTTATCACCATCGTCACCATCGTCATCATCATCATTGTCATCATCATCATCATCATCATCATCATCATCATCATCATCATCATCATCGTCGTCATCGTCGTCGTCATCATCATCATCGCCATCCCCTTGTCTTTTGTAATCGTAGGTCGGATCTGAATGCAGAAGCCACGCTAACTCATTTCCAGTCTATCGACGGCAGCCATCAGCAATTCTGGAAACAGTCATACCTGTCCATTGTTTGACATTGTCTAACCGATTTTTACGTTGGCGTCCTCTCCTACGTCCACCTTCAACGCTGCCTTGCATGATGCTCTTCCACAGGCTGTCGTGCCTTGTAATGTCTCCAAACGACGCCATTTTTCTCCGTTTGACAGTGGCGAGAAGAGGTTAATGGTGGCCCACAAAACACTAGTCCGAATAATTAAAATAATGTACAAAGTTACTTTATTTCTGATTCTGTGGCCCCAGAAGGAGGATGGTCCTCGATAAGACCTACATGCTTCATTCTCTCGAAATTCTTTTTAACCTTTGACCCGGTTGTATCCAGCTGACAGTTGAGATATTTCTTAACAGATCTGTCTCCATGCCTAACATTCATATCAAAATGTCGATCTGACGAGTCTCTTAAAGAACATGACTTGAGTTTTTGAGTAAAGATATTTTTTAACAGTTTAAGAAATTATAGGAACTTGTTGGTCTGAACAAACTCTGATTAAGCCTATTCTATATTCCATTTCCTTATCTCCTATACTAAATTGTCCTGGGTATGACGATAAACTACATCTGGCAGCAATGTCTCTGATCGGGAGATAGGAGGTTTTGAATAGCGTGGGACCAACATTTAACCGCTGTTGTTTCCAGGCAGGGCTGATTTTTTTCATCTGGCTTAGAATGACAACCATTCTGAGAGAATGATCTCTTCGAATGCGAAAGCCTGGAGTAACCAATATTGGACCATAACACTACATATACCAAGAATTCATGTCAACTTACAGAGAATAAAAGAAGAATATTGTAAGAGCCACGATCGTTTACGTCCTGATTAGACATGCTAGGGTAGATTTGTTTCTCTTGCCTTGAGTGGCAGTCTAAGAGATTGGTTCGTATATCGTGCAATTGGCAGCTAATAATAAAGGGATCATTCATGATCTTCTACATGTAGAAGCCATATAATACTGAAAAAAATATATGAAGAGTTTTACCCATTCAGATATAGCCAATTAGGTTTTGCTCAACTTTATTGACATTAACATGAGATTACTTGTGCTGTGTTTCTTTGTAAACGATTAGCAAGCAGGTTCACAACAAACTCCGAATTCATAATATTGAAGTCAGAGATCTAAAGAATAACTTTGCAACTTTCTCCTTTGAAATTTGTCCCTTTGTGGTCGAGAAACGAAATAAGGAATAATTGCAGTTCTTTCATTTGTTAGTTTCGCCGCTTCCAGACGAAAACTGAGAAGTAACAGACAATAGAATCACACGTACACACATAGAGCTCACTGTGCTAAAAATTACTTGATACTTTTTACTATATATATATATATATATATATATATATATATATATATATATATATATATGCTAGTTCTTTAAATGTTTTTTATATCACGCTTTCCGAATTGCGTGTGTTTAAATCGACTGTTTCCGGGCGAGATTTCTGCCTAACAAAACACGCGAATGCCAATATTTCCCGCCAAGAAGGAATCTTTTGAACTTGGCATGATTTACTAATCACATGTGATTGTTTTTGGAGTGAGCCAAAAAAAATATAATAACAAATCAGAAGTCCAATAATGTTTGTGTTTTGGCGTTCTTTTAAACCGTTACGAACGACAAACAACATCGTTTATAGTAATAAAAATCACAACAACAGCAATACCATCTGAACTTAACAAAAAGTAAACAGGTGTAAAAAATAAAAATAAAATAGAGATGACAATTTGACCCATCGTCATTGGCGCTCTTGTAATATCCCTGAAAATAATTTAAGAAAGAAGATGGAGGAAATAGAAGTTAATGAAAGAAGAAAAAAAGATTACTGTGAATATAAAGAATCCATCTGGAATTGAAACTCAATCTCCGATTTCAAATTCCGAGCCGCCATCCGTTACACCACTCGCACATCCAGGCTTACATCACCTGGTATTCGTTTAACCGTAATCCATTTAGCTATCGACCAGGCTCGACGTTGCTTAACTTCACTGATCATACGGGAACCGGTTTCATAGCAATATGGCAGTAAGCCCTGATCATTTGTTACTATTTTTTCACATTACTATACATTTATTTTCCAAGCGTAGCTTAGATGTGGCACAAGGTCGAAAGTATGGGGCGCCCAGCGAGGATCGAAATCATTACTCAAGACAAGCTTGCTAACCATTGCACCGCCTCGAGGTGCCCTTCACCTTACTATATATTAAGCTCTCCAGATCTAGAATATAACAAAAATATTAAATTTTATAGAATTTAATAAGGGGGCAGAGTTTTCTATGTACATTCATCAAAAGCTGATTTTCTGGTGAAAACCAAAAAAAAAAAAAAAAAAAAATTACTCGTTACACGTAATTTCTGAAAATCTAAAAAAAAAAAATCAGACATTTTTTTTCATAAATTAGTAAACTAGAATTTTTCAATCGATAGTAAATAATATATGAAAATGAAAAGAACTCAAGATTACGAATTTCCGTTATTTTAATTAAGAAAATTCAAATGTTATGAGTATAGTTTGTTTGGCTTTCGTAGGAGGAAAGATTCAACATGAATTAACATAGAATTGTCGAGCCTGTCTTTTTTATCATCATTTCACATTGAAGCAAAGCAATAAATACACACGAGACTACTGAGTGTGACAGAATAAGTAAAATATTATTAAGGTGCGAGAATTATGAAAGAAGAGGAATCAAGAAGACATTGGAGGATGATTGACATTGTATTTAAATATTTCAACCTTAAAGTTGACTAATAAAGCCTCTAAGACAGAAGGGGTTACTAAGTATAAGAAAAAGAAAACATTATTAAGAAGCGAGAACAATAAAAGAAGAGGAATCAAGAAGATAGTAGATATCGACTGACATTGCATTTAAATATTTGAACACTAAGGTTGACTAATAAAGCCACTAAGATAGAAGGGGTTACTAAAAATAAGAAAATGAAGGAGCCAGAACAATAAAAGGATCCAGAAGAGAGTGGATAGCGATTGACATTGCATTTAAATATTTGAATATTAAATTAGGCTGGAAAACAACAAGCTGAAAGAGAACAAAACAAACTCTTAGCAAAGAACTTACGGCTACATCTCGCGTTTAGACTGTAACATCATGGGACCTTTCAGCCAATCTAGTACGACGCTTACATTCATAAAGCCTATGTTCCATAGACAAATGTTCGTCAGAACAAGTACTATAAAAATATTTATAAAAAAAGCCACAGGAAAGCTACATTATGGCGGTCAGAAAATAACTGAAGCCGGCATGCCAGGTCATTTCATGTTCTTTGGATTTTTTTTTCCGGATTTCTAAATATATAGCAGGAACACCAGACCATATGTGATAGCAATATTCGAAGCATGGATAAATGGCAGCTTTTAAAATATGTAAGATAGATGTTTGAGAGAAAAATTTTCGTTGAACTTTATAAAATATGTTTTTGTTTATTTATATTCGTGTTTTGAAGCGGTTAATGTATAGTAATATAAAAAAAATATTTTTTAAAAACATAATTATTTCTGGCTAATAGCCGTCATAGCATTATCACTACGTCCTTTGTTGCTTGAACATTTTTACAAACTATGATCTTTGCTTCACAGTTGGTCGCATATGCGTTCTTCGAGCAAATACCCCAATGTCGCACCGTCTCGATTCTTCACCGGGAGTTAAAAGCCGTCTTTTAAGTAGGCGAATGTTTTTTTTTATTATTAGAAATAGTACAAAGTGTAGGCTCTGTAGCGGACAAATGGTATGGTTTCAAACTGTGAAATGTTGCCGACTACTCGTCAACGACGGACAGGGTACTGGAAGTGAGAGAGAGCTTTTTTTTCTTTAGGCCATCTGCGAGTTATCAAGACAAAGAACTTACTAATGAATTTTTGAGGTAGGAATTCTTGTTCGTTACTGATTACTTAAGACACAAACAAAATGAAAGAAAACATTCGCCACGTAATGAGTCGTTTCTTTTTTTTTATTATTTTTGCCTGACTTCTGTTCGTGAACTGATACTGTCAAATAAAACATGTCTCAGAAATAGTAAATATGTCTAACAATTTGTGTGGTTACTTATTACTTAGGAGATATTTTTTTCTTCTTACTCATTAAACATAAATTACTCTCTTTCCTTCGACAAATTCTGTTACATATCCACACATTTACGAAATACCTACAATCAAAACTAATTTCACTCAATCATATTTTACTACGTATAACTTTATTGTTTTTCCTCGTTGTCTAACAAAGGAAAATATTTAATATTTGGCGTTATCATGCACCAAGTATTAAAGCCGTTAAATATTTGACTTCTTAAAAATCAGCATTCACCTGGATTCGAACATCGATCGATGGCGCTCTTTTCTCTGTTTACTGTAATGTCAAGACACAGTAGAGACGGAAAAATGTTTTTCATGAAGTACGCGCGCTGTTATTGGCTCTATCAATTGGTTGTAGCTGTGTTTTCGTCTTAACGTGTGAATATCTGTTTGAGAGTCGGCAAATGCGCTATCAACAAGGCCAGGTTATAGATTTCTTTGGCTTAGCAACTCGGAAATCAAAAGTAATCTCAAATACTAGCGTTTGTTCCGTCTATAGAAAGCATGAGGCCGAATTTCTTGGGAATTAGGCGAGAGGGGAAAAGAGAGAAAGAGAGCGTAGAAGACGAAAAACGGACTGAGAATATGGTAAGAAAGAATTATCAGATTGTTCCCTATATTTCGCAAATATTTTGAAGAAGATGCAGAAGAGAAAGACGAAGGAGGAGAGGGGAAAAGAAGCAGAGGAGTCAGACGAAGGAAAAGAGGAAGACGAAGAAGAAAGGTAATTGCTTGGCATTCAAGGGAAGTAACTCTTCCACTATCGTGAGAGGCAAGATTTATTTTACGTGGCTTGATCTTTTTTTTTCCTCTTTTTCTGACTTCCTCTTTTTTTTTTTTAATATTATATAGCTTTTTGTTTTTCATATTTTCTTTTCATATCTCGGTCCGTTTTTCTTGGCTTATTTTTCTGTTCGTTTATTTACTTATTTATTATTGTCTATTTTTCGTGTGCGACGCGCCAATTCCGAAAAGCTTCAATCAATACTTTCGTCTTTCATATTTTGATTTGTTTTATTTATAAGCATTTTATTTTGTTTTCTTTTTTTCTTTCATCCATTTTTTTCACCCCAGGTGTTTTATCGTTCATTCTTCAAATCTCATTCCTATTCCTTTCCTTTCTTTCCGTTTGCTTCGCCTAATCTCTTTCATAGTTTTATTCAATATCTTGGAGATATGTCTTCCCTCATGTATAGTTCCATTAACATTTCTTTTACCTTTATCTACTTTGTTTCAGCTTCGTTTTCTCTTTCGGGCGACTTTGATTTTCATTCTATTCAATCCCGCCCTCATTCGTTTTTCATCATTGATCTTTTAATTGATAGCGTACCGCATATATTCTTGTACAAGTCGACATATCATGTTTCACCAAGGAACTTAATATTTGCATTAACAAATTTGGATGTCTCGACGGTAGCATTTATGAAAAGCCTCATTAGATAGAACCTTCATAATTCAAAAGATGCTGCACATTTTGCGACATGTACCAGATAAGATTACATATATATATATATATATATATATATATTGTAAGACATTTTTATGTTTATACATTGTTTTTTATACATAGAAATATTTAAGTAAATGCTCTGTTTATAATAAACAGTATTAACAACATTTGAATGTCCGAGAAATTGTCATAGAAATTGCATAGGACACAGGTTCGATTCCTGTCGGAGGACGCTTATTCTCACTGACAATTTTTCGGAAATTCAGGTCGGTAAATGTTGTTAATAATGGTTATGATATACAGAGCATTTACTTAAATATTTATATCTATAAAAAGAACGTATAAACTTAAAAATGTCTTAAAATGATTGTCTGACTTTGTCCATTTCATAATGTGTGACGTCATTTGTTTACATTTGGATACGCATCGAGCAAATATGAATGTACGTGAGAAAATCATGGAAAACTGTAGTTTAAAAAAACAGTAAAATCGACCTTGCTAACCGAAACGCTCCACTGTGGCGTAATCGGTAAAAGCGCGCCAGGCAGTATGGCGGTTCCGTATAGGATACAGGTTCGATTTCTGTCGGAGGACGCATATTTTCTATGACAATTTCTCGGTCATTCACGCCAGTAAATATTGTTAATACTGTTTATTATAAACAGAACAATTACTTATATTTGTATCTATAAAAAAGAATGCATAAAAATGTCTTAAAACAATTGTTGTATTTAACCATTTCATAATGTGTGGCGTCATTTGTTTACATGTGTATACGCATCGATGCATATATATATATATATATCTCCCAGTTTTGATTCTGATGGAAAATAAAGCCTGATGATGGATTGCGCGAAGCATTTGAAAGTACTAGCAGAAATAAAAAAAATACACCATATCCATTTTATTTATTTATGAGGATCTCATCATTCGGAGGATTATCAGTAGTATAATCCTTATGTTTATGTCTACTAGCGAAGTGATTTCGCCAATAATCGCATTCATATTGCTGATTGATTCAAGGTATGATTGACTATTTGTAATATATATATATATATATATATATATATATATATATATATATGTATATATATACAGAAATATAGTCTTAAAGTGTGCTATATTTCATATATATATGTATGTGTGTGAGTGTGTGTGTGCGTGAGGGGGGAAATCACTATGAAAATGTAAAAATAGGTTTTAATACGAGTGATCCATTTTTGTAAATAAATATTACTAGCAATACATTTTTGCAAAACAATTATTAGCAGTAATACATTTTTAAAAGAAACGTTGGCAGCAAATCATTTATAACGATCGACAGTCTGTTTCATGCTAGGCAAAATATATATATATATATATACATACATACATACATATATATATATATGTACATATATATATATGTATATATATATATATGTATATATATATATATATATATATATATATATATATATATATATATATATATATATATATATATATATATATATAATGAAAAGAAAGTAATGTTTAATTTATTTAATTCCCTAGTGACACATTTCCAATACATTTATTTTTCTCCGCCTCCGCACTTTCTGACTTTCTAATTTTTTGTTTTAATAAAGTGTTAGGAAATCAATTGAAAAAAAATCCGTTGAAGAAACTGAAAAGTTTAAACCAAGGTAGCGAAATCGGTTGATTTCCTAATTTTTTTTCTCTCTCTCTCTCTCTCCGTCTCTCTCTCTCTTCGTCTCTCTCTCTCTCTCTCTCTCTCTCTATATATATATATATATATATATATATATAATATATATATATATATATATATATATATATATATATAAAGTTTTAAAATTTAACAAAATGCAAATATTTTTATACATAGTACTCAATGTTGAAATTATTAAAATAATATTAAAAACAGACCATATTTATTATATAAAAAGATTCCTTAACTTATAAATACCAATTTTACCCCGACTTCGAATTTTCCTGGTAAGATATCCCTTTCTTCATGTGTTTGGTTTTTCATGATATTTCCAATGTTTTCAATTCGTACC